>CM060676.1:73779507-74220309 GCA_030686995.1 Artemisia argyi
TTTGGATCTTATAAATACCTATCCTTGCTAACCCCCAATTGTACTTCACACTAAACCTTAACATTAATCATTCTAAGGTTTACCAACTCAAATAGCCAATTTGGAAATCATTTGTGAAGTGTTTAAAGAGAAACCAAATTACCAAGGGTTTAAAGTGTATATAGGGTAATTTGGAAGGGGTAGAAGTGTATCTCCTCACATGGCATAGAAAAGAGAGAAAGAATATGCCAAGGAATATTCCAATGCTTGGGGGGGAAGAATGTGATGAAGGGTTGAGATGAAATGGTTTGAATTGGATGGATAGGATCAAAGGGAGCCTCCCTTGGTTTTTCAAACAATTTGGCATGTGTGGAATGTGGATGGTTGAGATGAGTTCACTTCAAATGAATGGTTAAGATCAAACATGCGTAGGTTAGGGTTGAGGAGGATATTCCAAGGTATATGCTTTGCTTGGGGGGAAAGGAGAAATGGAGGGTTGAGATGGTTTCATTTGAATTGGATGGTGATGATCAAAACCAAGTGGTGGTATAGGGAAGAGGGATTGGATGGATGGTTGTGTTGTAATTAGAAATCAATGGCTAGGATGAGATGAGCCATATTAGGGTTTCCAACAATTGGCATGTGTTAAATATGAAGGGTTGGGATGTGTTGTAAGGAAATGGATGGTTGAGATGTAGTGTGTAAGGGAATATGTAAGGGTGTAAGAGATTGTGTAAGAGAATATTTGATTTGGATATGATTGGTTTTGTCTTTTCTATAAATGGGATTAAGAGAAGATTAAGACATAATCTAATTGTCATTAAGAAGAAAAGGTTTAGACAATTAAGATTATAAGTTGAGAAAATCATAGGTTACTTATAAGTTCAAGTAACACAACGTCGAGAATCCATAGTTTCATATCTCATGATTTTCCACGACTCGACGTTCTCAACTAATACCTTGGTTCAAACAAGTTAAGTGCTTTGCCTTGATGTAAAGCGTAACCCAAGTGGGAAAGGATGCGTTTACGCAAGTGACCTTTGACTTAGTTTGACCAATAAGGGAGTAAACCCGTTACGTAATTAGAGAAGACGTAGGCACGGGATATGAGCATATGGATGCTTCAACACGATGTTACGTGAAATATACAAGCTCCCTAAGTTTATAAAGGCCTTGGCTAGAGGCGATAGTTAGAAAGCATGAGTTGGCGTTTTCCCATAGATGGGTGTTCTAAAAGTGGGATCTCTCAAGTCTCAAAACTCGTTTCGAGTGTTCTCAATTAAGCACTAACATATTCATACCTGTATTGAAAGATCCACATTTGTCGGGTAAGGGGAAACCCGACTTTTAAAATTTTCCCGGAACCATACAGACTCTTGGCGCGTCACCCGTGCGTTGACGCGCGGGCAGCGCGCCAGGAGCAGACATTGGCTCCGGCAATTTTGAGCTAACGTTTGTTATTTTTATGTTGTTTCAATGGTTTGTTTGTCATCATTAAAACATAAAGAGATCTTGATCATGTTGCCTCAACAATCTCCCCCTTTTTTATGATGACAAATAAAAACCGAAAGCAAATAAAATTACCAAACTTAGCAAAGACAAAGCGCGCCTTTGGTGTAGCTTGCATCTTGACCTTTGCCTTGTAATTTGGTGAAGCCTTTAACATTACTAGAATGGTCTTCACACTTCTTGCCTTCTTTCTCCCCCTGTTGTCGAATCAAAAAGGCGGGACCGAATGTGCTCCCCCTTGAACATAGCTCCCCCTAGATCATTGCTCCCCCTTGTTTCAAGGCGGGGATCCGTGGGTCAAGAGCTTCACCTTTGTGGTGGCTTAGCTACACATAGAAATCACAACATGCAACCAACAAAGAAATCCTCACATGTGAAAGTTCCAAAATGGGTTAGGTTACCATTTGGAGACTTGCAACATGGGTTAGTCCACAATAATATGACAAGTTATATAAGTTCCAAAAGATTGCATTTCATTCCAAGCATACATGAACAAAATATGCTACACATTTTACTCCCTCCGTCCCAAATTTATTGTCCACTATTGACTTTTTTAGTCTTTCTTCTTCAACTTTGACCTTAAATATTTTTGTGGGTGTTATATAATATTTGATGCAAAATATATAAATGAATTTGGTTTTAAGTGTACTTTTCAATGGTATAATTTTTCATCAAGTACTATATAATAAAAATGATATATTTATGGTCAAAGTTGAACCAGTTTGACTTTGAAAATTCAAACTGGACAATAATTTTGGGACGGAGGTAGTATTATACAAGAACTATTCTAGTACTTTATCTAAAAGCAATATACTAGTACTTGATGGCAACATAAAGATGTGATGTCTAGATTCCTAGGTTTGTGCCTAGGTTGAACTCTTCTTTCACTATCTTCCCTTTCCCATTCACTTTATCATCTTCTAACTTCCTATTCATTTTGGACATAGTGGCAAGCAATTCCATGATTCCTTCATGGATGGACAAGAGCATTACCCTAAACTCAATCCTTGATTCTTTGAGAGCATTGACCATGTGTGCGGTGTTTTCACAAAAAATGGAGTACTCATCTTCACACAACCTTGGACTTAATGGTTCCTTGATTAAGTCCCACACTTCACTTTCCGCAAATGTCCTTAACTCATATTCAAACTTAATCCTATCATCACCTTCCTTCTTCATCATATCCGTGAATGAACTTTTCAATCTCTTAGAGCTCTCCGGGTATTGATTTCCTTGATTATTGTTAACGGACCCTTCCGAATAAGACATGATTCCTATTATGAGTGTTATTTTCTAAAGTGTGGTGGAGGAAGTTATGTGTTCTAAGAAAAGTCTCTAGAGATTTAAAAGAGGATGAAGATGTGAAAAAGGGGGTTATTATCCAATGGTTAATACAAAAGGTTGTATGATTATTTGTGAAAAGTAGGAGTTTGGTGGTACATAATTAAAGACTTGTACTAAAGATTCTTCCACCATTTCCTAGTTATCATTTATATCCTCATCATCTTCTAGTAATCTCATTCCTAATCCTAATCCTCGTCATCTTCTAGTAATCTCATTCCTAATCCTAATCTTAAATAATTGAATTGATCTTTATCTAAGGGTTTTGCTAGGGTCTTAGAGATGTTGTCATCACAAGGAATTTTCTCTATGGTGATATGGTTCTTAGTGATGTTGTCTTTTAGAAAGTGATGTCTAATTTCAATGTGTTTCGTGCGAGGGTAATCAATTGGACTTGAATTTAGATTGATAGAGCACGTATCGTCACATAGTATAGGTACTTCGTTTAATATGACGTTATAATCAACAAACGCTTGCTTCATCCATAACGCTTGTTGGTAAGCCCTTCTGGCCGCAACGTAATCGGATTCCGTTATGGAGTTAGCGAAGGAAGTTTGTTTCTTAGAAAACCATGATGTTAAATAAGCACCTACAAATGTGCATATTCCACTAGTGCTTTTCATATCAACTATATCTCCCGCATGATCCGAATTTGCATAAACCAATACTTTTACCCCAGAATCCTTTGGATACCAAAGACCTAGATGTTGAGTTCCCTTAACATACCTAAATATTCTTTTAACGGCCTCTAAGTGGGAGATTTTGGGATTTTCTTGAAACCTAGCGCAAAGGCAAACACTAAACATTATATCGGGCCTACTTGCCGTTAGATAGAGCAAGCTTCCTATCATACCCCTATACTTAGTACTATCAACAGATTTGTTGTCATTGTCTAGGGTGAGAACTCTTTTTCTAGAGATAGGGGTTTTTGTAGCCTTAGAATTTTCCAAGCCAAACTTCTTAAGCATTTCACCAATATACTTAGATTGATTGAAAAATATCCCATCACTTAATTGCTTGATTTGTAATCCTAAAGTTCACCCATCATGCTCACTTCGAACTCATTATGCATTAAGTTTGCAAATTCATAGCAAAGCGATTGGCATGTTGACCCAAAAATGATATCATCTACATAGATTTGAATAATAATAAGATGTTGTTCTTTTGTTTTAGTGAACAAAGTATTATCTACCATACCCATTTTGTACTCATTAAGCAAGAGAAAAGATTGTAACCTATCATACCAAGGTTTAGGAGCTTGTTTAAGCCCATACAAAGCCTTTTTGAGCTTATAAACATGATTAGGTTTTTGAAAATCGATAAAACCGGGAGGTTGTGCAACATACACTTCCTCTTCGATGACTCCGTTTAAAAATGCACTTTTCACATCCATTTGAAAAAGTTTAAAATTATGACTACAAGCGTAAGCAAGCAAAATTCTTATAGTTTCTAATCGGGCAACGGGTGCGTATGTTTCATCATAATCAATACCTTCTTGTTGGTTATAACCTTGAGCTACTAGCCTAGCCTTGTTCCTACATACTACACCATTTTCGTCAAGTTTATTTTTAAAGACCCACTTGGTTCCTATAATAGTGTAACCACTAGGACATGGGACTAAGATCCATACATCGTTTCTTAAGAATTGATCTAGTTCTTTTTGCATTGCCATGACCCAATTTTCATCTTTTATGGCCTCCTTAATGTTCTTAGGTTCTATGGTTGATACAAATGTGAAGTCATTTCTTTTGTCTTGGGCATGTGATCTAAGGGTTCTTTCATCTTATTCTCCTATGACTTGATCTATGGGATGATCTCTTATTTCCTTAATATTTTCCACTCTAGGTAGTATTTCCTCTAGATCATTATTAGATAATTCAATCTTATTTTGACATGCATCTTCTTCTATGATGTCATCATCAACTAAAGGCAATGTTCTAGATTTTGGGGGAGTTTCGTCAAAGATTACATTATATGATTCTTCAACTTTTAAGGTTTTTTTATTTAGCACAATGTAGGCCCTTGATGTTAGTGAATAACCTAGAAAGATCCCATTGTAATTGCTAGTATTGTTAGAGTTTTCTAATGAGTTGAATATTAAGCATTTACAGCCAAAAACTCTAAAGTATTCTAGGGATGGTCTTTTACCTCTAAGAATCTCATAAGGTGTTTTATTAATGATTTTTCTAATCAAGACCCTATTAAGTATGTAAGATGCGGTTTGTACGACATGACACCAAAACTTTTGAGGTATGAATTGTTCATTTAACATAGTGCGACTCATTTCTTGTAACGTCCGGTTCTTCCTTTCAACTACTCCATTAGATTGAGGAGTGCGAGGAGCCGAGAAGTTATGAGATATACCATGTTTATCACAAAAGACTCCAAATTGAATTTCAGTATCAAATTCTCTACCATGATCCGTTCGAATTGAAACAATTGAACATCCAAGTAGGTTTTGCAAATTTTTCCCTAAGGCTTTGAATTTATTAAATGCTTCATTTTTCTTTTTTAGAAATAGTGTCCAAGTGAATCTTGAGTAGTCATCCACTATTACCAAAGTGTAGAAGTTTCCTCCATAGCTTTGAATAGCGGATGGTCCAAACAAGTCCATATGTAATAGTTCTAAAACTCTTGATGTAGAAATCATGTTTATAAGCTTATGACTTGCATGGACTTGCTTACCTACTTTACATGCATCACAAAAATGATTATCAAATTTTTCTTTAGGTAATTTCCTAACTAATTCCTTAGATGCAATGTTGTGAATTAATCGCATGTTAGCATGACCTAATCTCCTATGCCATAAATTTTAATTATCTACAATGGATGCAAGATTAATAATGTGATTGCAAGACACATTACCTAGTTTTGTATCATTTTCCTTAGAGATAATTTCGAGTAAGGTATGCATAACGTCAACATCATTACAAGGTTGAGATCTTGAAAGTGGCCTTTCCTTGGAGCATACCTAACATTTGAAGTGCATCTCAAAATTTTGGTACCCATTGTTTCTTGGGTCCAACATGGTTAGCACATAAAAAGCCCAAGTTAAAAACTCTTGGGTCTTGAAGGAATAAATACAATTGTTCAATTCCATATTTTGAAAGGGTAGACCAAGGATTGTTTTGAAAATATGTTTTGTCTTGAAAGTTGGATCTTTCATATCTTTGATCTAAAGAATATGGTCTCATGTTTGGGGTAGGTAGGAGAGGTCTTTGGTCAATTCTAGCGTGAATATATTTAAGACCATTGTATGTACCAGGGTTGTAGTATGGTTTTGTGGTTTTTCTCCATACAATGGGTCTTTGATTATGTTGAGTATTTGCAAGAGGAACTTGAGTATTGATAGGTTTGATAAAACTTTTAGTTTGAATACCTGTTTCTCTCAGAATCCTGGCGCGCTTCTTGCGCGTTGACGCGTCAACCAGCGCGTCGGATTCGGAGGATTTGAGAGTTTTATTTTCATTTACTTTCTCAAAATTTAGGGGTTTAGCTATATTTTTGGAAGTGGTTTTCTCGTTATTTTCAAGTTCAAGACCTTCCTTATTTTGGGACGTCTCATTTAAATCTTTTTCACTCTTTTTGAGTTTTGTAACATTTAATGACTTTTGTTGAAGTTCCGAGACTTCTTCACTCAAAGAGACAACCTTAAGTGTGAGGTTTTCACAATCTTTACATGGTTCAACATTCTCATGTAGAGTGACAAGTCTCTTTATTTCAATTTCAAGTTCATTATTTTTGTGAAGAGCTTTAGAAAGTTCCTTTTGAAAAGAGCGTTTTTCCTTCATAGTTAATTTTAATTTTATAAATACTTCCTCATAGTTATTAATTAATTCCTCATTTTCCTCTTGCAATTCATTTATAAAAGAAGTTTTGCTAGTAGTAGGGTAATGTTGTACCTCATGAGACTCAATCGCCATAAGATATGTTGCTTCCTTGCTTGCTTGATTGCCTTCTTCATCGTCACTCTATACATCACCAACAAATGCTTTGTAATGTAGAGGATTTTGACAATCACTAATGAAGTTATCCTTTTCACAACAATTGAAGCATCCATCATCACGCTTTGAACCTTGACCATTCTTGTTTCTACGATCATTAGTGCGGTTATCAAGCCGATTCCTTTGTTGAAACTTTCCACCTCTTCTAAAGAACTTTCTAAAATTCTTAGCCATGAGGTTGAATTCTTCATTGTTCATTTCTTCTTCATCACTTTCTTCAAGGCTACCACCAACGTCACTTGTATGACTTTTAGTGACTTTAGCTTTAAGTGCCAAAGATTTCCCATTTTCCTTTTTGTTTTTGGTCACAACTTTGTCACTTTCAAGTATCATTTCATAAACTTTGAGATTCCCGATAAGCTCATCGAGAGGAAGCTCCGCCAAGTTCTTTGCTTATTCAATAGCCATAACCTTAGGTCGCTACTTCACCGGAAGAGCACGAAGGAATTTTCTAACATGATTCTTGTTGTAAAAGCTCGGATCCAATGCCATGAGGCTTGTGATAATAGCATTGAATCGTGTATAACCATTGTCAATGGTTTCTTCTTCCAAGATTACAAACTTCTCATATTGTTGAATGAGTAAGTCAATCTTGAAATCCTTAACTTGTGAGTTCCCTTGATGAGTGATGATGAGAGAATGCCAAATCTCCTTGGCGGTTTTGCACACATGGACTCTCTCAAACTCCCTTCGAGGTAGAGCATTGTAGATCATCATCTTAGCCTTTTGATTTTTGACAATCTTCTTCTTCTCATCATCTTTGAGCTCCGAATATGGCTTCTCAACCATCAATTTGGTTTCCAGATCAAGCATCATGAAAACAAATTCTCCATTTTGAATGACCTCCCACAAGTCAAGGTCCTTGGACCTAACATAGGTATCAAACCGGGTTTTCCAACAACAGAACCCTTCAGTTTCTAGCAAAGGTGGTCTTTGCATAGAACATCCCTTTACATAGTTCTCTTGAGCCATGGATCTATACTCTACTTTACCAAAAATCTTAGTTAGGATTTTAGATTTTTGGGAAAGAAGTTTTTGACTTAAAACAACTTCTCGGGAAGGCTTTAATGCTCAAAAACTTGAGTATACCGCTCTGATACCAATTATAGAACTCTAGAGGGGGGGGGGGGGTGAATACGGTTTCTTAGGCTTTTAAGACATTTAAAAACTTTAAGCCTCAAAGAAAAACAAGTGGTTGTATAATCAATCCAAACAACCACACACACAACCAAAGTATATAATGCGAGTAAAGAAAGACACCACGATATATACTGGTTCGGGGTGGGGGGTTTATACCATCCGTACGTCCAGTTGCGAATCCACGACTCTGATACTATTCACTAGTATAATCCTTTCGGTGGACTACAAACCGTTACAATTCACTCCACCGATATTTACCAATATCGATGCTCACAAAGAAGGAGTTACTCACCAACGGTATTCCGCCCTCGGAAACCACCCAAAAGAATCTCGCGATTCGACTTTACCTAAGGATCACAAAGATCACTACCAAGACTTCCACCCGGAAGTATCAAACCCCAACTAGATCCCCAATGATCTAGGCTTGGTCACCAAGACACAAGACTTCCCTTACAAACAATTGAATGAATGAATGAATGTTTGTTCAATCAAGTCCTAACCTAATCTAGAGACTCGATTGTAATAGAAAGGGTATAAGAAAGAAGACCCTCGACACAATCACAAGAGTGGATTAGGTTCTTGTGATTCTTCCCTTGCAAAGATATGTGTTCTTTCAAAGATGTTAGTATGAAAATCAAGAACACAAGATTAGAGATAGAGAGATAGAGAGATTTGAGAGTGTTTAGAGGGAAAGAATCTAGAGAGAAAGAATAATGGCAAGAGGTGAGGAATACAAGAGGCAAGGGTGGTATTTATAGGCCAAGAACCCAAACTTGGGAAATTTTACCGAGGCCGGCGCGTCACCCGCGCGTCAACGCGCGGGCAGCGTGCCAGGCGTCTGTAAATGTTTCCCAAGTGTTGGGTGTTTGGATCTTATAAATACATATCCTTGCTAAACCCCCAATTGTACTTCATACTAAACCTTAACATTAATCATTCTAAGGTTTACCAACTCAAATAGCCAATTTGAAAATCATTTGTGAAGTGTTTAAAGAGAAACCAAATTACCAAGGGTTTAAAGTGTAGATAGGGTAATTTGGAAGGGGTAGAAGTGTATCTCCTCACATGGCATAGAAAAGAGAGAAAGAATATGCCAAGGAATATTCCAATGCTTGGGGGAAGAATGTGATGAAGGGTTGAGATGAAATGGTTTGAATTGGATGGATAGGATCAAAGGGAGCATCCCTTGGTTTTTCAAACAATTTGGCATGTGTGGAATGTAGATGGTTGAGATGAGTTCACTTGAAATGAATGGTTAAGATCAAACATGCTTAGGTTAGGGTTGAGGAGGATATTCCAAGGAATATGCTTTGCTTGGGGGGAAAGGAGAAATGGAGGGTTGAGATGGTTTCATTTGAATTGGATAGTGAGGATCAAAACCAAGTGGTGGTATAGGGAAGAGGGATTGGATGGATGGTTTTGATGTGTTGTAATTAGAAATCAATGGCTAGGATGAGATGTGCCATATTAGGGTTTCCAACAATTGGCATGTGTTAAATATGAAGGGTTGGGATGTGTTGTAAGGAAATGGATGGTTGAGATGTAGTGTGTAAGGGAATATGTAAGGGTGTAAGAGATTGTGTAAGAGATTGTGTAAGACAATATTTGATTTGGATATGATTGGTTTTGTCTTTTGTATAAATGGGATTAAGAGAAGATTAAGACATAATCTAATTGTTATTAAGAAGAAAAGGTTTAGACAATTAAGATTATAAGTTCAAGTAACACAACGTCGAGAATCCATAGTTTCATATCTCGTGACTTTCCACGACTCGACGTTCTCAACTAATACCTTGGTTCAAACAAGTTAAGTGCTTTGCCTTGATGTAAAGCGTAACCCAAGTGGGAAAGGATGCGTTTACCAAAAGTGACATTTGACTTAGTTTGACCAATAAGGGAGTAAACCCGTTACGTAATTAGAGAAGACGTAGGCACGGGATATGAGCATATGGATGCTTCAACATGATGTTACGTGAAATATACAAGCTCCCTAAGTTTAGAAAGGCTTGGCTAGAGGCGACAGTTAGAAAACATGAGTTGGCGTTTTCCCGTAGATGGGTGTTCTAAAAGTGGGATCTCTCAAGTCTCAAAACTCGTTTTGAGTGTTCTCAATTAAGCACATAACATATTCATACCTGTATTGAAAGATCCACATTTTCCAGGTAAGGGGAAAGCCGACTTTCAAAATTCGCCCGGAACCATACAGACTCCTGGCGCGTCACCCGCGCTTTGACGCGCGGGCAGCGCTCCAGGAGCAGCCATTGGCTTTGGCGATTTTGAGCTAATGTTTGTTATTTTATGTTGTTTCGATGGTTTGTTTGTCATCATTAAAACATAAAGAGATCTTGATCATGTTGCCTCAACAGACAGGTTGATGAGTGGCCTTTTACTCATCATTTTAGGCCCGAAAAATCCACAAAAATGACCAAAAACACCTAAATAGACCATATAATGTTACAAATATCCTTGGAATGTGTTTTTGTGTATTTCAGGTATAAATGGATTGAAAACAAGGCAAATGTGAGCAAAACGGAGCTTGGATGGGAAAACGAAGCTAAATAGAGCATTACCGGATCGACTCGACACGGGTGTATGTCATATGTTCGATAACAAAAGATAGGTAGATCACCGCCGCTAACGAAGGTGCACGAGAATACTACATACGAAGTTTTCACAACAACAACATTATTTTATTAAACAACAACAACAACAACAACAACGACAACAACACAACAAACAACAAAAACAACAATAACACAACAAACAACAAAAACAACAGCAACAACAACACTACATACGAATATTTTCCATGTCACCTAACAGGTCACGGAGTATTGCATCCGACTGACATGCGTGGTCGTAGTCGTCAGGATTCCTTGCCATTTCAAGTCTTGCCTCCAGCATCCTTACTCTTGTCTCTAGCACCTGTTTTTGTGCCTCCAGCATGTTTATTCTAAGTTTTTTTTTTTTTCATTACAGTTTGAGCACTCTGTTGGTGCATCTAACCTCTCGAAAATTTCCCTTACGATTAGTAAATGCATATAAATAAATAAAACGATGTTACGATAAATTAACACCATTTTACAGGTAATTTTTATTTTTTTTATTTATTTATTTATTTTTTTTGATATGGCATGATATTGAACCACTACGATAACTGTGATTGACCGTTTACTCAGGAACGATGCTTACACACGACCTAGATAACCTATGATCATTGCGAACGATAAATATATATAACACGTTTATATTTATAACAATACGTTTCGTCTAAATAACGTATATTATTTTTATATTCCCCGAACCTACGAAACTTCCCAAGAACGCTCACTAATATTTTTGAACTTCGACACAATAACCGAGACACACCATGTGGGCCCCCAACACCCTTTGGGCCGCGTAATCCACAATACAAACCAAACGGACTCCTTTTTATTTATTTTTTCTTTGGGCCGACACAAAACATAAGCCCACAGGCCACAAGCCCAAACACACCCTTAATATTTTGTTTTCTTTCTTTGTTTTCTGCCAGTCGCGACACACCCAAAACACACCCCTTTTCTTGCGATTTTTACACATAACGAACCAATTTTATTGCACATTATGATTTGCCTAGTACCCAAGACACACACGAGACCAAAACTTCGCTCACTCACCTTAGTTCACTATTAAAAACGTTCAAAGCAAAGCATGAAACCATCCATGGAGATAAAGCCAAAACGTGGCACAAGGCTTCTTCCATGCCTCCCCTCTTCCCCTATGACAAGTAAGTGAACAGAAATGGTGTCAGGAATGTATCTCATGAACTCTTGGCTTGTACTCACCCGATTGGGCATGGAGAAAGGCGCTACTATTTGCTTAACATGGAACACAATCGTTCATGTGATCTTGCGTATCTATACGTATCTTAAAACTCAATATATAACGTTCACATGAAAGCACAAACTAAAACTACACTTGTACGTACCACAAACTAAATAAACGCAACGCAAGGACCTAGTTGGAGGACATACGGAGTGCACAAGAGAACCACAACTCAAGGGAACCAAGGACGACTAGCAAGGCGTCTATCGAACCTTTGGAAGGACTTGAAGTGAACCACGAAGCGCTTGAACCATTCCACGAACCATACGCTTGTTTTACTCCACCTTTTGAGGTGAGGTGAGACTCCTAAATCGTTATTTTCATTATATACATATACGTATTACTTGTTTTTGCACGAACACTTTACCTAGATAAAACGTGAAACTTAAACGCGACATGTATATATTATATATTGTACTATACGTTTACTAAGTCACAAACGAGATTCTATAAGTATTTCAAGCTTATGCTTATGTTTACATACTAAATATCACACGATCCTAAGTCGTATGGACTTATACGATATACTCTAAAAGACTTAGATAATTTGACACTAATATACTAATGATAAAAACTAATATACACCGATTACTTTGATCCTATATTTTGAAACATAACCACACGACCCACTCATATTTTTACATAGACTAATTGTCTAGCTAGTGGAGAAACGGGATTGATAAATACTTGAAACTATTAACTTTGTTTAATCACTTAACGAGACCTAAAGCTAATCGCTATTGAAACCAGTTTTCAGAAAACTAAAAACCTTACGTGGGCCAAAAAGCCCAAAAAGCTCATTCTAGCTTATCACGATAAGCTAAGCGTATAAGCACTTTTGAAATGATTTTGTAACTTAAAAAGATGGATTTCGACTAACCCAATGTCTCCCTAAACCCTGTGGATCAAAAATCCTTAACGGGCCCTTAAATTTGGACTCGTTAAGCCCACTAAATGAAAAAGAGAGAAAATAAGCTAATAAGCTGTGAATATAAGCTGTTTAAGACCTTATGAGCTTATTGAAATAATAAAAATGCTAAGTTTTAAATTTGGTAATGTTCGGACTAAATTTGCAAATATTCGAGAGTTAGGGACTAAAAGTATCAAGTTTGTAAACTTAGGGTAAAAAGTGTAAAATTGAGAAACATAAAGGATTGAATAGTAATATTGATTTTTAATAATAATAATATATATATATATATATATATTAAAACGATAAATAATAAACGTAACTTATTATATATATATATATATATATATATATATATATATATATATATATATATATATATATATATATATATATATTAAAACGATAAATAATAAACGTAACTTATTATATATATATATATATATATATATATATATATATATATATATATATATATATATATATATATATATATATATATATATATAATACGTATAAAATTTATATAACGATAACTAGATTTAGACGAATAAAACGATACGTAATCATTATCTATTTTTATACGACGTAACACATCACCTATACACTTTATGGATTATTTGTAATAAATAATAAACGTTCGCAATAAAACGAGACTTAAAAACTAAAACGTGCCATATCTTATAGGTTGTGTGTGAAGCCGTTACCTTGCATCGTTGAGATTATATTTGTTCTACTATCCTACTAAGGTGAGTTCATAACCCACATTTAACTTATTTTTGTGGGGGGGGGGGGGGGGGGATACATGCTCAAAACCGAACACAAGTCTTTTCCTGATCTTATTATTGCTTAAGTAGCTATTGCCAAAAGTCCCTCGATCATGAACCTTAATCACTTGAAGGGTGAACGTAAATAATTGTGAATAGATCTATTAGGGATTGACAATCCCCATTTGGTTGTTAGAGGAAAGTTACCAAATGCACTTTATTTAAATATCATAGGCTACTGGCAAATACCTATCTTGGGGGCTATACATTTTACATCATTATTGCGGAAAATATTGATGTTGTTGAATCGTTGAGTGTCATGAGCTTAAGTCAATAATGAATGCGATTTTTCTAACTCGTTTATTTGTATTTATATACAATAAACACTTATCTCTTGTGTTCAAACTCTTAATTATAAACCTATGAATTTCACTCAACTTTTGTTGACTTTTAGCATGTTTATCTCAGGTAACTAAATGGAATGGATGACAAAGGCACGAAGTGGGCAAATAAAGAAACGTTTATTTCTCTTTGAATAAAAACTTGTTGTTGAATAACGAATTCTCTTAGAATTATGAATATTTGGTATTTTAAATAAAACATAAAACGATCACTTGAATCATTTTCTATAATTGTGACAAAGATCCACGATATAATACCCCAAAAGTCTTCCGCTGACATTTTAAGTCTTCCGCTGTATTGATCGATTTTGGGGGTGTTATAGATTGGCATCAGAGCTACGGTTATAGTGAACCAAGTGTTTTTGGAACATTGGACTATAACTACACTTTAAACGGGACAAAATTTTCATAAAATACCATCCTACGCCCTTCGTGCCTAAGCATTCCAATAATTGGTAAAAAGTATTATTTACTTTATAGCATTTTAAATTGGTTATAATTATGCTTACATCTACTAATCGGGAAATTTATTACAGTGTCATGTCTTCGAACACCCACCCTATCAGCTTGTCCTCAAACTCAGGAACTGAAGATGTTACTTCAGCCTATGCTACCTCACCTATGCCTATATCTCCTGCTACCGACAGATACATGCAAAGCCAACAATTTCTACCAGCATCTGACGCAGAGGCTTCTCCTCTGGCAACATCTGGTCCGATTCGCCGATCTAGGCAAATTAGACAACTTCAGCTGTATGAAGCAAGTACTGTTGTACCAGCACCAGCTCTTGTCATACCACCTGAATCAGTTGTGCCATCACCACCTGCACCACCAGTGATACCACCACTACCAACTATCTTCTACAGCCAAACTACTACTGTGCCACTAACACCATCACCCATAGCATCACCTCCACTAGCATCACCACCTGCACCTTACCAAAGTGTCCCAATATCACCTCACCGAAGGACTTACCCAATCCGCCCAACCACCTCAGAATCTTGTGTCTAACGTAGACGCCGAATGACCCACAAGCGAGTAGATGCTCGTAGATGGTCTTTCTTGTTGCCCATTATGTGATATTGGAGATCTCAAGAAGGAACACCAACAACAAGGGAACTTGGGGAAAGTTCTTACTCTACCTCCCGAATTCTGCCAGTCACTGGGGAACCCATACACTATACCATACCATTTTTAGCTGCAAGAATGGTTCGCCACGAAGATCGACTTGATTCCATTGCTAGTATACTCAACAAGATTCCACATGAACTTCTAGAAACCTTTGAAGATTATATGAACAGTCTCATAATTGGTCATCTTGCAATAGAAGATAAGGTTGAAAAGTTGGATTCTCTATTTTGGGAATCAATGGAATTCATAGGAGCACTATGTGGGGCTAACACTTCAACAGAAATAGCATCGGGAACTTTAGACCGAGAAATTGAGAGAATCAACACTGAAAACCTACGCCTTAGGCAAGCCCTGCTAGAATCTCGAGAAAGGGAAAGGACTCGAGATCAAACCATGGAAACTATGTCCACTGCCATTCAAGAACTCCAAAACCGCCTAGACAAAGCTTTAGGAAAACCATGAGACCATCACCTTGTTAAGTAAAAATCAATGTCCTACAAATAAGAATATCTTGCCGTGTTTTGTAAACATTTGCACAAGTATCAATAAGTGTTGTAACACCTTGACATTGATTTATGGAAGTTTATTTTATCTTTATTTACGTTACAAACTTTATACATTATATCGTAATATATTGGTTCATACAAGTCAAACTTATTCGTAATGTGTGTCATCCCAACATACGATAATTTACGATTTAAACCTTTTCAATGATCGAATCATTGTAACTACGACCTATATTTAACTATTTATTACTCGATATGTATTTTCAACGTGATAAGGTTATTATAAATGTTCTAATAATATACCTTCTTTTATAGCAACATGGCTAGAACTAGGAGAACAACCACGAACGCCGCACCAGTAAACCCCGAAGTTATGACCCCGACGGCAATCCAGCAAGCAATTGTTGATGGCGTTAATGCCGTTTTAGCTGGACAAGCCCGTAATAGAGATGGAAATGCACCGGCACCCCGCTACTGCACGTACAAGGACTTCATAGCATGTCAACCAACGTATTTCAAAGGAACTGAAGGAGTGTCGGAATTAGCTCAATGGTTTGAAAGAAGTGAAACTGTTTTCCAAAGAAGTGGATGCTCGGAAAACAACAAGGTAAGCTTCGCAACGGGAACACTAATGCAAGACGCTCTATCCTGGTGGAACTCTACCGTTCAAACACTAGGAGCAGAGGCAGCACATCAGCTTACTTGGATTGAATTCAAGGCTAAAATACTAAAGAAGTATTGTCCCCGTTCCGAACTGCGAAAACTCGAGGATGAGTTCCATGCCTTAATAGTGAAAGGAGTTGACTTGAGAAGTTACAACCGGAGATTCCAAGAACTCAGAGTACTATGCCCTACCATGGTACCCGATCATGAAAAGACATTAGAGAAATATGTCGAAGGACTCCCTAGGAGTATTGAAGGAAATGTCACCTCAGCAAACCCGCCAACCTTGGAAGCAGCAATGGAACTTGCTCAGAAACTTCTAGACCAAGAAGTGAAATGCAATGAGCTTAAATGAAAATTGGACGATAAGAGAACCACCCATCATCACAACAACAACCAACAAAGCTACAACAGTCATCACCGCAACAACAACCACCGCAACAATAATCGGAACCACCAACAATATCACAACACTCGAAGCACTCAACAGCAGAATCAAAGACAAGAAAAACCCCGAGTCTACGCCGCCACGGAAGGTGTAGGGTACAACGGACAAAAACCCTAATGCCAGCGATGCAAACTTCATCACGAGGGTCGTTGTACCGTCCGATGTGACAAATGTCGTAAGATCGGTCATCAAACCAGAAACTGTAGGATTCCGGCTACAGGAAGCAACACACATGTTATATCACCCACTTGTTACGGATGCGGAGAAGTAGGTCACATCCGAAGAAACTGCCCAAAAGGAAATGAACCAGTCAACGCCCAAGCTAGGGTATACCTACTCGGAGACGGAAATGGACCCGATGTAGTCACTGGTACGTTTCTACTAAACCATCATAATGCTAGAGTATTGTTTGATTCGGGCGCCGATAAGAGTTTTATATCAGATACGTTTGCCCCTTTACTTAATGTTACCCCCTCTAAGCTAAACACCACCTACGAAGTCGAAATGGCTGACGGGAATTTAATAGATACCAATACTATCATGAAAGATTGCACCCTAACCTTATCCGAAAAACCTTTTGCCATTGATCTTATGCCGGTTCAACTTGGTAGTTTCGATGCTATCGTCGGCATGGATTGGCTATCCCACCATCGTGCTAGGATTCACTGTGACGAAAAGGCCGTCCATATATCACTCAAGGATGAAACACTCATTGTCCAGGGCGACAAAAGCAAACCTCGATATGGAATTATCTCATGTATGCGAGTGATAAAATACATGAAGGAAGGATGTCAAGTATTCATGGCCCAAGTTACGGAAAATAAGACATCCGAGAAGCAGCTCGATGACGTTCCTATCGTTAGGGATTTTCCTGAAGTATTCCCTGAAGAATTACCTGGTATTCCACCCGTACGTCAAGTAGAATTTCAGATTGAACTAGTGCCTGGAGCGGCACCAGTGGCTAAAGCACCTTATAGGCTAGCACCATCTGAAATGGAAGAGTTGTCAGAACAACTAAAGGAATTGTCGGACAAAGGATTTATTCGACCAAGCTCATCACCTTGGGGAGCTCTAATTTTATTTGTTAAGCAGAAGGATGGATCCTTTCGAATGTGCATCGATTACCGGGAGTTGACTAAACTTATGGTAAAGAATCGATACCCATTGCCTCGAATTGATGATCTATTTGATCAATTGCAACGATCGAGTGTGTACTCAAAAATTGATCTGAGATCAGGATATCATCAGCTAAGAGTTCGAGAAGAGGATATCCCAAAAACTGCATTCAGAACGCGCTATGGTCACTACGAATTTTAAGTAATGCCGTTCGGTCTGACCAATGCACCAGTAGTTTTCATGGATTTAATGAATCGAGTATGCAAACCTTACTTGGATAAGTTTGTAATAGTATTCATCGACTATATTTTGATATACTCTCGCAACGAAGAAGAACACGCAGAACATTTATGAATCATTCTAGAACTGCTCAAGAAAGAAGAACTGTACACTAAGTTCTCCAAATGCGACTTTTGGATTCGCACCGTACAATTTTTAGGACACATCATCGATAGTCAAGGCATTCACGTAGACCCTGCAAAGATTGAGGCTGTTAAAGGTTGGTCATCTCCTACAAACCCCACGGAGATACGTCAATTTTTAGGTCTCGCATGTTACTACCGAATATTTATAGAAGGATTCTCTAAGATTGCAAAACCTTTGACTAAGCTAACCCAAAAGAATGAGAAGTACATCTGGGAAGAAAAGGAAGAAGCAACCTTCCAGTTGTTAAAACAAAAGCTTTGTGAAGCTCTAATATTAGCCCTCCCAGAAGGAAATGAGGACTTTATATTATATTGCGACGCATCTTATCATGGACTAGGAGCAGTCTTGATGCAAAGAAGCAAAGTAATAGCTTATGCATCCCGGCAACTGAAGAAACATGAGGAAAACTACACGACTCATGACTTGGAATTAGGAGCTGTAGTGTTTGCGCTCAAGTTATGGAGACGCTACTTATATGGCACCAAATGTACCGTGTATACCGACCACAAGAGTCTTCAACATATTTTGGATCAGAAGGATTTGAATATGAGGCAACGTCGCTGGCTAGAGTTGCTCAGCGATTATGATTGTGAGATCCGTTACCACCCAGGAAAGGCTAATGTAGTAGCAGATGCGTTAAGCCGAAAGGAACGATTGAAACCCCTTCGAGTTAGATCACTAGGGATGACTATCCACTCACCCCTTCCATCCCAAATCCTTACCGCACAGAACGAAGTGCTTAAAGAAGAAAACTGACCCAAGGAAAAGATTTACGGTATGCTCGAGAATAAGAATGGTTTCGTGAAGAAATCCGATGGAACACTATGTTTCAAGGACAGAAGTTAGATCCCTATGGTTGGAGGTATTCATGAGCTCATCATGTACAGTCCCACAAGTCAAAATACTCCATTCATCCAGGTTCCGACAAGATGTATCAGGATTTAAAGAGACTATATTGGTGGCCAAACATGAAGGCTGACATCGCAGAGTATGTCGGTAAATGTTTGACATGTTCAAGGTTAAAGGCAGAACATCAGAAACCTTCAGGCTTACTTGTACAACCAGAACTTCCTATGTGGAAATGGGAACGAATCACTATGGACTTCATCACCAAACTCCCAAGAACCTCATCCGGATATGACACAATATGGGTTATTGTGGATCGTCTCACAAAATCCGCTCATTTTCTACCCATCAAAGAAACCGATGAGATGAATACACTAGCTCAGCTGTATGTGAAGGAAATTGTCACTCGACATGGAGTACCAATTTTAATTATCTCGGATCGAGATAGTCGTTTCACCTCTCACTTTTGGAAATCGTTACAGAAAGCCTTAGGAACTAAACTAGATATGAGCACAACATACCACCCTCAAACTGATGGCCAAAGTGAAAGAACTATCCAAACCTTGGAAGATATGCTTCGAGAATGCGTTATTGATTTTGGAAAAGGTTGGGATAAGCACTTACCATTAGCAGAGTTTTCATACAACAATAGTTACCACGCCAGCATAAAAGCAGCACCATTCGAAGCACTGTATGGTAGAAAGTGCAGATCACCCATTTGTTGGGCAGAAGTCGGAGAAAGACAACTTATAGGACCTGACCTTGTTCGGGAAACAACCGAGAAAATCGTTAAGATTAAGCAACGCTTACAAGCAGCCCGAGACCGACAGAAAAGCTACGTAGACCTAAAAAGGAAACCCATGGAATTTCAAATAGGAGACAGAGTCTTATTGAAAGTATCTCCCTGGAAGGGAATGGTACGATTAGGAAAGCATGGAAAGTTGAACCCCAGATACATCGGTCCATTCAAAATCCTGGAAAGGATAGGACCCGTGGCTTATAAACTAGAACTACCCGAAGAACTTAGTCGGATCCACGACACCTTTCATGTGTCAAACCTTAAGAAGTGTTTATCCGATGAATCTCTCGTGATTCCATTGAAAGAGATTCGACTAGATGATAACCTTGTCTTTACCGAGGAACCCATTGAAATCATGGATAGAGAAGTCAAACAACTCAAACAAAACCGTATCCCTATTGTCAAAGTTCGTTGGGACTCCAAGCGTGGACCGGAATATACTAGGGAGCGTGAGGATCAGATTCGCTCCAAGTACCCACATCTCTTCACCTAAGACACCCTTGGCAACTATCTTAGACTAGAATTCCGAGACGGAATTCCCTGTAAGAGGTAGGTAATGTAACCTCTCGTAAATTTCTCTTATGATTAGTAAATGCATATAAATAAATAAAACGATGTTACGATAAATTAACACCATTTTACGGGTTTTTTTTTTTTTTTTTTTTTTTTTTTTTTTTTTTTTTTTTGAAATGGCTTGATATTGAACCACTACGATAACTGTGATTGACCGTTTACTCAGGAACGATGCTTACACACGACCTAGATAACCAATGATTATTGCGAACGATAAATATATATAACACGTTTATATTTATAACAATACGTTTCGTCTAAATAACGTATATTATTTTTATATTCCCCGAACCTACGAAACTTCTCGAGAACGCTCACTAATATTTTGGAACTTCAACACGATAACCGAGACACACCATGTGGGCCCCCAACACCCTTTGGGCCGCGTAATCCACAATACAAACCAAACGGACTCCTTTTTTTTTCTTTGGGCCGACACAAAACATAAGCCCACAGGCCACAAGCCCAAACACACCCTTAATATTTTGTTTTCTTTCTTTGTTTTCTGCCAGTCGCGACACACCCAAAACACACCCCTTTTCTTGCGATTTTTACACATAACGAACCAATTTTATTGCACATTATAATTTGCCTAGTACCCAAGATACACACGAGACCAAAACTTCGCTCACTCACCTTAGTTCACTATATTAAAAACGTTCAAAGCAAAGCATGAAACCATCCATGGAGATAAAGCCAAAACATGGCACAAGGCTTCTTCCATGCCTCCCCTCTTCCCCTATGACAAGTAAGTGAACATAAATGGTGTCAGGAATGTATCTCATGAACTCTTGGCTTGTACTCACCCGATTGGGCATGGAGAAAGGCGCTACTATTTGCTTAACATGGAACACAATCGTTCATGTGATCTTGCGTATCTATACGTATCTTAAAACTCACTATATAATGTCCACATGCAAGCACAAACTAAAACTACACTTGTACGTACCACAAACTAAATAAACGCAACGCAAGGACCTAGTTGGAGGACATACGGAGCGCACAAGAGAACCACAACTCAAGGGAACCAAGGACGACTAGCAAGGCGTCTATCGAACCTTTGGAAGGACTTGAAGTGAACCATGAAGCGCTTGAACCATTCCACGAACCATACGCTTGTTTTACTCCACCTTTTGAGGTAAGGTGAGACTCCTAAATCGTTATTTTCATTATATACATATATGTATTAATTGTTTTTGCACGAACACTTTACCTAGATAAAACGTGAAACTTAAACGCGACATGTATATATTATATATTGTACTACACGTTTACTAAGTCACAAACGAGATTCTATAAGTATTTCAAGCTTATGATTACGTTTACATATTAAATATCACACGATCCTAAGTCGTATGGACTTATACGATATACTCTAAAAGACTTAGATAATTTGACACTAATATACTAATGATAAGAACTAATATACACTGATTACTTTGATCCTATATTTTGAAACATAACCACACGACCCACTCATATTTTTACATAGACTAATTGTCTAGCTAGTGGAGAAACGGGATTGATAAATACTTGAAACTATTAACTTTGTTTAATCACTTAGCAAGACCTAAAGCTAATCGCTATTGAAACCAGTTTTCAGAAAACTAAAAACCTTACGTGGGCCAAAAAGCCCAAAAAGCTCATTCTAGCTTATCACGATAAGCTAAGCGTATAAGCACTTTTGAAATGATTTTGTAACTTAAAAAGATGGATTTCGACTAACCCAATGTCCCCCCAAACCCTTTGGATCAAAAATCCTTAACGGGCCCTTAAATTTGGACTCATTAAGCCCACTAAATGAAAAAGAGAGAAAATAAGCTAATAAGCTGTGAATATAAGCTATTTAAGACCTTATGAGCTTATTGAAATAATAAAAATGCTAAGTTTTAAATTTGGTAATGTTCGGACTAAATTTGCAAATATTCGAGAGTTAGGGACTAAAAGTGTCAAGTTTGTAAACTTAGGGTAAAAAGTGTAAAATTGAGAAACATAAAGGATTGAATAGTAAAATTGATTTTTAATAATAATTTTTATATATATATATATATATATATATATATATATATATATATATATATATATATATATATAATACGTATAAAATTTATATAACGATAACTAGATTTAGACGAATAAAATGATACGTAACCATTATATATTTTTATACGATGTAACACATCACCTATACACTTTATGGATTATTTGTAATAAATAATAAACGTTCGCAATAAAACGAGACTTAAAAACTAAAACGTGTCATATCTTATAGGTTGTGTGTGAAGCCGTTGCCTTGCATCGTTGAGATTACATTTGTTCTACTATCCTACTAAGGTGAGTTCATAGCCCACATTTAACTTATTTTTGTGGGGGGGATACATGCTCAAAACCGAACACAAGTCTTTTCCTGATCTTATTATTGCTTAAGTAGCTATTGCCAAAAGTCCCTCGATCATGAACCTTAATCACTTGAAGGGTGAACGTAAATAATTGTGAATAGATCTATTAGGGATTGACAATCCCCATTTGGTTGCTAGAGGAAAGTTACCAAATGCACTTTATTTAAATATCATAGGTTACTGGCACATACCTATCTTGGCGGCTATATATTTTACATCATTATTGCGGAAAATATTGATGTATGTTGAATCGTTGAGTGTCATGAGCTTAAGTCAATAATGAATGCTATTTTTCTAACTCGTTTATTTGTATTTATATACAATAAACACTTATCTCTTGTGTTCAAACTCTTAATTATAAACCTATGAATTTCACTCAACTTTTGTTGACTTTTAGCATGTTTATCTCAGGTAACTAAATGGAATGGATGGCAAAGGCACGGAGTGGGCAAATAAAGAAACGTTTATTTCTCTTTGAATAAAAACTTGTTGTTGAATAACGAATTCTCTTAGAATTATGAATATTTGGTATTTTAAATAAAACTTAAAACGATCACTTGAATCGTTTTCTATAATTGTGACAAAGATCCACGATATAATACCCCAAAAGTCTTCCGCTGACATTTTAAGTCTTCCGCTGTATTGATCGATTTTGGGGGTGTTATAGTGCAGATCCAGAACCGTGAGATGTTGGAGTAGAAGAGATTACTCTTAACTGATCATCAAAGTGACTCTTCTACATAAAATATCCACATCCATGATCTTTTTCTCCTGGCTGTTACATAATAAGGAAATTATATGATTTTTGTATATTTACATAATATAAATAAGAAATGTACGATTTTTCACCTTCGAAAGAGGACATGCAATATTCCCATCCGAATATATCTTTTTTATGTGATTTTCTTAGTTTTATATTTCATGTTCCATAAGAATACATAAAAGGATTATATCGCTGCATCTGAGGTTGAGGTTGAGTAGATTTGAGAATAAGAGGTTGTGAGGTTGAGTGGTTTTGAGGATAAGAGGTTGTGGGGTTGTGAGGTTGGTTATAAGAGGCTGTGAAGATCTGATAGCTTTTGGTGGGAAGTTTTGGCGCCAAGATTTTGGTGAGAAGTTTTGGTGGGAAGTGTTTTGGTGGGAAGTGTTTGATGGGAAGCTTTGGGAATGTTTTGATAGTGGTAAGATGGGTTTAATAGACAACTACAAGGATCTGGGATGTATCGACTCATCCGTTTAACATGTTATGTATATCCATAACACCTCGACTCATCCGTTTAAATGTTATGTATATCCTTAACACCTTGACTCATCCGTTTAACATGTTATGTATATCCATAACACCTCGACTCATTTGTTTGACATTATGATTCACTTAGTTATGCATTTACCTGAAGAGGCTCTTGAAAGCGGGCCTGTTTTATTCCGGTGGATGTATCATTTGAAAGATACATGAAGAAGCTAAAAAACTATGTACGAAATAAAGCTAAGCCATAAAGTTCAATAACGGAGGGTAATGTTGTAGACGAAGCATTAACTTTTTGTTCTCGTTATTTTTGGGGTGTTGGGATGAAATTTAATCGTCATGCTGCATCTCAGGACTGTCCTCGCCCAACAAGTGATTTCCAGGTGTTCCGTTCACTATGTAAAAAGTCTGGTAAAGAGACATTGATTCGGTTAGGTCTCCATGAAATGAAGAAAGTGATATGGTATGTACTTCACAACAGTCCTGAGATCGACACGTACATAAACGCGTTCGAGAGGTACGCGTTTTTATTTTGAAATTTCTTTTTCCCGAGTTATCTTTTCAATTAATTCTAATATCATGAACATTTTCCAGGAATTTCCTGATAGCGACATGCAACAAGAATTTCCTAGCTGGTTTGAGAGGAAGGTAAACTTATTCTATGTATTTTCTTGTATAAATAATGACTATATTACTCATCTCTATCTATTCTTATCTTTTTTCATAGATCTGTAAACTTTACATAGCCAATGACCTAAGTTGTACTCCCAACTTATTTGCTTTAGCTTGTGGACCATCACCGACCCCAATCTCAGTCAACTCTTGCATAGTCAATGGTGTGAAGTTTGTCGTACACTGTCGTGATATAAAACGTGCAACTCAAAACAACAGATTTTGTTCACCTGGCGAAAAGAAAGGAGAAATGTATTATGGTAAACTAGAAGAAATTCAGGAGTTTGCGTATACCCAGTTCAAAGTTGTGTTGTTTCGAGTTAAGTGGTTCGACTTAACCAACAACAGAGGTAGATTCCAACGTTTTAACACTAGAAACAACATGACACAAATTTGGGCATGTAGCTATGCGTTTGAAGATCAACCTTACATTCTTGCAACACAAGCAAAACAAGTTTTCTACCTTGAAGATCCTGCTAGACGACCACTCCATTGGAAGGTCATCCAAGATGTGAATCACAACACAACCTGGGATGTCATCGTAGTAGAAGACAATGGTGATGTGATACATGGCAACAACTAATCTGATCTCCAACTGTCTGCTAATTTGAATGATTTGGAATTTGAAACCTTAAATATCGATGGTCCATCAATGTTAGTTGAGGCACCACCACCAATCATTCCTGATGATGACAAACATGATTTTATTGATGATGAAGACGACGATCCTTATGATTTAACAGATTCTAATATGGAAGTCGCAAACAATTCTAATGATGAAGTTGAAGTTGCGATGAATGTTGTTTATGATAGTGATTATGATTTAGCAGATTGATATTAAATTGTAACTTGTAAAACGACACTTATTTGAATGAAATTGTTATGGATTGTTTAAATGTGTATATTTATTTTGAATGTGTTTGTATTTGAATGTGTACATGCTTATGTTAATTTGTTCATGAATTTCTATACGTTATTCAACTTGTACTTTTACAGATGGCAGCAGCAGTTGCGCGCGGTTACGGTGGTGACGGTGCCGGTGACCCACCACCTTCCCCTACCCGTCAGATTGAGAGCGGTCACCGTAGTGGTAAGAAACTTGAACTTGATCATTTGAATTTTGTTACTTGTCATTTTATGATGTTTTCACTCACTTCAATTGTAGGATTGTCACGACGGCCCCAAAGAGGAGGTAGGGCGATGGGAGGAAGAGGTAGAGGTCGGGATGGCGGCAAGCCGCCGGTCCGTCAACTCACGAAGAACATAGCCCTGAAGAGAGCCGTGGACCTTAACGGTCCGCAGTCGATTGAGTTTGAGTATGGTGATCAGGGGACATACGTTCATGTCGGGCCCCACGCTAACTGGTTCAGTAACTGTTGGCCGCTGATTAAGGAGATGTCGTTGTACTATCCCTCCTGGCACGCGATTGAGGCTGAGAAGAAGGCGCACGTCATGACACGACTCGGGGTCAGTTATTTTATTTTCCTTTTATAGTGTTTTGTTATCGTGTTTATTTATTTAAATGTGTATATTTATTTAAATTTGTTTATTTAATTATATCTCTATATTTAATTATTTGAATGTGTACATTTATTTAAATTTGTTTAATTGTGTATATTTATTTAAATTTGTTTATTTATTTATATATCTTTATTAGTTTTAACGACATTTGATTGCAGCCTATGTTTAACTTGGACCGCCACATGCGCGAATCACGTTGGGAAAGCATTCGGACCGGCATCAATGCATATTTGGCTAGGCGCTACTCGGGCAACAAGCATGACATGAAGCACGATTCCTTTACTAGGAAGGGCGGGCCTACGGCTGTGGATGTGATACGAAGAAACCCTCCTCCGAACGTGAAGCCGTCTGTATGGGAGGAGCATGTCAAGTTCTACATGACAAAGAAAAACCTCAAACGAGCTGCTGTGAACAAAGAGAACCAGAAGAAGAACAAGATTTACAGCCGCCACGGTTCCAGATCATTGGTCGCTACTTGACACGAATATGTAAGACACATTTTATTTTTATAAAAATATTTTATTTTTATAAAATTATTTAATTTTAATTATATATTAATTAAAATTTTTAATTTTATAAAAGTAATTAATTTTAATTATATATTTTTAATTTATAAAAGTATTTAAGTTTAGTTAAAATATATATGGTGTTTGATTTGTCCTTTTAAATTTGTTTCATCTTATATGCATGTGTATATACAGTTTGAGAACAGCGAGAACTGCCAGTACCCATCACTCATATAGAGTTTTTTCGACACGCACTGCAAGGATGATGTATGGTTGCAGGATGAGGCTTGGGTTCAATATATAAGTATCGTTTTTTTTTTTCAAATACGCACTTTAATGATTTATTGAAACATAATCTTTTGATTAACCAGACTAATATATCAATTTTCTCAATTATTTTCAACTACATAGGAAGAGATGGTCCGGCTACGAGATCTGGGAGCGGATACGCCTACAGGGGTAGCGTACACAGAGGAGGAAATACTTGCCATAGTTATAAAGGGCAAGCAGCGGGGTCATATAGCCAGTAGGGGTAGGGTGTTACCCGGCATGAGCAGGCCACCGTTACCATACACCCCGCCTCCACCTCCAGGTATGTACTGTGGGATAATACTAATAGATTACTCATGACTCATCTTATGTATTGCAATGGCCGTTTTTAAATTTTGATTATTTCGTTTTTAGGTATGGCCCAGATGGACGAAAAGCTTGCTGAAGCTGAAAAGAAGATTGCTGAGGCCGAGAAGAAGAGTGACGCAGCTGCAGCAGAAGCTAAGGAAATGAAGGCGCAGCTCGCAGCTGCAGCAGAAGCTAAGGAAATGAAGGCGCAGCTCGCTCAGTTGATGGGTTTTGTCCAGAGCAACCTGCAATGGCACGAGTATAACAATCAGATGCCTTCTCAAACTGAGGTAGGCTCAGGCAGCGGGTGTGGCGCGGGAGGCAGTGGCTCAGCTGGCGGGAGCGGGAGTGGCGGAAGCGAGAGTGGTGATGAGGATGATGACGAGGGGCGGTAGAGGTATATATGAGTTATTTTGTGTTGTACTTATGTTTGAAACTATATTTTGGCGACCCGTATCTTAGTATTGTGTAGTTTAACCTTTTGGCGACTTGAACATTGCGGATATTGCAACATTTATGGATATGGCAGCTAGATTTAGAGATAATAACACCCGTTTTGTAGACTTTATAATGTTTGAATGCATTTTGATGGTGTTTAGTGATTATTTGCAAGTGTTTAAGCCGTTATAAGTTGTATGTGTTAGGACATGTTAGTATTGATTGGTTAAAGGCTTTAGTTGCTTACAGGTTTTGGTAGATTTTTTCCGAAAAATCTTTCAGAAAAAATCTGAAAATTTGTTGATTTGCAGCTTGCTGTTTAGCAGCATTACACTTAGGTAATGACGCGTGTCGTCGGCACCGTAAGAAAAAATTTATTTGTGGGTTTTATTGTCCCGACGTCATGTCGTCGGAACCATTAAAAGCTTGTTGACCTATTTGTTGACCGGCATAAATTCGTGCCAACATAACGTCGTCGGTACCATTAAAAGGGCGTTGACCTTTTTGTTGACTTCTTTAAATTGTTACCGACGTCATGTCGTCGGTGGCATTTAAAACGTAATTAACATTCACTAATTAAATCGTTAATTAGTGATATGGTCCCGACGACATGTCGTCGAGACCAAATTGTTGAACCACAAAAAACTTTGACTGAAAAACCGTGTGGGTCCCACGCTGTCATCGGGTTTGGTCGTCGAGACGGTGAATAGCGACAGGGCATTGTCGACAAGTAGGTGTCGACGTCATGTCGTCGGGAGGAGATGGTGCCGACGTCATGACGTCGGCATGGTGGTAAAAAGGTAATCGCCGAAGCTCCTGAATGTACTAGTGTTAATATAAACTTTTAAGCCTACATCAGCTTGATACAAAATTTTCCATTGAAAATGATATTATCAAGAACTAGGCATACCGCATATGCATATTGAACACAACGTTGATAATATATGCACGAGCATCATAAGTCCTTTTCGGTATAGTTTTAATGAATTAATATGTAAGCTATTACAATATGCAATAAATGGAATGAAATACATGTTGGTACTCGGGTGATAATCATAAGACACCCGATCATTTAAAAAGTCATGATAGTTTAAAAAGCGTAAAAAGTATTATATACCGTTGGATCAAAAGTACCGTCAGATCAACAACAAGATTGGTGTTTTTTTAATTAAGGGCATCTTTGTCATTTACTAATAAATTATCTGCATTCTTTATTTCACATCTTCTCTCCCTTCTTTATTTTCACGAGATCCCCAATCTCATATCAAAAAATGATCCATCATTATGATCTGTCATCATCATCAATCCGGTCCATCACCATCATGGGCCGTCGCAAGTCCGTCGTTGACTCCGCCATTCAATCCCTCCGTCGTTGACCACCGCAAAACAATTTTCGATCCGTCATCATCATCAATCCGATCACATCATGTAGTTTCCACGTCAGCATCGAAAGCTCTTGAAGATGAGTTGTTGCAGAAGACGTGGAATCTGAGACCGAGAAGACCGATGATGAATCATAATAACACAAAGATTGGATCGTCGTCACTGAAGAAGAATAAAAGTGTTAATGGAAATAGTAGTAATAAGGAAGTAATGGAATCTGTTAAAGATGAAGGTAGTAGATGTATGAAGAACAGTTTGAGATTTATTTATGAGAACCATTTAGGTGAGAAGTTGAGATGGTTGAAGAAAATGTATAGAAATGTTGGTAAGGTTGCTTAGTTGATAACAAAGCTGGGACCTTTTTAGACAATTAGTTTTTAGTTTTTTAAAAAGAGTTTTTTAGTTTGTTATTTTTAGTTTCTAATTTTTACTTTGTAACTTTTATTCGGCTAGTTTTATAAGTAGTTTGCAACTTTTATAAAAAGAGTTTTATAAGTAGTTTGCAACTTTTATAAAAAGAGTTATTGTTGGTTACATTTGAAGATTTAGTATTTTCTATCACTTAATCAATTATTTTTTATAAAGTTCATCAGTTATATTTTATAAGGTTCATCAGTTATTTTTGATATTTTTTATAAGGTTCATCAATTATTTTTTATAAGGTTCATCAGTTATTAACATGTATTATCATAGGTTCATCAGTTATTGTTCCATGTTATCATATGTTCATCAGTTAGATTATTAGGTTCATCAGTTATCATAGGTTCATCAGTTATTTTTGATATTTTTTATAAGGTTCATCAATTATTTTTTATAAGGTTCATCAGTTATTAACCTGTATTATCATAGGGTCATCAGTTATTGTTCCATGTTATCATATGTTCATCAGTTAGATTATTAGGTTCATCAGTTATCATAGGTTCATCAGTTAGATTATTAGGTTCATCAGTTATCATAGGTTCATCAGTTAGGTTAAATGCACTAATTTTTGTCTCACAACGCATTATTAATAATTTTATTAAATGTAACATTCAAAAAGTGATGTTTTTTAATCATTATTTTTTTAAAAATATACATTTAGTTCATCATTTAAGTTATTAGGTTCATCAGTTAGGTTATTAGGTTCATCAGTTAGATTATGTTTTGTTCATTAGTTAAGTTATAGGTTCATCAGTTAGACATTTTGTTCATCAGTTACTTTGGTTCATCAATTTCAGGTTCATCAATTTTTTCAGATTCATCAATTTCAGGTTCATCAAATTTGATCAAATGTTTGGGTTCATCAATTTTTTCAGGTTCATAAAATTTCAGGTTCATCAATTTCAGGTTCATCAATTTTTTCAGGTTCATCAATTTCAGCTTCATCAAATTTTTCAGGTTATCAATTTGATCAAATGTTTGGGTTCATCAATTCTATTTAACAAAACAAACTGATAGTTTTGTTAAACAGAAAATAACTTGACCAATTAGTGCATTTAAATGTATGTTTATATGAAAAATCTCTTTTAGTCATTTTATCAAACACTTTGTGTGCACTAAATATGACTAAGACGCCATCTTTAACGCGCGATATCTCACTCATATCATATCGGATTTGAGTGATTCAAATTTATGAGTAAAGAATGGGCAAGAAGCTACAACTTTCGTGTTTTAAGTTTTGCAAAATTCGGCCTTTAAACTAGACAAAATTATAGCCGAAAATGCTAAAATTTTCAAGAAAATCATGACCCAATGAATATGTCAAAAAAAATTTTCAAAAAAATTAAAAATATTTATACCAAATTAAAAAGGATTAAATTTTAAAAATTATGGTGAAATCGAATTTTTGTAAAAGTTTGTCAATTGAAAGTTATTTGCATTTGAAATTTAAGGTGGAATTAAAAAAATGAGTCAAATGACCAAAATACCTTATAACAAAAAATATTAAAGAAAAAAAAGAGGGAGTAGGTGGGGACACATGTCACTAGATTAGTGGTTAAAAACTTTTTTAGGCTTTTTAATTTTGATCCCCTTTCTAAAGGATCGCAACCCTAATCATAATATTGCTTGGATGCTCACGAATCATGTATAGTTCACTTTCTTCACACAATATTTACACCATATTTATTGTCTTGGGTTAAAATAAAATTTGTATATGGATTAAACAATAATTGACTCTCAAATTCTAAGTAAAAGAAAAAGAGCAAATACATATATGTTATTATGTTTTGAAAGACCAAAACCATTAAACAAAGTGGCTTTTGATGAAAAGTCACAACCTTTTATAAATATACACACCCATTAGTAAAAGGTTGCAACTTTTCAAGTGGGTGTTGCAAACAAGGTCATAAATTAAGCTAAATCCCAGTCCGAAATGCATCTTTATTCTACACGTAGATCCCTGGACATGCTAGTTATACCGACGGTAATGCACGGCATGCACACATATCACCAAGTGTTCTTGCACTTTTAATCGCATTAATGCACCCACACAACTATTCTCTTTGACTGTTTTGTTGTCATGATCGCCGAATTAGAAAGTTGTGCCTACAGTCCACATATCCTTTGAAAACATGAAACAAAAGGGTATGAAAATAGTTACAAATGTGTCCCGAAAGTCCGATTTTAATTTTCGCAAAACTCCATCTCGACAGTCCATTGAAGTATTTGAAGTTCATCCACCTATGACCAGTGCTTATAACTATCATTAAACACGTCATTCTTTGCCAACTAGCTGTGTCAAATGACACAAAGGCATGTCGATCTTCAAAATTTGTTATACATGTAAACTTCATATACCTTCATTTAAACCCACCACAATGCTCTATTGATGTTGGTAAGAATCAATCAACATAAAAAGATTACCCTATAGTTTCAAGAGTGCATTCATACCTAATGATAAAGCTCCGTACTCATAAAATGTCAACCAAGAACTATTGAAGGGTGTATAAACATCAAATATTTTGTATGGGAATTGGTTGCGAATAATAAATAAACAATTCATCAGATTATATCCCTTAGGACTCGATTATATCAAATCACAGACCAACAGTTGCTTGTTATGACAAAAGGTCTTCAATAGATTAGGTGATGAATATTTTTGGGATCCTCTATAAGCTTGCCTGTTACATGCCCATGAAGACCACTTCAGTACTTGATGCTTATTGGATTCAGGTTTTGATTCTAGACAGCCTATAATATGAGCATGGCCCTAAATACATATGTAATGGATGTACATTGTCCAAAAACAGATTTCAGGAAGATATATTCACAACAACAACAACAACAACAACAACAAAAAAAAAAAAAAAAAAAAAAAAAAAAAAAAAAAATTGTAAATACAAACTCAAACAGCACAACATTCAGTTCTTGGGGTGGTCATGATGGAGATCTATCAAGCAAACACAACAATCATTCCTATGGCCCAAAAAGTTAGGTTCATGTGCAATTAACCAGCAAACGGAAAGTACTTACAGGGAATGCAAACGCAAAATATCATACCAAAAGGGACGGTCAATAAAATCTTACATCAACTTCCCAAACGAGTTCTAGCCATTGTCAGACAGACGGATACTCTGGACAAACTGAATCGGCCATGATTATAAGCAGAATATTTTGAGCTTTGTGAGCCTACTGATAATACAAGACTAGCATGACTAAGGGGTATATCAAACCTTCATCTACAATATATTGAGTATCAATCTCTGTTTGCTTGACTAGCAGGGTACTTTGGGCTCGTTTTCCCACCAAGCTTCCTTGCAGTACGTTGAACTGCTGACAGGCGTAGACGCTGATTGTGGCTCTTCCTTTTACTACATGCATGTCAAAAAAATTAAGCCCATAGGCAATTGAAAAAGTATACAGGTAGTGTAAAAAAAAAAAAAAAAAAAAAAGCGGGCCAGGTCCAGGGTTGGGTTCGCGAACTCTTTTTTAATTCACATTTACCATAGAGTAATTGCTACAAATATATAACCGAAGGGACATCAATGAAGAGGTTGTGGCCTTGTGGGTCCAAGTCTTGAAAGAGACATAGGTGTGGTACTGTCATCTATCTGCTATCAGGTGTTATTACAAAACCATATTATTTGTTTTATTATAAACATAATCTAACTTCTTTTAAATAAAGTAATCCATGAGGTTCTCACACATTTGAATACACTTTTTATGACTTTTACACTAACCTGTTTCTTTCTTAGTTTAATCTTTTAGCTGAACCCACAGGCAATTGTAGAGGTGGCATTTTCGACCTTGGAACGGAAAAATGTAGAGGTGGCATTTTTGACCCCATAAACTGTGAATGAGTCGATTTGGGTAGTGTTTTATCTCAAACGGGTCAATTAAAAAAAACTTAGCTATAAGGGCAATGAGTCAAATAGGTTAAAAGTCACCCAAAGTTTAATCTTAATGCATACAAACTCCTAAATCTTTTTGCTCAAATTTTAAATTATTATGGTATAATATGGTTCTTGAACTCAAATTTAACATATTAAAATATTTATAACTTAAAAATACTGAACAGAGTGCATGCGGGTCAGCTCTCATTTAACCCACACTAAATATGACCCATATCAACCGAACCTGTTTTGGCACCTCTAGTAAAATGCGGGTCAGGAAGACTATGCACCGTGTACACTAGAAAATGCATGCATGCTCACAATCAAATCTCGCTAGAGTATCTATTTAAATTGAGCTTTTGCAGATAGATGATGGAAAATCTAACCTTATGAAGAGAAGCCCCGCTGTAAGAACCAATCCTCCTACTGCCCATGACACTTGTTCATTAATCGACATTTCCCTCACCCATTGCTGAAAATCAAAAAGGAATCCAGAACTCTTGACATCGCGTGGAACACTAGAGTGTGAAGTCCTCCATGAATCCACAACAGATTCTAGACTAGCTTTACCACCATAGCAAAATGAATCTTTAAAATCATTAGACGCCTTCACAGAAAATCCAGTAGCTTTACAGAGCTCTGTGCCATTTGAGACCCATTCAGATGCTCTACCACAAACAGTGTCACTGATTCCACATGGAGCTAGCACCTACCATATCAGATCCATTTAATGACTATGAGAACCCAAAGTTTGTAAGTCTTTCTAGCCATAGTTGCCAAAACACTTTAAGAATCAAAACATTGTGAAAAACTATAAATAAAAAATTGATTTATACCATTAAGTGTAAGGAACTAAGTTCCGCGAGACAGCATGAAAAGTTTAAGATGATAAGAAACGCAAAACAGAGGTAGCCATTCTGACCCATTTACTTACAAATGGGTCTATTCATAAGGGTTTTTTGTTTAACTGAAATGGGTCAAGCAAATTTTTTTGCTAAAAGGTAACTGATGAAGCAGGTTAAAATTCTCCCGAAGTCCAGTTTAAATGAAAACAACACAACTGAATTAGTTATTTCTACACAAATCAGAAAAGGACAAAGTGTAGCCAGGTCAACCAACATAGCTAGGATCAGAAATTGATCAGTTTCAATGGGGGGCTGCTTTGACCTGTTAGCCAACTCATCCGCCCTACCCATCTTGCCACCTCTAGTATACCTCTGCATTGTTATCTAACCGATAAATCATAAATGATAGAGATATACTAGAATTGTTGAATACTTGCACAATTTACTACTGTGCTTTACTGCTAAAAACATACTAATACCCAAGAAACTTCTAACAACTGTTGCCATAACCATAGCAGCTCACTTATGTAAATTTAGCATGCAGGTTTTTGTCCAACAATAGAACAATCCAAGAAATCACCAGTATTCACATACAGTATTTCCTATAAAAAATTTTAAAACAATATTCCAATATACACGAAGAGAGGTCGCAAAATGTGCAGGCCGGGCGGTTAAGTAACTAGCAAAAAATGATGAATTTTTTTGTATGAGTCGAAAAACACTGTCCATAATAACCATTAACTTAAAAATAATTATTGCGTGAAATATAAATAGAAAAAATATATAATGTCAATGATAATATATAACAATTCAAATAAAATTATTTAGGTGATTTGATGCATTAGGAATATATTTTGGTAAACTTTCAGCCCCGTTAGACCCAATTGAGCCATTTCTTTATTATCTATTTTTTTATCCGCTTGACCCCATATAAAAACATAACCTGAATCTACCCATTATGCCACCTCTACTTTCTCCATCACTAAAAAAAATTGTTCCAAAAAATCATTCTGCTAATATAATCAGGAGCAAAAGGAAGCTCTATAATTTTGGAAAAGTACCAATTTTACAAATCTTACTTCTACAAGCTATAAAATTCTTCTATGTATGATAACTACCTTGGTGTTTTTTTTTTTTTTTTTTTTTTTTTGGTGAAGAGTTCTTGACTCTTAATTTAGAATACAAAAATTTCTATTCAATATTCTGCAAACCTGATTCTTTGCATCCATAGCAAAGTAGGCATTAGAACATGCATCATAAATTCTGTCACATAGCGAGGCACATATGACAGGAGATCCAGATTGTACACCAACATGTGGGTCACAAATAGAACATTCTAGAAGTTCCCACAAATGCAAGCATTCATCACTGGCCTCTCCAGTTGAAGCCAACCTCCTAATAGCCAACAAAGCAGGATGAGTCTGTGTGACATCACAGCATGTATTTTTGCGGAACAACCTACAAAGAGTCAGATCTGTAGGACCCTTGCTTACTCTTCTTGGAGGTTTCCCTTGGTTAGTATACGCAGGAAACCGACCACCAGGAGAAACACAAACTCCATCAGATTTTGCTGCATTCACAAACAATAATCCAAATGAATTACAGATGGTCGATGACGCGACAATAAGAAACATGGTGCTGTGTTATCGTTTTACCCATGATAGGTTTCATGTTACTATGAGAGATATGAAATGTCAAGTAGGTTGCTATTATTTATAAATATAAACGTATAAAGGTGAAAGTAGGCTGCTCTCTTACAATATAAAGCATAGAATGTTTTTCAGAAATCCAATTAGTCATTATGGTTACCAACGGCTTTAAAACTTAACCATTGTTGAGAAATAAAAATACTTATGAGTTAATACTACACATTACAACAGATCTAATGTCATTACATTGCAGTAGAACTAAAAGACATGACGTTTTTTGCACATATGTTTACTGTAATTATGCCACCTTAAGTTCATTGACGAAATGAAGAAAGTAAATGCAGTTCCCATTTCTATCCACCTCTGAAAACATACGGTAGGTTTTACAACTATTGTATTAAGTATACATCAATCTCAGAGGAGGTATACTGAAGCTTCTAAAAACATTGTTCATCAAACAAATCTTCTCTTGCCCCAACAATCCGTAGCGCTATGCATATGATGGTCAAGCGCAAACAAGGACCTTTAAACTTTGTCTTATATACAACCTAAGACTATGTTTATTGCAAGGTTGCCAACCCAACCCATTGAAAATACATACAAAATAATAATTGTTTAATCTTCTGATCCAATCTTTCCTTCCAATCTAAATCATATGGCAACCTAAGTTGTCAACCCACAATCTGCCACATGTCAATGTTTTAATGGCTATTTGTTTTTTTCTTTTTTCTTTTTTTTCTTTTTGTTTTTAATACTTATCAATTTATCATTGGTTGCATGAATTTGTTAGGTTGGGTTGTTGATAAATGGTAAAAAGATATAGATTGGTTGTATGTATTAGTTGTGTAGGTGGAGGAAAGAGAATAATATTTTAATAACAGAGCCATGGAGGAGAGCAACTAAGAAAATAGCAGCTGACATTTGCCAGTCTCAACACAGAAGTGTTTCCATGGTTTCAAAAAGCTCTACTAGAGCTTTCATCACTTAAATAGGTAATCACAAAGAAGCCACAATACGATCATGATTCTTTGATTCAATAATTCTTTGAGAACCCTTCAAAAAACCTCCATGGTCTGAAAAAAAATCCTCGTGATAATCTAGACGTAAACAGCAACCTATACCATGGGAACACTATCCGGCTACATGACAGGAAAGAGCTGAAGTTCATCACCACTTCTTGTTAAGCACAAATTCCACGTAAGAGTATGCACATGCCAAAGAGTCCTAAATCTCCAATGAAAACTGGAATCAAACTATAAGGGTCTAATCACCACTATATAGAGACCTATCAATGATGTCACTCAAGTTACATATACAAACACACCTAAGAGCTTTCCTCTTTTCATCATTTATTAACCCCTATAGATTTACAGCATATCCTCAACATTAGTGGCTATAACAACCACCAAAGGCGCCTAAGATCCTTGGTGGCTTCAGAAAGTAAAAATAAAAACAGCCAGGTTGTACAACCAAATTAAATATGGATATTACTATATTAGATAACAAAAGAACCCATTCACTCAAGCTTTTCAATAAACCAAGTAGCCCGTTGTCATTCACAAACTATCATCATCTCCATCTCCCTTGTCTGTTATATTAGAGAGAAAAATAATAATAAATAAATAAAAAATAGCTTTCCTAAACTAAATTATTTGAAAGATGGTCATTCTTCAGTGACGCAACTCTTTTTAACGGAAAATTCGCACACCACAAAGCCTACAAATTGTCCCAATTGGTATGTAAACCTCAATCAATTGCTTGATAGTCACCTCTATACCAGTAGATCATGAAAAAACAATAAATAAGAAGGACATGAGAAACCAAAGCTCATCGCAACCATTCTAACCCTATTTCACTGAGATTTCGGCAGCTACGATGAATGGGGTATCTAAAAGGCTGCAAGTGTAACCACTAGAGGGTGGCCTAGTGGTAAAAGGCTTGTGATTATCATCACTAAAATGTGAAAGGTCTCGAGTTCAATTCCTGCCAGGTGCAAACAACCTTGATGTGGCCACGCCAACCTTCCCAAAAAGAAAGGAAGGGCTTTAACCCGCGGATTAGTCGGCCAAAAGGTCAGAAACCATGATTGCAAAAAAAAAAAAAAAAAAAAAAAAAAAAAAAAAAAAAAAAAAAAAAAGATGCAAGACTAAACCCAATAAATCAAAGTATCACCAAATCTCAATCTAAATTCGCTTACAATAATACTAATGCCCAGTTCTTAATCACTTGATCACTCATAAAATTATATAATTACAAGCAAAAACTCATATAAGAAAACCCAATCTTAAATGAATTTAAAATAGTTGAAAAAAGATTTTACCATAAGCTAGTGGGAGTAGACGATTGAAACATGCGATGATTTGTAACAGCAGAAACAAAACCCCATAAAAATCATTTCTTATTCTTCTTTTGATTAAATTCGGATCCATCATCAATTCATTTATGATTCTTCAAAAATCGTTAGATAAAACTTTAGGTCTCACTTGTCTGAAACACCACTAGAGGTGAAGAGTGAATTTTCTGCTGAAGTATCTTACACTTTGATCCCTTGACTTTTTCTTCTTTTCTCGTTTAGGTCCTATTGATTTTTCGACCCTCTTCAAGAGCCATATCGGTTTTGGCGGCGATATATTGGCAGGACCACAAATTATAAAGAAATTTATTTTTAAAAAATATACAATTTATACTACTAACTTTCGGATGGTATGTAGGCTTTAACACTCAGTTCTCGAGTTATGTTTTGAGAGGAAAGGAAAGGAAATGGGAAGTTTTTTATGTTCTTTAGTTTTTTTAAGAGGGGAAAAGGAAGCGGAAAGGAAGATGGGAGACAATTTTGTTAACAAAATATTTCTCCCATTTTTGAGTGGAAAGGGAAAGGTAAAGGAAACAATGTTGTGTAAAGACTAATATATCATTTTTTAAAAATTTGACATTAACAACTAAAGGGCATACATGTAATTTAAATACGTTATTTTCTTTTTCCTTCCACCCTAGAATATGATTTATTATTACTTCCCTTTTATTTTTCTCTATCTCAACAACATATCAACAAACACTTCCTTTCATTTTCAATTTCTTTCCTCTTTCCTATTCTTTTACATTTCTCTTCAGTCAAAACTCGAGAACTGTGTGTAAATGAAATACTTTTAGACCTTTTTTGGTTTTACCAGCCCAACAACCTAAGTCCACTAACATATACCCTAAATTTTTTACTATTTAAAACCTCACTACCCTAATTTCTCTCAAACTAAAAAACCTATCCCTTTTTTCCAAAAACACGCAATCACACTTCGCTTTCAATACAATAACCCTAATCACAATATATCAAATTGCAACCACTACAAAAATTTCGTCCCTTTCTTTTAGAAAAAAACAATTCACACACAAACAAACAATCCTTAAATCTTTTAGTTTAATCCAACTGAACTTTTTTTATTGTGTTTCTCTTGTTACAACCGATGCTCCACCATCTTCGCCGGGAAAATGGATCAGATTATGACCGATTTTGACAGTCGACCAATTTTGATCATGACCTTCAAATTTGACCGATACGTGAATTTCGGTGGCGGTGGACCCCCGCCAACCGCCATGGTGCAGATATATCGGCAACCATGACTGATATTTACAACACTGACCATAAACGGTGGAGGTTTTCCTTGTTGGGTTACATGTGAGGGGCGATTTTTAGCTGAAATGTACGGGGTTTCTAAGATATTCCATCACTATTTCCGACCATTTTTCCTAGTCACCTCTAAATGTACATAGAGATATTGAAAGCCTAGATCTTTTGTGAGTAGGTTAAGTGCTTTAACTAGTTTACTGAATGCCAATGGGGCAGGTTTAGGGCGGGCGTACTTGCCATCCTTGCACCCGATTATCAAACTTATCTCAAACTCGCCCCGGTCCTCATCAGTGACCTCATTAGAGCGTGATGCTCCCCGACCCCACTACGTTCGTCATCAAAAATCTTATCTAAATATCCTCTTAGAGCACGATGCTCGCTCAGATCCACTCCTTTCTCATTTATTATTACAGTCACACCATTACAAGATGATTTCATAGAATAACCAAAAGCATCAAGAATCCATTAGTTTTTAATTAAACTATAGGCTTAATAAGGAGGTGTTTGATTTGATGGTATGAGAATAAGAGAAGCGCTTTCATTCCCATTATAGATGTTTGGTTTGTAGATTTGGATTTGAAATTAGGAATCAAACCCATAAATATAGTCATTTTCTAAACCCACCAATTAAGTTGGGTTTACAAACATTCCCATTCCAATACCAATAGTCATGCCCTAATGTAAACCAAACGCCCTCTAAGTCTTCAAGGATATCTTTAAACTTAAACATAACCAATAATAGTGTCGTAGTTTTTTTCAGATGACATATTTAGTCTCTTCTAACCTTGTTCACAAATGTTCGTCAAGATTGTTTTACGTTTCTACATTGGTTGTATGTGATCAAAAGTGTTTATGAGATATCTAGAAGTTTCTCCAATGGAAGGTTATGAAATAATCCTTTATGGATCAAAAGTGCTTATGAAAAGTGTTGACTTTAATCCACTTTGTAAAATTCTAAACCTTGAACATAAGTAAGAAAAAGACTTCATTTTGATTTTGATCTTAAAAATACAAGTTGTATAGATATTTCATATATACTAAATATAATGCAAAAATACTCAAATCTTTTAAGTTTCATTTAAATAAATTTACTAAATTACCGTTGATAATAATTTAACCTAAGATCCACACTTGATTTATGGAATTTATATACTTGAATATATATCTGGAAACAAAAACAATATCAAGAAAACAACAAATTTAAATTACAATCTAAATTGAAGAGAAAAGAATGTGATTACATATTATAAATAGTTCCCTTCGTATATGACAGATTCATATCAAAAAAAAATTCCTTTCAAATACTAAATGAACTAAATAGTAATTAATAAATATTAATAAAATTAAAAGAGTAAACTTCAAAATACATCCTTGTGGTTTACCCAATTTCGCACCATACATCCCTCTCAAAAAAGTTGCAACAAATACATCCCTCCGTTAGTAAAAGTGAACCAATATACATCCCTCAGTTAAAATACGGACTAACGGTGCAAATTTTTTCTCCGTTATCTCCTAACGAGATCGAACACATTTGCACCATTAGTCCTCTGGGTTAACGGTATTTGCACCATTAGTCCTTTTTTACTTTTTCTTCCGGTTTTTTGTTTTCGTCCGTTTTTTTACGTTTACGCCCATTTTTAACGTTTTCGCCCGGTTTTTTACATTTTCTTCCATTTTTTACGTTTTCTTCCATTTTTTTACGTTTTCGTCCGTTATTTTTACGTTTACGCCCGTTTTTTTACGTTTTGGTGAGTGCTTATTCACTCACTATTTTATGGCAAAAAACCGACCCAATACGACTATTTGAGCTAACAAATGCCAAGAAAACGTGTGTTTTTGTGTTTGTGATATGCAGGTACGGATATTTAAGAAAATGACAAAAATCACGAGAAAACATCAAAACCGAGCACGAGATGTAGAATGAGTGTCAAAAGCCGAGCCGGTAAAGGATTTTTCAAGCCCGGATCAATAATTGAGCTTAAAGTTCCAAAGTCTACCTTGAAGAATCATCATTTTGTCAAGAATAGCCCTTGGATAAATATTTCTCAAGAATGACAGAATCAGTCCTTGCATTTTCAAAGTTTATACAAATTGTCCTTGTAATTTTCATTTCCATTAAACTGAAATTACTACATCACAAGCCCAAGGTTTTGATATCCAAGTCTAATATCCAAATAACAAAAATATTAAAGCCCAATCCCACCACCCTTTATTTTACCCGATCCATCTCAAATACCCAATACCCAAAACCTCGGTCAATACTTAAAGTCAAACAAACAAAGAAATAAAATAAATTTACCCCGCTCTCTCTTTCCCCCTTTTACCCAATAGCCCAGACCTTATGAACCCTAGTTACTGTTACACCCTTAATTACTACAATTAAGGGCAAAATAGTACAATCAAGTGTATCTAGAAGGTTGTCAGATGTGTCAGAAGTGTCAGAGACTCGAACAAGCACACAAATGGTGTACGTGGCAGGCTATTAGTGGTGGAGACGCGTCACAGGATCTAATCCAAGGGTGGAAATTGATTTGGAAATGATTGGCGCTTGATCAAAGGCTCAGAGTTGATCTCAGAAAGCACAGCACACGGATTGCCAACCTGGCAATCCGTTAGCTCACTCCTCACTCTTATCCTATAAAAAGAGGGTTAGATAGCTAGTTTTTGTGTGGAGTTTTAAGGCTAGCTAAACTCTGCCAATTTGTATTTTGAATGTACTTCGTTTAGATTACTTGTAATTTCTTTTAATTTCAATGAAATTTCTTTTATGTTCAATCAATTTAGCTTATTATTAATACTTTTTCTGCTTAATATTCAGTTCTTATTTCAGTCTCAATAATTCATTTCTTTTCGAATTACTTTAATTTTCAAATCTGTTTTCATTTCATATTAATTAGTTTTATAAAATCAGAAAATCAATAAAAAAATAGAAATAGATTTGTAGTATTCAGCTTTTACATAAGCTGAATATTTGTTTGTCACATCTTATTTTAACTTTTCATAGTTTGTGAAAGAGTATTTTACAGTTCCATTGTTCATAAGTTTGTGGTCAAATAAAGTCAACAGATCAGAATTGTGGTGTATTTTTGGAGAATTGGACAAGTTTGAGTGAGTAATGGAAGCACTCAGCCTGTCAAAATACAGGCAAGCGTAGTGAATCCTCCTCAATTGTGGCTGAGGAGGAAGAGTTTGTAAGTATTACTTTAATTTCAGTTTCACTTCAAGTTCTTCATTTAGATCTAGTGATAATAGTAGAATTCTGTTTGTTTGTTTGATTAATCTGTAATTGTTGTTTTAGTCTTAGTTTGTAAGTTTGAGTAGATTTTAGTTTAACTAGTATTGAAGTGAGCACTGTTTCATTGATTTAATTGTTGTTTAGTTGTAATCTTAGGAATAGTATAACTGTTTGATTATAGCCTAGTGTAACTGTTTGTGGAACTGAGTGAGGTATTGAAATATAACTGAGCACTGTTACATTGGAATTCATAGCTGTATTAGTGGCCTTAGTTGAATACTGTGTAATTGAATTGCTTGAAATCTGAGATTCTGTTTTGTAACATATTAGAGATTGTGCTTTACTGTTGAATCTGATAGCTTAAATTTGTGTAAATTGATTCATAGTATGATAAGTGAATGATATGGATAATTGGAGTAGTGAATTGTGAACTGTTTCATCTGAGAGTAGTGTAATTCAGCAGTTAAGGAGGTGTTTGGATTTTGTAGTAACTGAGTGTAATTGTGGTTTTCTTGCCAGATTTATATTCTAAGTAGGTTCATCTTATTGAGTTATAGATATTCAGAACATAAAAACAGTAGTATTCACTAATAAAAGTCAAAGTAGATTTTCATTAGCTTAGTTAAATTTGTAGCTAAATACAGTTAAGTTAAATTGTACGAGTAGTTACATAATTGGATAATCTAGCTCAATTTAGAGAATTTGTAGCTTATCATTACATTTAGGAGTAGATTAGATTGATAGTAATTGGAAAAAGTCAATACCATTAATCTCAAAACAGTCAACTGTGCAATTGGATTATGTTATTGGACTGCTGAGTTTGGTAGATTTTAGAATAGATAAGTGTTGAATTTGAATAAATCTCGACTTGTTTTGCATTTTCAGTATACTAAAGAGTGAATTGCCCCCATAAGTTTCCAGATTTGAGTTTCATTAGTGTAGCTTATTGAACCTACAATAAGTAGTTCTGAATTTAATTTCTGAGTTTGAAATTTTGGGTGCAATTTCTTGTAAAGTTTGAATTTGAGTTTCTTTGGTTTTACTGAGCTTCATTAGAGTAGTTTGAGTGTTGTGTTTGGTAATATTGCTTCTGTTTCTGCTTGTGCTTATTCAGCACTCACCTAGTGCTTATTTTCATAGCTTATTGCTATTAATCTGTGTATCTGTTGAATTCTGAGCTTATCATTGATCTTATTTTGTCATAACTGATGTCCTTGCATCATTTCTAGGTTGTGTTTTCAGTTTCATTAGTTTTTATCACAAGTGCTTATAAATAAGCACTTGTGATAAGCAGTTTTCCACTAAATAAGCACTTTACCAGCTGATTTTCATTTCAAAATTTTATTCTGAGTTTCTTTTATTATTTTTGATTTTCTGGAAATTTTTCAGAATTTTCCAAAGCTTTTTACTATTTTTCTTATTTTATTTTGATTTTTATTCAATTTTTAAATAGTTTTAAATAGCAAAAATCAATAAAAAAATTAGAAAAAGCTCTGAAAAATACAAAAATATTTTTAGAAATTCTTTTATAATATTTTAGAATTTTTAGGATTTAATTTTCATTTTTCCAAGTTAATTTTCTATTTTTCCTAATTTTTAATTCAATTTTAATTCCAAAAATCATTTTTAATTCTTAGAAAATAAACAAAAAGTCTAAAAAATATTTTCCTTTTTCTTAAAATTCTTTTAATTAGTTTAAAATTTTTATAAAATATTTCCAAGTTCGTAGGATCATTTTTCGTCATACGTTACGTTTTAAATTTTACGGTTACGTTTCCGTTTTTACGTTTTTCATTTCGGTGCATAATTAGTTTGTAATCTTTGCATATTTCATACTTGTTTGTGATTACTTGAACTATTTGATTTCTATTTTCATTTTTTTCACTTTTCAAATCACGATTTCACGAATCGATATTCTCGATTCCATTCGCCTTCGTTGGGAAACGACTCGGGTGATCCGTATTTTACGCGGATCATTCCGATACTATACTATAAATATTATAATTGGTTTTCACACGAATCAATTTTTGGCGCCGTTGCCGGGGAAGGCCGAAGTGAATTTTTGAATATCTTTTTGAAAAATCGTGTTTTGTTAAGCCTTCCTCTACTTTGTATTTATATCTCTATAAAAATTGAAAAATCAAAAACACTTTTCCTAAAGTGTTTTCAAAAATACCAAAAAAAGAATAAAATTTACAGCCTCGACTCGATCGAAAGAAAGGGCGTTGTAAACCAAATAAGTCTCACAATATAACGAAAACGTAATTTAGTTGTTTATCGGACTATTTCAATTACTACAACTGAATAAGCGGGAAATACGGAAGCTAAGACATTAAATTGCTAGCTGAAGAGAGATCCATTCTTCTCTCCCGTCCCGTCGCGCGTGGTTTTGAAAGAAACGGTTTTCGATTAACGTTACGTTTTAAGAAAAGAAAAACAAAAGAAATAAAAAGTTTTTGTGAAAATATAAAAAACAAAAAGATTTTCTTTTCTCTTTTCTTTTTCATTTTCTTTTTAATTTTGTTCGTGGTGTATGCACACCCGTTCTTCGTTTGAGAGTCTTACGTCTCCGTTCTCTAACCCCGAGCGGGTTTTACGACATACGAGTCGGGTTCATTTCCTTAACGACGAGGAGATGAACCAAAACGAACACAACGGACCCCCGCCGATGGGTGGTCCGCAGCACAATGTTATCCCGCCGATGGGACAACAACCGGAATTTGATCCACGTCCGATGGAAGAACAACTCCAATCACCATTCAATGGTGTGAGGAGAGCTATTGTGATTCCGGACATCAATGCAAATTTTGAGATCAATCACGGATTACTCAATTTGATCACGGGTATATCCTTTCACGGGTTCGATCACGAAGACCCCTATGCTCACATCAGAAATTTCACCGACATCGCTGAGATGATTAAAATAAACCAAGTTCCTCACGATGTGGTGAAATTGAAGTTATTTCCTTTCTCCTTAAAAGGAGCAGCCCGGACTTGGCTGGAAAAGGAACCGCCTAATTCGATTCACACTTGGAATGATCTCGCTTCCAAGTTTGTGAATTACTTCTATCCTCCCTCTAAAACTTCTAACCTACGTTCTCAAATCTTTCTGTTCCAACAAGCTTTTGATGAAACGTTTAGTGAAGCTTGGGACCGATTCAAAGATTTGAAGGAAAAATGTTCGAACCACGGGTTTACCGACCTTCATCAGATTGATACGTTTTATAATGGGTTATGTCATGCTGATCAAGATTCGCTTAACTCTGCTGCGGGTGGTAACTTGTTGGCTAGGAACACGAATGATGCTTTCATGATAATTGAGAATAAAGCTCGTGTGAGAATGTCAAGGAATAAACCTCAAGTTTCGAATAATGGTAAACATAATGATGAATTGGTAAATATGATTGTGGCTTTAACAAAGAAAGTTGATGCAATGTCTATTGAAAAACCAAACCATCAAGTCAATGTGGTTAGTCACAGTTGTGAGACTTGTGGTGGTCCACATTTGTATTATGAATGTCCGGCCACCGGTGCCTTTTCTCAAAACGCGTATGCTGCAAACGCGGGTAACACCGGTTACTCACAACCTCAAGGAGACCGTAATCTCCTCAGCTACCGTTCTTCTCATTTTCTTGGACCACCCGTTCTCGAGCAACAAAACCAAGTCAATCAAGTCAATCAGAATCATAATGTGCAGAATCGTAATAATCAAGGAAATCAAAATCAGAGTCGTGCTAATAATGGTTTTCAAAATCATAATCAAAGGTTCAATCAAAACCGGGGTTTTCAAGGTAATTACAATCAAGGCCCGCCTCAAGGGAACAATTTTCAAAACCAACAAAACCATGGAAACCCTGGGAATTTTCAGAACGCTAATCATGGAAATCAAAATCATGGTAATTTCCAAAACCGTGGGCAGAATTTTAACAATAATCAAAATCAAGGTGTTATTCAAAACCCGTCACCCACGGAAGATTTGATTAAGCAATTGATTCAAAACCAACAATCTTTTATGGCAAAATATGAAGAGTCGACACGGTTGTTTGCTAATCAAATCAGTGATATTAACAAACGTTTAAATGATCGACCCTCGGGTTCGGGAATTACATCTTTGCCAAGCAACACGATCGCAAACCCGAGGGGCGAAGTAAAGGCGATCATAACTCGCAGTGGTGCTCAATATGATGGACCCGCAGCTCCTACTACCTCTTCTTCTTCGTCTCCGCCTAAGGTAGTGGACTGTGAGACCGAGACGACAAAGGACCCGGTTCCTCCTATTAATAATGGGGGAGCTGAAAACGTCCAACCTCCGGTTGTCCAAAAGTCAAAAGATAAAGAAAAAGTTGTTTTTGAGAATAATGTGAAATACAAGTCTAAATTGCCATATCCGTCACGATTTAACGATGAAGAGCTCCGTGCAAAGTCTAAAATACAAATGGAAAAATTTCTGGATATTTTTCAAAAGTTGCACTTTGATATAAGTTTTATGGATGCTCTTGTGTACATGCCGAAATTTGCTTCAACGTTCAAAAACCTCATAAGTAATAAAGAGAAATTGCTTGAATTAGCCGAAACGCCAATAAATGCTCAATGTTCCGCGATTCTTCTCAAGAAGCTTCCCGAAAAGCTTGGTGACTCGGGAAAGTTTCTCATTCCATGTTCTTTGAAAGATCAAGAAGTTTGTAACGCCCTGGCCGATTCGGGTGCGAGTATAAACCTCATGCCATTATCGATCTACGAACAACTTGGAATGGGGGCTCTTAAACCGACGAGAATGACTTTGGAGCTTGCTAATCGATTGATCACTCATCCAGTTGGAATTGCTGAGGACGTTTTTGTTCGTGTGAATTCTTGTACTTTTCCGGCAGATTTCGTTGTTGTCAATTTTGAAGCTGATCCGAGAGTTCCTCTAATACTAGGGCGACCGTTTTTACGAACCGCTAAAGCCCTAGTAGACCATTTTGAGGATACTCTAACTTTACGACACGATGATGATATTATGATTTTTAAAGCCGATGCTTCAAAATTGAAGAAATACTCCGTCAAAAGCATCGATGTTTGTGATTATACCTTTGATGAGTTTCTTAAAACTTTCGTCTCCGACTCTTCCCCATCATTTCCTTCGACTAAGGAATATGATTCTTTTTGGGAAGAGGTCGATGAATTTCTTGCAATTGAAACGATTCCGATTTCTGAGACTGACGATTCTTACTTTGATTCGGAAGGGGATATTATTTTTCTTAACAACTTGTTGAACGATGAATCATTAATCCCTCCGGATAAAGTTAAGACAAAGATTGAGCTTATAATTGACGATCCTCTGGAGCCCGAGCTCGAGGAATTTTTACCAAACTTTGAGAGTTTTACCTTCGATACGACTGAGGAGATGAGTGGCAATCCCACTTATTGTCCTGCTTTTTCTGATCCGACGTATGAAGCTTTTCATTTCGATCACTCGGAAGAGACGAGTAGTGGCAGTACCACTTCTCATGCTTTTATCTCTCTTCCGAAGTTTGAGTCATTTCGTTTTGATGAATCTGAATGTGAAAAGGAAAAGTTTTCTAAATCTGAATATGAAAGTTTCAGTTTTGATCTTGATGTTGATCATGATCCGGGTGGTATGCTTAAAAATGAGAATTTGAATGAAAAGTTTTTCCCAACCCTCCCACCCGGAAAAGATTTTAAATGGAGCTTAAATGATAAACGTCATAATTTTACAATTATGATATTTTCTTTTGATGAAGATGAGTTTTTCAAGATTATTGTCATGATGTTCTTGCCGTTTGTAACGTTTGGTGTGATTTCTCTTATCCGTCACTCTGTGGGGAGTGAGGATGTTGTTTTTGACCCTGGTATCGTTTTTAAAAGTTTTCATAAGTAAAATACCATCGGTTATCTCTTCGGGTTGGAACTTTCAAATAAGTCATGAGTTTTTAAAATATTTTGAATGAAAGCCCAAATGAGATTATTTTTCCACGGTTTTTCCCCAAGGACGAATTAATTCGGGGATCGAGTCAAGCTCATGTGACTCGGTGAACAAAAACAAGCGCTTCGTGGGTGGCAACCCATGCTTATCCAATTTCATCTTCTTATTTTCTATTTTCTAACAAATAACGTGAGGAGGGGGTGCCTCTTCTACTCTTGTGTTCCATGGTTGTTTGTGATGTTTGTTTAGGATTGTCCGTGATTTATGATGACTCTCGTGCTCGTTATCTCTTCACTTGGAGTCTCATTCATCGGTGCTACTTGGAAATCCTATATCCGTTAAATCTTATCGACTAACGTTTTCTTTGGCATAATTAATAATCGGCCTAGAATTTTGTTAGGATTACCTTAACCCATAAAACATTGAGGACAATGTTTCGTTCTAGTCGGGGGGAGGGTGAATCTTTGATTCGATTTTGACCTTGCATGTTTCACAAGTCGTGCACTCTTGCAACTCCGTTTTTCCACCAAAAATAAAAAATTGAAAAATTGAAAATTTCAAAAATTTTGATGAAAAGTACAAAAAAATATGAAAAAAATGAAAAAATTGTACAAAAATATAATAAAGTTTGAATAAGTGTTTTGACACCTTGTTGACTTTCTTGCTGGCGAGAGTAGGAATAAATATTTTGACTTGACCGGGCGTGTTGAGCCCTAGCTTGTTCCCTTAACCAATGATAATCACATAAGCTTGTGCTAGTTTTGTATACAAGGAGCTATAAAATGCGAATTCTTTCTTAAGAATCTGCAAGTTCCCGTACTTGACTTTATACATGCGCAACTTAAAAGCTTTCGCTAGTCTTTTACATCAGGAGCTAGAAAACGCGAATTCTTCTTCTAGAATTTGCAAGTTTCCGTAACTGACTTTATATATGCGTGGCTGATTATCAGCTAAGTATTCGCGGGTTTCATTATTTGGAATCTTAAATTGCGAAGAGCGAGAAATGATAGAGTTTATTTAGAAGTTAGATGCTAAACATGGAGTAGTGGTTCTCTTTAGAGCTCATAAGAGGTACTTGTGGCTTTTTACTCCCATCAGATACGTCACCCACATATAATAGATGTTCTAGGTTAATTAGTGGTATTTCGGTTTGAATAATATTTAGTTCTTTGTTTTCTTAAGAGAATCTTTGCTTTAGAAGTTGGGTACATATCAAGGAACATAAAAAATAAGAGCGAAAAAAGTGAAAAATCAAAAGTCAAAAATTGATTATCTATGTGGTTTTGGAGCTACCCGATAAGCTTCTATTGATGTTGAGAAAAAAAGTCAAGAAAGAAAGAAAAAAAAAAGTGAAAAAAGTGTGAAAGTCAAAAGTTGAAAGTTGTATCAAATAAGAGCTTATGTATGTAAATAAGTTGTTAGCGCGCGAGGTGCATGTGATAAGTGATTAGTAATCAGTCACATGAGGTGCACGTGTAGTACTCCGCAACTTATATCTATAATGTTGTATGTACCAAAATTCCTTGATGTAGACCGAATTTCTATTGCAGTGGTTCTTAAGAGAAAATGAATAACTACTTATCTTTTTAACTTAGGTATCACTATCGGACTAAAAATTATTGAAACGAGAAAATATGAAGCAATTCATTTCTCAACAAAATAAAATATTGAGATACAAAACCTATGAAATGGGAGTAATAAGTTTCCACAAGTAACTATTATGAGTAGTGTTAGCATCTAATTTGTAGATAAGCTGTGATCTCGTTTGTACGCTTAGTTTGGGGACTCGTGAAAAATCAAGGATGACGATTTTTATCCGTATGGTCACTTCTTAAATAGAAGTGTTTCTACTCGTTGACCCTAATAATTATTTCAAAATAATGAAAGTTCAACAAACCGTCACAAGTGTGAAGTATGGAAAAATACAAAAATAGAAAGTATAAGTGGAATAAAGGAATGAAAGGAAAATTTTGGAAAACGGAGCGTTTTCGGGAATAAATGATTTTATTACTTCTTTCGAACCTCCTTGCTACTTTTCAAAGTTAGAAAAAAGAGTTTTGAAATTATTTATCCAAAAAGCGTGAATTGATCACATTGCGTGAGGACACAACAATACCTTAGTCTGGGGGATTTTGGTAAGTGCTTATTCACTCACTATTTTATGGCCAAAAACCGACCCAATACGACTATTTGAGCTAACAAATGCCAAGAAAACGTGTGTTTTTGTGTTTGTGATATGCAGGTACGGATATTTAAGAAAATGACAAAAATCACGAGAAAACATCAAAACCGAGCACGAGATGTAGAATGAGTGTCAAAAGCCGAGCCGGTAAAGGATTTTTCAAGCCCGGATCAATAATTGAGCTTAAAGTTCCAAAGTCTACCTTGAAGAATCATCATTTTGTCAAGAATAGCCCTTGGATAATATTTCTCAAGAATGACAGAATCAGTCCTTGCATTTTCAAAGTTTACACAAATTGTCCTTGTAATTTTCATTTCCATTAAACTGAAATTACTACATCACAAGCCCAAGGTTTTGATATCCAAGTCCAATATCCAAATAACAAAAATATTAAAGCCCAATCCCACCACCCTTTATTTTACCCGATCCATCTCAAATACCCAATACCCAAAACCTCGGTCAATACTTAAAGTCAAACAAACAAAGAAATAAAATAAATTTACCCCGCTCTCTCTTTCCCTCTTTTACCCAATAGCCCAGACCTTATGAACCCTAGTTACTGTTACACCCTTAATTACTACAATTAAGGGCAAAATAGTACAATTAAGTGTATCTAGAAGGTTGTCAGATGTGTCAGAAGTGTCAGAGACTCGAACAAGCACACAAATGGTGTACGTGGCAGGCTATTACTGGTGGAGACGCGTCACAGGATCTAATCCAAGGGTGGAAATTGATTTGGAAATGATTGGCGCTTGATCAAAGGCTCAGAGTTGATCTCAGAAAGCACAGCACACGGATTGCTAACCTGGCAATCCGTTAGCTCACTCCTCACTCTTATCCTATAAAAAGAGGGTTAGATAGCTAGTTTTTGTGTGGAGTTTTAAGGCTAGCTAAACTCTGCCAATTTGTATTTTGAATGTACTTAGTTTAGATTACTTGTAATTTCTTTTAATTTCAATGAAATTTCTTTTATGTTCAATCAATTTAGCTTATTATTAATACTTTTTCTGCTTAATATTCAGTTCTTATTTCAGTCTCAATAATTCATTTCTTTTCGAATTACTTTAATCTTCAAATCTGTTTTCATTTCATATTAATTAGTTTTATAAAATCAGAAAATCAATAAAAAATAGAAATAGATTTGTAGTATTCAGCTTTTACATAAGCTGAATATTTGTTTGTCACATCTTATTTTAACTTTTCATAGTTTCTGAAAGAGTATTTTACAGTTCCATTGTTCATAAGTTTGTGGTCAAATAAAGTCAACAGATCAGAATTGTGGTGTATTTGTGGAGAATTGGACAAGTTTGAGTGAGTAATGGAAGCACTCAGCCTGTCAAAAGACAGGCAAGCGTAGTGAATCCTCCTCAATTGTGGCTGAGGAGGAAGAGTTTGTAAGTATTACTTTAATTTCAGTTTCACTTCAAGTTCTTCATTTAGATCTAGTGATAATAGTAGAATTCTGTTTGTTTGTTTGATTAATCTGTAATTGTTGATTTAGTCTTAGTTTGTGAGTTTGAGTAGATTTTAGTTTAACTAGTATTGAAGTGAGCACTGTTTCATTGATTTAATTGCCGTTTAGTTGTAATCTTAGGAATAGTATAACTGTTTGATTATAGCCTAGTGTAACTGTTTGTGGAACTGAGTGAGGTATTGAAATATAACTGAGCACTGTTACATTGGAATTCATAGCTGTATTAGTGGCCTTAGTTGAATACTGTGTAATTGAATTGCTTGAAATCTGAGATTCTGTTTTGTAACATATTAGAGATTGTGCTTTACTGTTGAATCTGATAGCTTAAGTTTGTGTAAATTGATTCATAGTATGATAAGTGAATGATATGGATAATTGGAGTAGTGAATTGTGAACTGTTTCATCTGAGAGTAGTGTAATTCAGCAGTTAAGGAGGTGTTTGGATTTTGTAGTAACTGAGTGTATTTGTGGTTTTCTTGCTAGATTTATATTCTAAGTAGGTTCATCTTATTGAGTTATAGATATTCAGAGCATAAAAACAGTAGTATTCACTAATAAAAGTCAAAGTAGATTTTCATTAGCTTAGTTAAATTTGTAGCTAAATACAGTTAAGTTAAATTGTACGAGTAGTTACATAATTGGATAATCTAGCTCAATTTAGAGAATTTGTAGCTTATCATTACATTTAGGAGTAGATTAGATTGATAGTAATTGGAAAAAGTCAATACCATTAATCTCAAAACAGTCAACTGTGCAATTGGATTATGTTATTGGACTGCTGAGTTTGGTAGATTTTAGAATAGATAAGTGTTGAATTTGAGTAAATCTCGACTTGTTTTGCATTTTCAGTATACTAAAGAGTGAATTGCCCCCATAAGTTTCCAGATTTGAGTTTCATTAGTGTAGCTTATTGAACCTACAATAAGTAGTTCTGAATTTAATTTCCGAGTTTGAAATTTTGGGTGCAATTTCTTGTAAAGTTTGAATTTGAGTTTCTTTGGTTTTACTGAGCTTCATTAGAGTAGTTTGAGTGTTGTGTTTGGTAATATTGCTTCTGTTTCTGCTTGTGCTTATTCAGCACTCACCTAGTGCTTATTTTCATAGCTTATTGCTATTAATCTGTGTATCTGTTGAATTCTGAGCTTATCATTGATCTTATTTTGTCATAACTGATGTCCTTGCATCATTTCTAGGTTGTGTTTTCAGTTTCATTAGTTTTTATCACAAGTGCTTATAAATAAGCACTTGTGATAAGCAGTTTTCCACTAAATAAGCACTTTTCCAGCTGATTTTCATTTCAAATTTTTATTTTGAGTTTATTTTATTATTTTTGATTTTCTGGAAATTTTTCAGAATTTTCCAAAGCTTTTTACTATTTTTCTTATTTTATTTTGATTTTTATTCAATTTTTAAATAGTTTTAAATAGCAAAAATCAATAAAAAAAAATTAGAAAAAGCTCTGAAAAATACAAAAATATTTTTAGAAATTCTTTTATAATATTTTAGAATTTTTAGGATTTAATTTTCATTTTTCCAAGTCAATTTTCTATTTTTCCTAATTTTTAATTCAATTTTAATTCCAAAAATCATTTTTAATTCTTAGAAAATAAACAAAAAGTCTAAAAAATATTTTCCTTTTTCTTAAAATTCTTTTAATTAGTTTAAAATTTTTAGAAAATATTTCCAAGTTCGTAGGATCATTTTTCGTCATACGTTACGTTTTAAATTTTACGGTTACGTTTCCGTTTTTACGTTTTTCATTTCGGTGCATAATTAGTTTGTAATCTTTGCATATTTCATACTTGTTTATGATTACTTGAACTATTTGATTTCTATTTTCTTTTTTTTCACTTTTCAAATCACGATTTCACGAATCGATATTCTCGATTCCATTCGCCTTCGTTGGGAAACGACTCGGGTGATCCGTATTTTACGCGGATCACTTCGATACTATACAATAAATATTATAATTGGTTTTCACACGAATCACGTTTTCACCCGGTTTTTTACGTTTTCTTCAGTTTTTTTATATTTTCGTCCGTTATTTTACATTTACGCCCGTTTTTTACATTTTCACCCGGTTTTTTACGTTTTCGTCTGCTTTTTTACGTTTTCACTCGGTTTTTTACGTTTTCGCCCTTTTTTTACGTTTTCGTCCGTTTTTTTATGTTTACGCCCGTTTTTTACGTTTTCACCCGGTTTTTTCCCCTTTTTTTACGTTTTCGTCTGTTTTTTTACGTCTACACCAGTTATTTTACGTTTTCACCCGGTTTTTTTATGTTTTCTTCCATTTTTTTACGTTTTCGTCCATTTTTTACGTTTACGCCCGTGTTTTTACGTTTTCACATGGTTAAAACGTAAAAAAACGGGCATAAACGTAAAAAAATGGATGAAAACATAAAAAACCGAATGAAAACGTAAAAAAAACCGGGTGAAAATGTAAAAAACAAGCGTAAATGTAAAAAAAACGGAAAAAAACGTAAAAAAAATGAGCGTAAATGTAAAAAAAACGGACGAAAACGTAAAAAAACAGAAGAAAACGTAAAAAACCGGGTGAAAACGTAAAAAAATAGGCGTAAACATAAAAAAAAATGGACGAAAACGTAAAAAAAACGGACAAAAACGTAAAAAAAATGAAAGAAAACGTAAAAAAACCGGGCAAAAACATAGAAAAACGGGCGTAAACATAAAAAAATGGACGAAAACGTAAAAAAACGAAAAAAACCTAAAAACCCGGGTGAAAACGTAAAAAAAACAGGCGTAAACGTAAAAAAATGGATGAAAACGTAAAAAAAAAACCGAAGAAATCGTAAAAACCGGGCGAAAACATAAAAAAAACTGGCGAAAACGTAAAAAAAACTGGACGAAAACGTTAAAAAAATAGATGAAAACGTAAAAAAAAACGGGCGTAAACGTATACAAACGGGCGTAAACGTATACAAACGGACGAAAACGTAAAAAACCGGATGAAAACGTAAAAAAAACGGGTTTAAACGTAAAAAACAGACGAAAACGAAAAAAACGTAAAAAAGGACTAACGGTGCAAATACCGTTAACTCAGAGGACTAACTGTGCAAATGTGTTCTATCTCGTTAGAAGATAATGGAGAAAAAATTTGCACCGTTAGTCCTTATTTTAACTGAGGGATGTATATTGGTTTACTTTTACTAACGGAGGGATGTATTTGTTGCAACTTTTTCGAGAGAGATGTATGGTGCGAAATTGAGTAAACCACAAGGATGTATTTTGAAGTTTACTCAAATTAAAATATAGAATAAGATTTTTCTTAAGGTTATTCTGATATCATATTATCTTTCTTAATGTGGAAATTAGAATTATTTTGCTATTTATGCTATTATTTGTTCCTAAAACTCAAAATAAAGTTACTTAATAATATTTAGTGTTAAACAATTTTGCTCGAGTGAAACTTGTACATTGAATTACCTTTCTTCATCCGCTCTAAAATGATGGCAATTGTACACATATTGTGGTAAAAGTAAATGAGTTATCAATGGTTATTTTTGTTGAAAGTATAATCTAAAAATTGTAAGAGAAAATGATACGGAGTATGTCATATTTTAATATGACAGTTTAATAAGACTTTTAAGATTTCAAACTCTCTGCCAATGTCCATTTCAATTAGGAAAAACGTTGTAAGTGTTCCATCTTTAATTGATGGCATGGATATGATCATATTATTTTAGAGAGGTGATATGCAAACCACAATAAGTTATGTGCACGCCACAATAAGTGATGTGCACATCACAATTTTTAGATTATACTTTCACTTATTTTGGTGTGCATATCAATTCACATAATTTTTTGTTAGGAAAAACAAGGGGGAGAGATACTATTATAATTCTTATTTTCTCGCTTTTTTCCCATATAGTCCTTAATTTCACAATTTCTATTTGAATGGAATCCAAAACCAACGCTTGTTAGAAATATTGTTAGGTGTATATGTATTTTCATTTTTTCAGCACTTAATGCCACACTCTTTTATATCTATTTTTACCAACGTCATACTCACAAATCCAAACAACCTGCATCTCTAACCTTCTTCCCCCCCCCCCCCCCCCCCCCCACACACACACACACACACACAATGACATTAACACTACCATACCTACCGTCACCTTATATAGATTACTTTTGTGATACTAAAAGTAAAAACACCCGACATTCATACAATGATTGTTACCGATTATAATACATTGTGTTCATTTTAAGATTAAATTGAGATTTTAACGTTAAAAATCTCACAGACAAGCCATCGGTAGCAAAACGCCCAACATTCAAAGAAACATCAAAACCCAAAGTCAAGAAATTTAATCAATTTTATACAAAATTTAAACCAAGAAGTTAATACAATCAAACTTAATTTTGAATTCATATATGTCCATCATCATCATTCTTTCATTTGACAGGCCAATTTCAAGAACTACATTAATAGCGTCGATCATAAAATAAAGATAGAAACTTGTGGACACGAGAGATTGGACGGACATGTCACATCATCAAAGGTAGTTCAAGAGATGGAAATATGTGATATCTTCTATCAAGAACAAGTCGTAGAAATCGGTAAAACGGCTCACGTGATGTATTGTGGTTTTTGTTCGATATTTGATTCATCTATATATATCATCTTTGTAACTTGTTTTTTTTGAACATGATTTCATTATCACACCTCACAAAAGGAGGAAAATAGAACATAACAAGTTACATCGAATATAACAAGTTAAGCTACAACAAGACATACACCAAAATAGCTGTGACACACTATAGCAACACCATATAAAGGTGGGGGAAATCACCCAAGTGAGCTTTTTGTAGACACAACCATTTAAAGGTGTAGCTTGACAAAAGTACACAAGGTACATAAAACATACAAAGAAGAAAAAAGCAAGCATCTTTGTAACTTGTTCAATCTTAATATTTTGTTGCTACAGTAATTCCTCTTCAAAAATACAATAACAAAGAAAATCCATTTTCTTGTGACGAAAATGAATAACTCATGCGTGTAAAAAGGATAGGGCCGCCTTTATAGGTTAACACTTAAGACTTAACAAATAGATATATATATACACAAGCTTAAAATTGACCATGGTTGGTGTCTTCCAAATTTATTTGCTAATATGAGCACTCGATTTTGAAATTGAGCTACTCGATTTTGAAATTAATTTGCTTAAAATGTGTTTCTCATATTATATAAGAGATTTTGTAAATATATAAATTCCTTAAAACTTATAAAAGTTATGAATTTTACACTTAAGCTCGTATAATTAAATTTGTTTAACACTATTGTTACGAGTATGTTGCAACCACTTAAAAGTTAAAACAAGACTTTGATCACATCATTTATGATTTTATGTATTTCAAAGTGTGATCGAGACATGCATTCATTCTTGCATCGTTGCATCTACATGCATTCGTTATGTCAAACTATAAGACTACGTGTAATGATGATCACAACAAGTTCGAGAACACCATTGTTATGTAGCTTTCTCTCTTTACGAACGGTTCATTACCAACTTAGTGTAATAACGAGACCGAATACACCACCAAAAATATACCCCACAAAAATCAATTAAATGATACACACTTACACACAAACATACTCACACAACTAGGTTGTTATTTTCGACCTATTATTATTATCATTAGAACGGTTCATTACCAACTTAGTGTAATAACGAGACCGAATACACCACCAAAAACATACCCCACAGAAATCAATTAAATGATACACACTTACACACAAACATACTCACACAACTAGGTTGTTATTTTATTATTATTATTATTATTATTATTATTATTATTATTATTATTATTTTGCATGGGAGACACATCCTTCAATTGGGGCGTAATGGAGATGACCAAGTTTGACCGAGTAGATAACCTACCTGATGACCATCCATTAATTACGGATGATCTAAGAGACTTCCTTTCCAAATATAATCTAAAAGTTGTTTCTGTGTTTATTTTTCTTTCCTCTTAGATAAGAAAACGATCTTATGGATGTAGATATTGATTAACACGTGATAGGTTAAACATTCAAAAGTCTCTTGGTCCACGGTATGTGAGTGACCCATTAATTTAGAGGTTGTGGGTTCAAGTCTCGTTAGAAACATGTGTGATAAAATTTGTAGGTTGTTAAAATTGTTGTTCAAAAAATTCAATAAAATAAACTGATAGGTTTGACCTTTTGAATCCTTGATTGCTTGTTTCTTTGTTGTCATTTTTAAGCTGACCGTGTCTTACACTCTTACCATACCAAAGTCATGGAAAGCCCTACTGTGGCCCCTTTGGTGCCTTCCTCCCACAAATTAGTCCACATCTCTCCATGACCACAAACATCGCACCTACCTACAACCCCATCCCATAACCATGTATTTGAAAAGTTGTAGTCATTTTGTGTATGGTTTGTTTTGAAATGCAAATTAACAATGTCACATACAACTCTTCATAAAGACCGTGTAATATACGTAGTAATAGTCAATGACTGTTTAAAAAACTGTAGACATTTTGTTTTGAAATGCAAATTAACAATGTCACATACAACTCTTCATAAAGAGCGTGTAATATACGTAGTAATAGTCAACAAGTGTTAAAACCGCGTATTTGAAAAGGTATAGGCACTTATATATATATATATATATATATATATATATATTATAAATCTATATATGTTTGTCAAAGAGTGTTTAATGTGTGTTTCAAAAGCCATAGATATTGTATGCTATTAAACGGTATGGGTCATGGGTGACATGATTTCACCCGTTGATCGAATAATAGTGCAAGTATATACCATCAGTTGGTTATGGATGAAGATGGATGCCATTCATTGTGATCTAAATATAGGTTTTCCAAATTTTTTAAACAGAGGAAATAGATTCAATTGAGTGGATGATGTAGTTTTAAAATAGAGGACAGCCTACTAAAGTTAGTCGAATGGACAAAAGAACATAGGGCCGGCCGGCCGGGTACATATATGCCAGACAAACGTGACCTACGAAAAGACTTGACAGAACAAAAAGCCCACAATGACACAACGACCTACGAGTTAGAATGATCGAACCAATTCACCAAACAAGGGATGGTATAAGCAATTGGAATAAATATAAGGTATCACATAGTGCTTAGCTATGAGTTACCCAATGCATCTTCCGGGTTTGTTTTGTTTTGTTTTGCTTTTTTTTTTTTTTTTTTTTTTTTTTTTTTTTTTTTTTTTTTTTTTTTCTGAAAAAAAGAAATTTGCTTTACTAATATAAACATCAATCAGAAATCTTTTCGGGGCAATTCTAACACTTTTTTTGTTTTTTCCTTGAATTATATCAAATCCTACCCTCAAGTTCTATCCGATCAAACCTGACACAATCATAAGTATTCCTCCACAGAATTGAAGGTGGTATCATCATATTTCATATTTGAGATCAAACTTATAGTCTACATATTTGAGGTCAAAGTCATAGTCATAGTTACCTGAGTACTTTCAAAGAAATCACCTCTAAGGCGTTCTACTCGTGACCATGACCATTCAATAAATCAGTAGAAGCTGATATGATCTACGCTTCAATCATGATATTTCTTGAGACCACCAAGCCTAAATGAACCATGGGCTTGAAAACTTGTTAAATGCGCAATAAGTCCCCTTTACTCTTAAATACTGATTAGGTCCCCTTAAATATTAAACCCTAAGAGCACACGGTACGCTTGCGCCGTGGGTGGCGTCGTCACCACCAGCCCAAAAAATCCGACGGCGCACCGTACCGGTGGTGGCGCCGTCGGTGCTCGCGCCGCAGCCACGGCTCCACGCCGTCGCCTTTTTTTTTTTTTTTTTTTTTTTTCTTTTTTTTTGGACTGTTTGTTTTGCATTGTTTTTTTGAAATTTCAAAAGGTACCCAACGGCTATATAGCCGTTTGTGAGATTTTCAAAAAAAAAAAAAAAAAAAACCCTTATAAATACCCCTTATTACTCCATACTTCAAACACACTTCCAATCTATTATATGTTTTAATATTTTCAATCATGAATCCAACCAATACTAACCAAACAATTCTCAACGATCATAATTTCGATCCATATGATTTTTTTTAATGATCGAGAACGCTATCTTCAAAGTTACATGGCGTATGACCAATATGTATCTTTGTATGAAGAAGCCGAAGGATCGAGATCGGGTGAAAAGAAAACGAGGGCATACATACCTCGTGAACGAGAAGAGGCGGAACAACGTTTACTCTATGACTATTTTGGCAACGCCGAGAATGATCCTAAATATCCGGAAGATAAATTTAGGCGAAGGTATCGTATGAGCTCTAGACTTTTTAATAAAATTCTCAACGATATATTAACTTATGATGTTCAGCCTCTTCCCGAGTACTTTAGTTTCTTTCACCAACGCCACGATGCTACCGGTTGTATAAGTATTGGTGCTGTTTTGAAGTGCACATCCGCCATACGCCAATTGGCGTACGGCAATGCTCCTGATGCATTTGATGAGTACTTGCAAATTGGTGAACGTTGTTCACAACATTGTTTAGATTATTTTACTAAATGCATACATGTTTTGTACAATGAAAAGTATCTTAGAAAGCCCAATTCAGATGACATTGAAAAAATATATGCATTACATGAAGAAAAACATCACCTCCCGGGAATGCTCGGGAGTATTGATTGTATGCATTGGGATTGGAAAAATTGTCCAAAGGCCTTACAAGCTCAATTCAAAAGACGTGATCATAAATACCCAACTATTATGTTGGAAGCGGTTGCAGATCAAAGATTATGGATTTGGCATGCATATTTTGGGGTTCCAGGTGCAAATAATGATCTTAATGTGTTATATGGTTCCCCTGTATTTGATGATTTACTTGCCGGTTTAGCTCCAGAATGTCCGTTTGAAGTAAATGGACATACATATAACAAAAGTTACTATTTAGCCGATGACATTTATCCAACATGGTCCGTGTTTGTGAAAACGTTTACTGTTGCAAGGTCGGAAAAGATATTGAACTTCAAAAGGGTTCAAGAAAGTGCTAGAAAAGATATTGAACGAGCTTTCGCAGTCTTACAAGGTCGGTGGGGGATTATACGACAACCCGCACGTGCTTTTCAAGTCAACACTTTGAAACTAATCATGTATTGTTGTATAATGTTACACAACATGATATTGGAAGACGAAGGATTCGAAGTGAATTTAAGAGACACATTCGTCGATCCACGCCTGAACATGCCAGAAACTTGGATCGAAAGATGTGATTTACATATTAGAAAAAATAAAGAACTTCGAGATCGAAAAGTTCACGACGACCTTCGACAAGACCTTGTTGATCATTTATGGAACTTGAATAATTAGTTTGTATTTTTTTCCTTTTAACGTAGTGTGTATTTTTTTTTATATGTAATGTTTGTTTTTAATATTAATGAAGTTTATTTAGTTTATATTGTATATTTTTTAATTTAAGTAAAAGAAAAAAAAAATTAGCCGACGGCACCAGAAATTCTGGTGCCAACTGATACCCCTGAAATGTGGTGCTGTGAGATTTCTGGTGCCGTGAAGCTTTTTGCTGACATGGCAGCAAAAAATTCCAACGGCACCAGCCCACGACACCAACGGTACCTAATGTTCTAAGGTTTAGTTGTGGCATATGCTTGGCTTCATAACTCATTTACAACCACCACTTCAATAAGTCAGTCCCCTTTACTCTTAAATACTGAGTAGGTCCCTTAAATACTGAACCCTAAGGTTTAGTCGTGGCATATGCTTGGCTTCATAACTCATTTACAACCACCACTTGAACATACAACCTTTATAGCTGATATCAAGAACCACAAGTGTTGCATTCTTGTAGGCTCACACCATTTAACCCGGATACCCCATCTGACATCCATACCTGAGGGAGGTCAGAAGAACAATTAGTCAACCTAATGTTAGGCCGTGTTTGTCCTTAATTGAAACCCTTTGCATAATTCACTATTTAGTTGAATGGATAACAAAATTGCACAAACATTCGAGATTGGGAAACAAACAGGTCGATTGATTTGTTATCTTATCAAGGCAAAGCAAGCATACCACATGCATACAAAAGTTCGAGTAAAACAAACCTAAGACAACTTCTTCACCAAACTCATACCTTACATACATATTTACATTCACTATACACACTAAACACAAAGGAACACGTTCTATCTGCCGTCAACAAGCTAGACCAAATACCCGAACACATGTGTAGGCTCCTAAGTTTGAATGCTCGAAGCTTGATGATCTGACAAAATCACATCTCACAGGTCGTAAGGAGCACGAGGGCTCCTGGTTCCAATCCCGCTTGCCTTCTCGAAAGTCTCTGATGCAGACTTCCTACGAAATCTGAATGCCTCTGATCTGCCCCCTGACCATTTACCATCATAAAGATCCACACAATATTCAATATAAAAATCTAAACTTTGTAAAATACCAAAATGCTTTTTATGACCATCACTGGTTCACTACATAATAACTGTAAACTAGTCAAGTTACATTATAAAATTTCACTTATACTAAGTTCATAAGTATAACCACCATCAAAACGGTATGATAGGGAAAGAGTCCGAAATGGTCGCAATCTTGGTTTAAAATTGTGCGCATCGTTGCGCTCGCATCGCGCATCAGACTGATGCGTTTGAAAAAACGCAACGCGAAACCTGATGCGAGGTTGTTCCAGGATGCGGCCTGATGCGAATGCATCACGTCATAACAGTGTATTGCTCGCATCGGACGCAATGGCCGCATCACTTAGCAACAGCCTAGTTCTGAGTAGTATAAACTTTTATGGTTTAAGTTGACTTTTTGTTTCTGATCAAACCATTAAGTTGACATATTTGATGTTATAACATTAAGTAGTATCATTAGACGCGTGACTTATTCCATATTTAATCATTTACTTGTCGAGTAATTTATGTAGAAATATTATACATTTTTTATTTATTACCTAGCGCCGCGCGTCCGTGTTGCGCTCGCAACCGCATCGCGCATCGGTCTTTTGGACCTCGAGCGCAACGGTTCGCCGCACGCAATTTAAAACCAAGGTCGCAATATAACTTGTTTAAGCCACGTACATCTGAGTCGACGTTCATTTATCTCAAATCTCGACCATCTATTTACCCGTTTACGTCTTACCATGTTGTCAATTCAGATATAATTTTTTTTACCATACATAATCAACTTGCTAACATATTTTCCCCATGTAGGGTACCTCGATGTCCCACTACAATTACTATATTACTATCAAACCTCAATTATATATGTTCCAATTATTGGAAAAGTATAAACAAGGTCATTTTCATGGTGGTAGATGGGAAATATACAATTATTAGACAAATCAATATATAATTACAAGTGACAAATCTTTTATTGATTTTTAACAAAGTGACAAATTTTGTATAGTTGTTTTCCATTTTCCAACATCTAATAAAGAATTAGTCAATTGTAGTATGTAAATTACCAAAATACCCACACTCCCACAATCCAGGATCATTGCTACTGTAAAATAAAAGAAGAAAGAAGCTTACCGGGAAAAGGAGATACCGGAGGTGTAGATCCGGCAGGAGACGAAGGAGGCGTATCGCTTAAGCTTAAGGTTCTTTCAGGTTTTGCAATCATTATACTTCTTGTTACTTTCATCGCCGGATCTTGATTCACTGCAGTTTTTTCTGTTGCAAATATATACATAAACCCTTTTTAGTATCATTCATAAACAATAAAACCTAATACACACTCGCAAGTCCTTACTTTTTTTTAACAAATATTGATTAAAATTATAACTTAAGAAGCCGTAAGAATATCAGCTTTCCCAACATAGGCCAAGGGTTCAAATTTAACGGGGAGAAAATAAATGTCCGTGTGGCCTCCGTGGTTCACCTACGCGGGCTATCAATAAAAGTAGTTGCCCTGATATTAGCCGGCTCATACTGTCAAGTCGGAAACTAGGTTACCTAAAAAAAGAAAAAGAAAAAGAAAATCTATTTTCTATATATAGATCACTTTGCTGTTTATATTTGTAAATAATTATACACTTTCAAATTACAACAATGATAAATTGTGCCAAAAGTAACAAGGTATGAATAGTTTCTAAATATAATTGGCGCCAAAAAAAATCTATCTAGTATTAAACTAACATTATAAATTTTAAATATTTTAATACTAGTTCATAGTACAAGCGGCAGGTAACAATCGTACCCTTGTCGGAATCCGAAGACCTGACGCTAAAAGTGTGGTGTTTTCTGAGTTTTCCAAGGCCTTTATCCGGTGGAGGCCCAGCGACTGTGTCGTCCCATAACTGATCAAGTAAGCTCATATTGAAGATGATGATCTAAGTGAGGTATTAGTGACTGAGGGTTGTGGGCTGTTTATAAAGACGAATGGAGGTGATCTTGACCGTTGATTTGTAGATAAGAACAATAGTTTTTTGTTTTTTGGATTAGATTAGATCGACACGTGACGGGCGTTTATTACTGGATGGGTTAAAAGGTCACAGAGTGATGATGTGGACTTTATTGGAATTTGGTTACTTTTTCGACATTGGATCTTGTGAAATTTACGACTATGGGATTGTGGTTTGGCAGCCTGTGTGATGTTGACACGTTTGGTTGTTTTGGGGCTAAATTACTTTTGGGAACCGATAAGAGGACAAGGTGTCTCATCACCTCGGGTTAAAGTTTCATTTAATGTTACGTCAGATGCATATTAGCTTTAATCTTTTTATTTTAACTAAAAAAAATACGAATTATTATAACTTAGTATCTTGGATCCTACTTTTATCATTAAAAAAGAAAAGAAAAAAAAAAAAAAAAACTGAGTTAAAGTTTAACTCACAGATCAGTGTGGAAGTTAAACTTAACTGTTGAGTCACTGAATTTCTCAAATCCTATAACTAGGATTTGAACATAAAATAACCTAAGGGGCCATTTGGTTGAGGTAAATTCAAGGTAATTTATGTGAATTGAAATTAAAATTGCTTCAATTAACTTGTTTGATTCACAATAAATATGTGGATTCAGAAAATTTATTTGCATGATTAAGGCTAAAAGTGGGCCATTTTAATTTCCTTCTATATGGGAAAAATTTAGATTTGCTTAGAATTTTAAATAACACCTTTTATATATCTTGAACCAAACGCACCCTAAGTGTTTAATATCCGTAAACACAAACAAGTCACTGAGTGAACAGTAACTCAGTGAGTCATCTTCAAGATGCTTAAAACGAGCCTATGAAGAAAGCTTCACCATTCAGTGAGGCGGAACTCAGCGAGTGGCATCTAAGCCAAGAAGAAGGTGATGGGTTCAGTGAGGATGACAATAACTCACTGAACCCCCAAGACTCCTCAACAACTATTGAAGTACTGAAGACTGAAGACTGATAATCTGAAGACTGAAGAATGGGCGGGACAAAGCGGGAAAGTTTGAACGTATCAACAGGTGTCCTTATCAACCTGAAGTCAAACTTTCCCTGAATGGCATTATGTCAGGATGGTGTCATCACTGTGCATCAGAAAGGCACATTGTCCTTTACCCAATATAGTATATTGTAACAGAGACAAAATATGTAAGTATTTTGTCTCTACTACATAGGTCATCAATTTGTCTTTATCAGTAACGTTGTAATTTACTTGTGTATAAATAGGTAGCATAATCGAGGAGTAAAAGTTGACAAGTTTGTGCAATTAATGCTTAGACATTCACAAACCACTTTTACGCCTACAAAGAATAACACAGTCCCTGAGATTGCTGAGTGTGACCTTTAGTTGTCACTTAAACATAGTTTGGTTTTCGAGAGGAGTCATACCATACTTGTCGTTTCAATCCCAGGTGTTATTCCGCAAACACTTGGGTATAATTCTTTGATTAACTTCTAATAAGAATTAAATGTTGAAAAATACTATTTCTCTTTTCTTTACGTTTTTCTTTGTTGTTAATCACTTATATCTTTGTTAATAGTTATGGAACTTGGTTAGTTTAACTTTCTAGTTACTATTAACCTAGTACAAGGGACCAACAAGTGGTATCAGAGCCTCTGATTTGTAAAACTTTTCTAAATCTGTTTTCAAAACTAGAGAGTGCTCAAAAGTTTTTAAAATCAAGACCCACCATGGCTGACACAGATGTTCCCCAACTTGTCGATAAAAAGGGTGGAAGTTATTCTGCTACTGCCCCTATACTTGAAGTTGGAAAACTTAACAAGTGAGAAAAGCGCATGCTTTGCTACTTGACTGGGATGGAACCATATTAAATTAAGCTTATTAATGATGGTCCATATGTCCCAACAACTGCCCAGGGTTTAGTCAAACCTGAAGCTCAGTGGACCCAAGATGAGAGGAGGGTGGTCAATCAAGACCAACGCCTGAAAAGCATAATTATATCTTGTCTTCTTGACGATATAATGGAATCAGTCATCAATTGTCCTACTGTTAAGCAGACATGGACTGACGTGGTTCACAGCAATGAGGGTCCCTCAGATGCCAAGGAAAACAGGATCATTGACCTGAAACTTGAGTACAATACTTTCAGGGCCAAAGACTCTAAAAGTCTCTCAGAGACCTATACCCGGTATAAGGCCCTCCTGAATGAACTGACCAATGATGGTGTCACCCTGTCTAAGCATGAAATCAATGTTGGCTTTGTCAACAGTCTCCCTGAGAAGTGGTTAAACTTCTCTCAGGGTCTTAGAAATGTCAATCATATCCAGAACCTTGAGCTCCCTGAGATTTATGGGAAGTTTGTTTGTGAAGACAATCTTATCATCAGGAGATACCATAGTAAAGCTCAGGAGACCAAAAAGACCCTGACCTCCTCACCCATATCCACTGCTTTCTATTCCAATGGTGTTGTGCAGGATTTTCAAGATGGATCTGATGACGAGGTTGATGAAAGAACCTATGAGGAGTACCTGAATGATTTACAAATTGAATTTCATGAAAGGGCACTCCTTGCAAACTCAAAAAGGTTTATTAAAAGAAACAAAAATTTTTCTAACTCAAAGACAAATGACAACACTGAATGTTTTAAATGTGGTAAAAAGGGTCATTTTGCAAAAGACTGTTTCTCAAAAACAACCTCAGAACCATCTTACAAATTCTCAGGAAACAACTCTTTCTCAGGAACTAGCAAGTTTCAACCAAAATTTCTTCAATCAAGTCAGTTTGTTCAAAACAAAATTGAAAAAAATCCTCAAAAATATTTTGAAGCCAAATACAGAAAGGCTAAGGACAAACTTGCTCTTCTTGAGTCTGCCTCCTCAGTCACTCAGTCACCTCAGGCTCCAAAACCTGTTCAGGCTAAAAACAAGGGGCTAGTTGCTGAAACATTTGACTGGGATGAGGTTGAAGTGTCCTCTGATGATGAAGAAGTCTATGACAGTGCTATGATGGATCTCTCTGAAGACAACAAGCTTGCTGTGGGAAAAGGTCATGTAAGGAATGGAGAGTGGGTGAACATCACCATGAGAAAGGTAAACATCTTACTTTCAATGGATGATGATGCTGATTGGAAATCTTACTTAGATTATATTAATCTTGATCTTAAGTATGTTGAAGAGCAGAGATTAAATTTGTTTTCAAAATTTAACAAACTGAGTTTTGAATTAAATTAGTGTAGAGATGAGCTTCTTGCTTTAAAACAAGCTAAACTTGAAAATGTCACACTTCAAATTCAAAATTCTGAACTTGTAAAACAAAATCAAGCTCTTCAGGAAGAACTTAAGAAAGAAAAGGCTGTCATTTGGAAATGGAATCAAAAGAACCCCAAACTCTTTGACACACTGAGTCTCACACCCAGCACCAAAAAGGCTGCACTGGGTGAAGATCAACTCACTGAAGTGTCTGGGGAGAGTAGCCATTCAACAGCCTTTCTATCAGCTCACAAACTCTCTAGCAAAGAACTTGCACCAAAATCTAGTGATTGGATTGAAAGAGTCAATCCTGACAATAAAATGCCTAACTTCAACACTGGAAGAATTTTAGAGCCTGAAAGTCAGGCCATTAAGGAAATGCTAGGAGTCATTGATGAACCCAGTAGCACTGAGTCCATCACTGAGTCTAAGTCAGATTCACAATCACCACTCCCTCTACTAAAATAACTTCAGGGAGCTGCACATAGTTCTGATCTTGCACCATCAGTATATCAACTTCACTCTCCAAAGGAGAAAACAAGTCCAGGAATAACCATCCTAAAAAGACCTACATCAATACCTTCTGAAACCCACACACCTTCAGTATCCACTAAAGTGAAACCTGAAAGCACTGATTCAAAGTTTGATCAGTTAGCTGAACTTGTCAGGAAGTTGAGTGAAAAGATTGAGTCCACTGAAAAATACTCTGACTCAAAATCTAAACAACTAAAAACTTCCTCAAGTTCCTCTAAACCAAAATCCACATCCAGACCTTCAGTGAGATGTGAACTTTGCAATCATCCAAACCACTCAACTGATAATTGCTACAGAATCCTGTTCTGCGTGATATGCAAACAAGAGGACCACTGGACTTCTAATCACAACTCTCACTTTGCTTCTCTAAAAGCACAAGGTCTTTACAAAACACAAGGCTATCAGTATGCCTCATCTTCCAAACAGAGACAAAAGGCTAAGCCTTTCTTGCCATGTCCTCTCTGTGGGTTCAATGATCATCTACCTGATGATTGCATGATGAACAATTGTTGTAACATCTGTGGAGACCCCACACATGATGAAAAAGGAAATGACAAGATCATTCAAGCCAGAAGAAACACCACTACCAGCACTTCTCAGTCAACTGAGTCTTCAACTACCACAAAATGTAAAACATGTGGAAGCTCACTTCACTCTACTTCAGATCATGATTCTTTAGCTAAGTTCAAAAAGTCCCTGAGGACTAAGCCCACTAGGAGGTGGGGTAACAAGAAAAACTAACCCAATTTACTACTTGTGCAGAAACACATCAGGGATCCTGCTTAGCACCTCGACAGTGGATGTTCAAGGAGTATGACTGGTGTGAAGAGTTATCTACACAAATATGTAGAAGAACCAGGACCCAAAGTAGTATTTGGTGATAACTCATTAGCTCCCACTGAAGGTTATGGTTCAGTAAATTGCAATGGTATAGATTTTACAAGAATAGCTTATGTCAATGGTCTCAAGTACAATCTGATAAGTGTGAGTCAACTATGTGATGCAAAATACATAGTTCAGTTTGATGACAAGAGAGGGACCATCTTTAATGCCAACAAGGAAGTTGTGTTGATTGCTCCCAGGAGGGATGATGTTTATGTTCTATACATGTCATCCCTTACTCAAAATGGGACTTGCCTCTTCTCTAAGGTAAGTGAGACAATCAACTGGCTCAGGCATAGGAGACTCTCTCATCTCAATTTTAAAAGCATCAACAAACTGGCCAAACAGAACAAGGTTCTTGGCCTTGCATCCCTGGTGTATACAAAAAACAAGCCATGTTCGGCTTGTGAAAAAGGAAAACACCACATGGCATCATTCAAAACCAAACAATCCTTTTCAATCAAAAGCTGACTGCATCTCCTATACATGGACTTATTTGGACCTGTCAGTCCTATGTCCATTCACCATGAGAAGTATACTCTGGTTATTGTGGATGAATGCTCAAGATATACTTGGGTTTACTTCCTGACCAAAAAGAGTCAGGCAGCTGAGACAATCATGTCATTTGTCAGGAACATTGAAAATCAAAATGATGTCAAGGTTAAGCAAATTAGAATTGACAATGGCACTGAATTCAAAAACCATGACCTTGAGTGTTTTTATGATGAGAAAGGGATTTCTCAGAACTTCACTTCTCCCTATACTCCTAAACAAAATGGAGTAGCTGAAAGGAAGAATAGAACATGATGAGGCGAAAAATGATCCGTTTTTAGGGGGTCATTTAAGCCCGAATTTGAATTTATTTGATCAAATATTGCCCTAAATCGTTCCTTTTGTGATTTTAGGTACTTTGGGAGAGAAATCTGGAAAAGGAAGCAATTCGGACGTTTTTGGAGCATAAAAGTGAAGAAAACGCCAAAGTCTTAATTTTCCATGCTGGGAACAGTAGGTGACGGCGTCAAGAGCAATTCTATGACGGCGTCAAGAGCAGAAGTCCATGACGACCCAGTACAGATTTGACGGCGTCACGAAGGTAGGGAGTCAAGAGTAAAAAGTCATGACGGCCTGGAAATGATTAAGTCTTGACGGCGTCAAATGTAGATCAAGGCAGTCCGAGAATAGTTTTGGCGGCGAGGTGACGGCGTCACAAGCTTTGTCTTGACGCCGCCAGACCCATTTTTCTATATATAGTTTTCTAATTTTCACACATTAAAGAGAGAAGTTTTGGGAGAAACCCTCAGTACGATTTTGGTGCAACTTTTACAGGTTTTTCAAGGGTTCCAAACCCTTGATACCTTTCATTGTAATTGAGATAAGTGTTTCTTTAATTCAATCAATATGTCTATGTGTTGGTTGTCTATATCTTGTTCTTATCTTAATTCTATCATGCTAGGCTAGATCTATCTTGTGTTTGCTTAGATCTAATGAAACCTAGATGTTAATTATGTGTTAATTACTTGTTTATTCTTGTTTTGGATGAATGATTTATATGTTAGGCTTAAGAAAACTGGCAGATCTCCACTTGGTAACATGCTTGAATGTCTTAAGAAACATGAACCGAGGCGCACTAGGTCTTTATTGGTTGTATTTAATGCATGAGCCACTGTTTACAATCCCTATAGTTGTGCTGGGCATGGTGTAGGAGGAGATAAGAGCTCATAGAATTGGGGAGTTATGTGTGCCACCCCATGAATGGTATTAAGGAATACGATCCGTCATCCATGCAATTATAACAAGTAATTAACGTGTAAAAGATGTCTAGGGAGTAGTGAAATCTAAGTAAACACATTTTCTCCATTTACTGCTCACAACCTTAGTATAGTTTAGCTTATTTTCATTTCTAGTATTTTATTTTAATTGCATCTTAGTATTGGGTTAGTTGATTAGCAACTAATTCCGCCAAAATCCTTCAAACCCCGAGATTTTAATCGCTTTCTAAAAAATATAAAAATACAAAAATAATCATCCCTCACCCTTAGAACTAGTATTTAGGCTTTCTAATCCTAGCGACACTATTCCTAAGCTGAACGATCAATCCTCCGGTACTTGTCACTATACTATACTACAACGATCAGGTACACTGCCTGGTGGGGGTTGTAAGCTTCTCAAGATCCCTTGAGAGGTAAAGCCTGGTGCAATTCCCACGTATCAAGTTTTTGGCGCCGCTGCCGGGGAATAATTATTGTCTAGGTTTGAATTTCTTTTTATTAGGTCTACTTGCTAGATTCCTTTCTAGTAAGATTTTATTTTTATTTGTAGGTTTTCTTTAGCCTATCTTATTTCTTTGTGCCTTTGTTCGTAACTCTTTACCACCGGCCATCATGGCAAATGACGAATCCCTTAACCTTAGGATCACTAGGAGTCGTAGTTCCACTCGAAACCTTGTCTTGCCTTATGCGGAACCCGAAAGAGAAATGCATAGATTGAGACAATATCACTCAACTTCTAAACCATCTAGCGTTGCCATCAATTTTGATGCATCTCTTTCTGAAGAAAATTCAGAAAATCATGTCACAACCCCTAGCTCCCAACCCAACGACGAGATGAGTACCCCCGCAACCCCCATTCCTAAGCGCCTTAAGGACTACTCCTCCCCAACCTCTCGTGGCTTCTCAAACGCCATTGTCTACCCAAATGAACACACCAACGAGGTCTTGCATACAAACGATGTTTGGCTTGTCCAGAGTGTGTGTAAGTTTTGCGGATTAGATGAGGAAGATCCAATCCAACACATCAAAGATTTCCTGAAAATAGTAGACACCCTCCATACGGATGGGGCTACTAGAGACACGTCCTGATTGCGATTCTTTCCTTTCACCCTATATGAAAAAGCCCAAGAATGGTATGACAAACTCCCTTCTGAATCTATTTTCACATGGGAGCAACTCATATCCAAGTTCTATGAGAAGTTCTTTCCACCTGGAAAAACCTCAGCGTTTAGAGATAGGATCCTCCGTTTCCGAAAAGGGAAGGACGAACCCTTCCATAAATCGTGGATTAGATTCAAAGATTTAATAAGACAAGTTCCCCATCATGGCATTGAGCTTTGGCTCTTGGTCCAAATCTTCTACGATAATATCTCCTCTAACGATCAAAACAGAATTAACCAATCTAGAAAAAGGAGATTGGCCAACCTTAGTGCCGAAGAAGGATGCGATAGGATTGAAGAATATGCTCAAGACCAGGATGACACTTGGGATGAACCTGAGTCGACTGTCAGCATTTCTGAAATCACTTCTGATCGATTGAGAAAAATTCACAAAAGAGTGGAATACCTAGCTGGATTGCAGTTACCTAAACAACTCTCGAATCCTTACCTAATCTGCGATTACTGTGGGGGCCCGCATGAGGTAGAAGAATGCGGAGGAGCAGCCACAACTGAACATGCATGCTTGTCAGGAGGGGACATTTATGCTGATCCCTCCCTTTTGCCTTTTTACCAAAATGACGATTACACCCTCTGGGGAAATCTGGTAAAGAGAAGAGAAGGAGAGGAAGGCCCTGAATTCAAAATCAGGAGCAATTTTGAAGATGACCTTGGTCACTTCACTCAAGAAAAAGGCTTGCAAATGAAAGGTCTTAATGAGCTGTTCGACGAGCAGCATGAGGATATTGGAGAATTTTTCAATAAGCTTAACTCTGCCCTAGATAATCTTGAAACGCCATCAGTAAGCAAAAAAGACCCCATGCTCGCGATAACCACTCGAGCTGGAACAACAACCAAGGACCCTCCTTACCCAAACTCATCTCCCATCACCCCCGATCCAAACAAACCTGGGGAGGAGGAGGAGGATGTCGGCGGTAATACCCCCGACCAACCGCCCTTGACGACCCCTTCCCCATCAACCCTGCCTAACCAACCTGTGAGAATCCCGTTTCCGTCCCGATTAAGGAACCAGAAAACTGAGAATGATAACAAGAGATTCCTGTCTTACCTAAAAGACTCGGTTGTCACCATACCTCTCCTTGATGCTTGCTATCACATGCCAAAGTATAGCACATACTTTAAAAAACTACTTGCTAACCGGAAGAAACTCGAGGGTCTTGTGACCCTGGGGGAAGAATGCTCAGTGGTGACCCACCAAGGGCTACCAAAAAAGGTAGATGATCCGAGCAGCTTCACCTTGCCTTGCTCCATAGGACCTCTATCAATCAAGAATGCTCTTGCCGATTTGGGAGCGAGTATCAATCTCATGCCTCACTCTATGTTCCGTAAACTAGGATACTCTGGATTGAAGTCTACTCGTATGAACATCCAACTAGCCGATAGATCGGTCAAGTACCCCGTAGGGATATGCGAGAATGTGCTAGGCAAAGTTGAGAAATTCAAATTCCCGGTCGACTTCGTAATCCTGGATATGGAGGAGGATGACTTGGTACCCATCATCTTAGGTAGACCATTTCTTGCTACCGCTCGTGCAGTCATCGATTTCTACGATGGCAAATTAACCTTACGAGTGGGAGACGATAGCACAACCTTCGACATTAAGGATTCTATGGACCTCTCCCTCGAAGCAGCCAACCGGCTCTATTTTATCGGGGAAGTAGATGAACTCACAGATGTCATTGATAGCTGTGTTGATGAACAGATTGATGAAGGCTGGCTACGGGACGAGAGTTTTCTGCCTTTGCTAGAAGTAGAAAAGATGGAGGATGTTAGTGCAGTCTCCTTCTACCCCAGACAAGAGGCAACGGAGCATCTCGAGCTCCGAAAACCCAAAAACAAGCTCAAACCTTCTGATGTAGATCTTAAAGAGCTTCCTAACCATTTGGAGTATGCCTTCCTTCAGGGAGAGGATCAACTCCCGGTAATCATAAACTCTTCCTTGGAACATGAACAAAAAGGTAAACTCTTAGAAGTCCTAAAAAATACAAGGGGGTACTCGCATGGAGTGTGGCCGGTATTAAGGGGATTGACTCAACTTTTTGCACACATAAGATTCTCTTGGAAGAAGATTATAAACCTACTGTGCAACCCCAGAGGCGCGTGAACCCTAACATTAAGGAAGTAGTGAAGAAAGAAGTCATAAAACTTTTGGATGCAGGATTGATTTACCCGATCTCGGATAGCCCATGGGTCAGTCCTGTGTAGGTTGTACCTAAAAAGGGTGGAATGACTGTAGTTAAGAATGACAAGGGTGAGATGGTGCCCCAAAGAACAGTCACTGGATGGCGGGTATGCATCGACTATCTAAAGCTCAATGATGCCACGAGGAAAGATCACTTTCCCTTACCATTCATTGATCAGATGTTAGAGAGATTATCTGGACACGAGTACTATTGCTTCTTGGATGGATTCTCTGGATATTTTCAGATTCCCATAGCACCTGAGGACCAAGAAAAGACCACGTTTACCTGCCCTTATGGAACATTTGCCTACAAAAGGATGCCTTTTGGGCTATGTAATGCCCCCGCCACTTTCCAGCGATGCATGACCGCAATCTTTCACGAACTCATGGAAGACAGCATGGAAGTGTTCATGGATGACTTTTCGGTCTTCGGGAACTCCTTTGACCGCTGTCTTGCTAATCTAGAAAAGATGCTTAAACGTTGTGAGGAAACCAACTTGGTGCTAAACTGGGAAAAGTGTCATTTCATGGTAAAAGAAGGGATTGTGTTAGGGCATAAGATCTCAGGGAACGGAATAGAGGTGGACCAAGCTAAAGTTGAAGCTATATCTAAGTTACCATACCCCACGACTGTTAAAGCAATACGCAGCTTCTTGGGGCATGCGGGGTTTTATCGGAGATTCATCAAAGATTTCTGCAAAATCGCTCGGCCAATGACTCAATTACTTGTGAAGGATGCTCCATTCGATTTTTCCCAAGAATGCTAGGATGCATTCGATCACTTAAAAAGGGAACTCACTCAAGCTCCAATCATGATCACACCCAACTGGGAGTTACCATTTGAAATCATGTGTGACGCTAGCGACTTCGCTGTCGGGGCTGTATTAGGTCAACGACGTGACAAGCTTTTCCAACCTATTTACTACGCTAGCAAAACCATGAATCCCGCTCAAGAGAACTACTCCACCACCGAGAAAGAACTATTAGCCGTAGTGTTTGCATTCGACAAATTCCGACAATATCTTGTCCTTTCAAAAACAGTCGTCTTCACTAATCACTCGGCTCTTAGATATCTCTTCGCGAAGCAGGATGCTAAGCCACGACTAATTCGGTGGATCTTGTTGCTACAAGAATTCGATGTTGAGATTCGTGATAAGAGGGGAGCTGAAAATCTGGCCGCATATCATCTATCTCGTCTCGAAAACCCCTTGGATGAGCACGATAGAAGTGAGATTAGGGATTCATTTCCTGACGAACAACTCATGTTAATGAGTGACTCGGAGCCGTGGTACGCCGATTTTGCTAATTACCTCGCAAGTAGACTCGTTCCTGAACACCTAACTAAGTACGAAAGGAAGAGGTTCTTTTCTCAACTAAAGTACTACTTTTGGGATGAACCTTTTTTATTCTGAAGGTGTCCTGACCAAATTGTAAGGCGTTGTGTTTCGGAAAATGAGGCAGTAAAGATTATGAGGGAATGTCACTCTGGTCCCTCTGGCGGGCACCATGGGATAAACATCACCGCCCGAAAGATTCTCGATGCGGGATTCTATTGGCCCACAATTTTCCGTGATGTAAAAGAAATGGTGCAGGCGTGCGATGCATGTCAACGAGCCGGAAATATATCACATAGGGATGAAGCACCTCAGAACTTTATACAAGTTTGTGAGGTCTTCGATGTTTGGGGGATTGACTTCATGGGACCCTTTCCATCTTCAGGGGGGAACGAGTACATATTAGACACCATTGACTATGTTTCAAAATGGGTTGAGGCACAAGCCCTTAGGACCAATGACGCCAGAGTAGTTATTCATTTCCTGAAAAAGCTTTTCGCGTGATTCGGGATTCCTAAAGCTCTCATCAGTGATAGGGGAACCCCTTTCTGCAATGCACAAATGGAAAAGGTCATGAAGAGGTATGGAGTACCCCATCGGTTCTCCACCGCCTATCATCCACAAACCAATGGCCAAGTCGAAAACACCAATAGGGCTATTAAAAGAATACTTGAAAAAATGGTTAGTCAAAACAGAAAGGATTGGTCATTTAAACTCGACGAAGCCTTATGGGCATTCCGAACCGCCTATAAAACACCTATTGGAACGACCCCGTTCCGCATGGTGTATGGTAAGGCATGTCACTTACCAGTGGAATTAGAACATAAGGCTTATTGGGCGCTTAAGACATGCAACTTAGATTACACAATTGCTGGAAATAATAGGTTCTTGCAATTACACGAGCTTAATGAGCTTAGGCTAGAAGCCTACGAATCCTCCATCACATATAAAGAGAGAGCTAAAAGATGGCATGACCAGAGAATTAAGAAACCCAAAGAATTTTCAGAGGGAGACAAGGTCCTATTATACAATTCTCGGTTGAGATTATTTCCGGGAAAACTTAAGTCTAGATGGTATGGACCGTTCACGGTAAAGAATTCCTCTAAATTTGGAGCCGTGGTGTTACTAGATGATGAAGGTAGGGAATTTACTGTTAACATACAACGTGTCAAGCACTACCAAGAGAATAACAATGAAATGATTAGTGAGGAGGATGTGACGTTTGATGATGAGGTCACGTAGTAACCCATGACCTTGAGTCTAGCTACAAGACTCGTAAATAAAGAAAAGCGCTTCTTGGGAGGCAACCCATGTTTTGTGTGATTTTATTTGTTTGTTTGTTATTTGCTTCCGTATGCATGCTTAATTTTTATTGTCGGTTGATCATGTTTCTAAACTAAATAGTGGAAATACTTTACTTTGTTGTTTTGGCCTAGTCTTAACTCCACCTAAAAGTAATTTTGCAAAAGATAAGTGTAAGGGGAAACCCCAAATATGTTTTTAAGAAACAAACCGATCATGATTCTCCACAATATTAAATGAACATGTGTATTCGTATTTGTTAGAGTCAAATGCTTGTATTGAGTCATAATGAAGTTTTGCAGGATTTTCCAGGAAGTAGGACCAAGTTTTTCCAGAAATTTTCCGGAAACTTAACATAAGAATTTCTGCAGGTCAATTCTGACGGCGTCAGGAGTTTACTCTTGACGGCGTCAGGTGTAAAAATCTAGAAATTTTACCGGTTTGTTTTTCTAACGGAGTCTTATGGTTTTTGTGAATTATTAAGTTTTATAATCTCCAGGAGATCTGCAAACTTCATTCCACAAGCATTATATCTTATCTTGTTTTCTAGGATTTAGTAACTTATATAGGATGCCGCCGATTTTACGCGAACTTGTCTTGTCTATTTTATCAGGTTTTACAGGTTATGTATGACAAGAAGATGATTTATATTCTGGAAGGGAAGCTTTGATTGTTCATTTTCTTGGAGGAAGATCTAACCTGGCCACCTATTATCTATACCGAGCGAATCAGGGGAGTATTTGATTTCATTCTCTTTACTTTTTCACTTTTACATTCTTTACTTGAACATTGGGGACAATGTTCATCTTAAGTGTAAGGGGAGGGTAAAAAGATGATACCTTACATATGCACTTTCGCTTGAGTTTGTTTTGTTTAATGGTAGATGTGTAATAAAACTATGAGAAATACTTGTTAGTGCAATTTTAGCGCCAAATTTAAAATTTTTTACAACATTTAGGAGTGAAACTTTAGCCATAGCAAGCGTATCATGGATAGGAGATTGTATGACTAGCACATAACCGTATATTCAGAAAAATTTTCCACCCAAATATGTGAGGTTCGCCTTTAGATTTGATAGGAAAAGCATTTACTATTAGTGCTTATGAGTGTATCGGTAGCATTTAGATTCTAGAACTTGCGTTAGTGATGCATCCCGAGACCGCTAGTGAGACTACATTCGTGTAGTAGGATTTACTACATGATAAGAGGCATTAGGATCACCCTTGTGTTAAACCCGTATCATAATTACTTGACCATTTAAGTCATATTGCTTGACTACTTAAGTCAACTAATTTTTTCCAAACACCCTTAGCGTTGTACTCATTTTTAGTACACGAAACCCCTAGTACACCCCTCCGAGCCTATCTTTTCGTTTCTAACTTTAAGCATTTTACTTAAAGGAAGAATTTGTTACACCCCACTTAAATGTACAACCAAATCGCCTTAGCCTTCCGTGTATGCGCTCATTTTTAGTGCATTATTATTATTTGTTAAACCCTAAGTTAACTTTCTAATTGATTACATGGTTGCTAAGTCGAGTCATATCCTTGTACATATTGTTTTGGGACGATTGGGACTCATGGGTAAGTACTTATTTTATGGAGTAATGGGGAAGAACATCATTTATTACCCCCATATGTACGTTAATCTTAAAAGTGCTCCAAGTGTTTTGATTTTCTTAATTCGAGTCATTAGTTTAGTTAATTGTAAAGTATGTAAAGATTCAAGTGTAAGGGAAATGTTCATTCCCTATGATGTATTATTTTGGATGGTAGGGTAAGAGTGTATGCGAAAAAAAAAATAGAAAAAGAAAAAAAAAAAAGAGAAAAAAAAAACATACGGACTACCATCCCTTTTTATTCTATGTTCATTTTTTGTTTTTGTTATTTTTCATTTATTAGCTTAAGTCGAGTCTAGTCTTGGCTTAGCAACGCCACATTGTACATGTAATTAACCAAGATTGTTAACTCGCCACCAGTAAAACTTCCTTTATCCAACAAAACCGTGTATTTCATATCCCTACACCTAACGTTACAACCCTTTAAAAGACCTCTTTGATAGTTTATCCTAGGTGCTTACGCCATGTGGTGGAGGTTTGATCCTTTCCCAAGCCTATGGTAATCTATTTTGCTATGACAGGTAGTGAGAGATATCTTCCGTTTCCATATTGTAATTTACACTTTATTACACCCGAGAGATGTGAGTATCTAAACACTATTTGTGAGGTGCTTGTGTATGACCTCCGTGCTTGTCTATTGGTCTTTAGTGGAACGATTATTTGTTGTAATTACTTTTATATTAGTGTTAAATGACCCCTAACTTGTCTTTTAAGTAGAATAAAAGCGCATTTGCTTGAGGACAAGCACATCTCAAGTGTAAGGGTATATGATGAGGCGAAAAATGATCCGTTTTTAGGGGGTCATTTAAGCCCGAATTCGAATTTATTTGATCAAATATTGCCCTAAATCGTTCCTTTTGTGATTTTAGGTACTTTGGGAGAGAAATCTGGAAAAGGAAGCAATTCGGACGTTTTTGGAGCATAAAAGTGAAGAAAACGCCAAAGTCTTAATTTTCCATGCTGGGAACAGTAGGTGACGGCGTCAAGAGCAATTCTATGACGGCGTCAAGAGCAGAAGTCCATGACGACCCAGTACAGATTTGACGGAGTCACGAAGGTAGGGAGTCAAGAGTAAAAAGTCATGACGGCCTGGAAATGATTAAGTCTTGACGGCGTCAAATGTAGATCAAGGCAGTCCGAGAATAGTTTTGGCGGCGAGGTGACGGCGTCACAAGCTTTGTCTTGACGCCGCCAGACCCATTTTTCTATATATAGTTTTCTAATTTTCACACATTAAAGAGAGAAGTTTTGGGAGAAACCCTAAGTACGATTTTGGTGCAACTTTTATAGATTTTTCAAGGGTTCCAAACCCTTGATACCTTTCATTGTAATTGAGATAAGTGTTCCTTTAATTCAATCAATATGTCTATGTTTTGGTTGTCTATATCTTGTTCTTATCTTAATTCTATCATGCTAGGCTAGATCTATCTTGTGTTTGCTTAGATCTAATGAAACCTAGATGTTAATTATGTGTTGATTACTTGTTTATTCTTGTCTTGGATGAATGATTTATATGTTAGGTTTAAGAAAACTGGCAGATCTTCACTTGGTAACATGCTTGAACGTCTTAAGAAACATGAACCGAGGGGCACTAGGTCTTTATTGGTTGTATTTAATGCATGAGCCACTGTTTACAATCCCTATAGTTGTGCTGGGCATGGTGTAGGAGGAGATAAGAGCTCATAGAATTGGGGAGTTATGTGTGCCACCCCATGAATGGTATTAAGGAATACGATCAGTCATACATGCAATTATAACAAGTAACTAACGTGTAAAAGATGTCTAGGGAGTAGTGAAATCTAAGTAAACACATTTTCTCCATTTACTGCTCACAACCTTAGTATAATTTAGCTTATTTTCATTTCTAGTATTTTATTTTAATTGCATCTTAGTATTGGGTTAGTTGATTAGCAACTAATTCCGCCCAAATCCTTCAAACCACGAGATTTTAATCGCTTTCTAAAAAATATAAAAATACAAAAATAATCATCCCTCACCCTTAGAACTAGTATTTAGGCTTTCTAATCCTAGCGACACTATTCCTAAGCTGAACGATCAATCCCCTGGTACTTGTCACTATACTATACTACAACGATCAGGTACACTGCCTGGTGGGGGTTGTAAGCTTCTCAAGATCCCTTGAGAGGTAAAGCCTGGTGCGATTCCCACGTATCAGAACACTCATAGAGACAGCAAGGACAATGTTGAATGGCTCAGTCCTCTCAAAACATTTCTGGACTGAGGCAGTCAGAACAGCTTGCTACACTCAAAATAGGTCCATTATTGTGAAAAGACACAATAAGACTCCCTATGAGGTATTCAAAGGAAGGATCCCTGACATCAGCTACTTTTATGTATTTGGGTGTCCTGTGTTTATTCATAATCACAAGGATCACTTAGGTAAATTTGATGCCAAAGATGACGATGGATACTTCCTGGGATACTCTCTGGTGTCCAAAGCCTTCACGGTGTTTAACACAAGGAGACAATAAACTGAGGAAACTTATCACATAACTATTGATTAGAGCACTGAATCCATCAGGTTCTCCAGTTCCTCAGTTGAAGAGATTGGTATTGATGATTCATCAAGGTATCCTCCTGATGAGTATCTCCCTGAGAATCACACTTCAACTCAATACCAAGCTGATGTTGATGTCTCATACTACATCATCCCACAATCTACCCCAACCAACCATCAGTGAATTCATTGAAACCCAACAAGTCTCCAATGAGACTGCTACCACTGAACCAATTGTTCAGGAACCCACAAACCAAACCGTTCACACTGAGGTCACTGAAGATCAAAATCTTGAGTTACCTCAGGTTCCTGTGATTGAACCCACTCCAACAAACCAGGTTCCTACAAGCTCTAACCCCTATCCTAGACCTCAGGATAGCTGGACTAAGTCCAAAACAATTGAGCTTGTGAACATCATTGGTGAGCCTACTGAAGGCATGCTTACCAGAAGCATGGCTGCCAAACTCAAGGCAGCCTTAGCCAATGTTTGTCTCTATGTGGATTTTCTTTCTGACATAGAGCCTAAAAGTGTTAAAGAAGCTTTAACTTATGAGAGCTGGGTTCAGGCCTTGAGAGAAGAGTTGGAACAATTTGACAGAAATGATGTCATGACCCTTGTTGAATGCCCTAAGGGTGTTTTAGTCATTGGAATGAAGTGGGTCTACAAAAACAAGACTGATGAATGTGGAACAGTCATAAAAAATAAGGCAAGACTTGTTGCAAAAGGATATAACCAACAGGAAGGTATTGATTATGAGGAAACCTTTGCACCTGTTGCTACAATGGAAGCCATCAGGATCTTTCTAGCCTATGCAACGTACATGAACTTTAAAGTTTACCGAATGGATGTAAAAAGTGCCTTCATGAATGGTAAAATTAATGAAGATGTCTATGTGCAACAACCTCCTGGCTTTGAAAGCAGTAAATTCCCTAACCATGTCTGCAAGCTTAACAAAGCCCTTTATGGACTAAAGCAAGCACCCAGGGCATGGTATGAAACACTTTTAGCCTTCTTGATCCAAAACAAGTTTGTCAGAGGAAAGATTGACAAAACCCTGTTTATCTATAGAACAAAAAGTGACGTCATCCTTGTTCAAGTGTATGCTGATGACATCATCTTTGGCTAAAAAAGTTACAAACTTTGTAAACAGTTTGAAAAACTCATGACCACAAAGTTTGAAATGAGCATGATGGGTGAACTCACTTACTTACTTGGACTTCAAACCAAACAGACTGACAAAGGCATATCCATTTGTCAAGAAAAATACATTAGGAACCTACTGAAAAAGTATGAGCTCACTGACTGCTCTTCAGTAAAAACCCCTATGGTTCCTCCAAACAACGTTGGTCCTGACCTCACTGGTAAATCAGTGAATCAAACCATATATAGAGGAATGATAGGGCTACTGATGTACTTACTTGCCTCAAGGCCTGACATCCAATTCTCAGTCTGCCTATGTGCTAGATATCAGTCTGAACCAAAAGAGTCTCATCTCACTGCTGTCAAGAGAATCATCAGATACTGAAGGGTACACCTAACCTTGGTTTGTATTACCCCAAATGTTCAGGGTTCGATCTCAAAGGATACACTGATTCAGACTATGCAGGCTATAATATGGATAGAAAAAGTACTTCAGGTTCCTGCCAATTCCTTGGTGGCAAACTTGTGTATTGGAGTACAAAGAAACAGCAGTCAGTGGCCATGTCCTCAGCTGAAGCTGAATATGTGGCTGCTGCAGGGTGTTGTGCAAATGTACTTTGGATGAAGAGCCAACTAAGTGACTATGGCAATCAGTACAAGATGGTACCCATCTTTTGTGACAACACCAGTGCCATAGCCATCTCCAACAACCCTGTGCTTCATCAAAGAACCAAACACATTGACATAAGATACCATTTCATCAGGGACCACATCATGAATGGAGAAATTGAATTACATTTCATCCTCACTGAGTATCAGCTAGCTGATATCTTTACAAAACCTTTGGATGAACCCACATTCTCCAGACTGAAGGCTGAGCTGGGCATGTTGGACATTGAATCAGGAAACTGATTAGAGATGTTCCAACCTAATGTAAATTCTCTTAGGTCCCTGAATAAACCCATTTCTCAGTGATGTACACCTCATCACTGATCATCAACACACTGAACGATAAATCATTTAGGGGGTTCAAGATCTCAAATGGCATTGAATACCTAACTAAATGCTCTAAGTGCTTAGTTAGTAAATGTCCCAGGTAGGTAACTGATTTCTATTAAATATAGAAATATATGTTACTTACACAACGGGAATCCACATCTTAGGCCCCCACACCTACCTCACCAATTTCACTGAGCATTAAATGCTCTCTCTCACACAATTACTTGTGTGGTGACATCACTCTGCAAAAGTGTCTTTTGCAGAGCCACGCAACTGTTCATCTAATCATGTTGCGAAAAAATGGGGTAATGGGAATCGTGCAAATTAATACGGATATCAAACAAGTTTTATAACAACATTTAAATTAATAACAAAAACCGGTTGATATCCGCAACTTTACAACCCTAATTCATTCCCTATAAATACCCCCACAAAGATAAACACACACACGCTTTTTAAAATTAAGTAAACTCTTGCAAAATTTTTCAGGAAAAAAAATTTGATTTCAAACTATGTGTGTTCCATCTTGTGATCAAAACCTTTTCTAAAACCAGACCTAATCTTCACACATGGCTTCTTCCAAAGCTGTTACACACGCCCCTAATGTGGAATTCCAGATTGAGGGTGTTGACCTAACCAAAAACAATGTAGTGGGAAATTTTGCTTACCCTGAAGGGTTCCCTGAATACAGGAAGGTGGTAACATACCTCTAAAACTGTTTTCTCACCACTGCATTCACAAAAACCCCCTCTATAATCTATCATGATTACTTGAGGGAATTCTGGTGGACCACAGTGGTTGACAACCCTGATGCACCAAAGGATGCCACCATAAGGTTCTCAGTGGAGAATGGGACAAAGTCCCTCACTCTTAACTACAAGACCTTTGTCAAAGCCACAGGCCTTGACTACACTGAGACCTTTGCTGCCCAACCCAAAGAAGAGGAGGTGAAGGCAATTTTGCTGGAACTAGGGCCCTATGATAAACTCCACCCTGATGTGACCCCAGGGGCCCTTCTATCTAAAGCCCCAATCATCAAAACCTGGTTTCCTGCCCCCTGGAATTACCTGATGACCTTTGTCATTCAGGTCCTTGGGGGAAACAAATCCTCCACTAAGCAACTTAACACTACTCAATCAATGATAGTGTATTGTCTCCTGGAGGGTATAAAAATAGATCTTGGAGAAATTATCTTCAGGGACCTCATTGGAAAATTGGGAGGGAAGTCTAGGTAAAAACTTATGTCATACCCTAGATTTATTTCCTGTGCCCTGCAAGACATGTTGGGGTCCGAGTATATTAAGCCTGATGGCGTAGGCTTTGAGCCTGAGGTCTTACACAAGACCAATTACTCTCATGACCCCACTGAGGTTACACCTGTCACCCTGACCACATATATGCTAACTTCTATCCAGGGTGACAAAAAGATTTCACCCATTCCTTATCCCACCAAGAAGGTGAAGAGGAAGAAGGGACATGGGTCCAGGAAGGTGGCTCAACCCAAGTTACTCGCCACTGGTACCTCTGTCTCTAAGCCTGAAAAAAGGAGGCAACAACAAACCCTGACTGCTGACACCCTCATGATCATTGCCGAATCACTGACCCCAAAACAACCGCCAACGGAGGGCACTGAGACATCACACTCAGTGTCCTCGGGCAAACCCATTCCCAAAGGCTCTGCTGACATACACAAGTCAGTGAAGTTGGAATCAACTCAACCTCCACATCCTGTTAAAGACTCTGGCAAATCACAACCAGGGTCTCAGGTAGCAAGGGGTCCTAAATCCTCGATGGGGCAGCACTACTCCACTAAGATGTGGACCTACACCCTTTCACATCCTGCTAAAGGCTCGGGTAAATCACAACCCAAGCATCAGGGAGTAAACGCCCATAAATCTTCGACAGGCCAGCACAAGCCTGTTGGGAAGGGGGCATCACCACTCAGGTGCCTGATGAGGACATTCACAAATCCAAGCTTTTGTCTGAGGGCACAACTACTCTTCCCAAAGACTCAGAGGGAAACATACAACCCACTGATAGGGACACAACATTCATGATTCCTAAGGATGGCACTGAAAAATCCTCGTCAGTGTCTGAAGGGATCCCGGGGGACAAAGACTCAGAGGAAAACATACCACCCGCTGATATAGAACCCAAGCCCACTCATGGAGGTGCGCATAACTTGGGAACTGGCCCTAAGGACCAGGCAGATAAAACCCAGTCTGCTGGATTTGAGAGGTTAGGACCTGGCCAAAACCAAGGCAAGTCTTCTTTTGAAGAGGAGCCGGCTAACCAATCTTGCAAATTCAGTCTTTGGCAGACATCCAGGCAGCTCTGTACTCAGACGATGAATTTCACACTGAGGAGGAGGTTTTTGAAGCCAGAGATGACATGGATATTGAGGAACAAGTCCCTGAACCAAGCTTTCAGTCTCCTCAATCTCCTATCCATGAAGTTGCTGACTCTTACTCCGAGTCTGAATCCTCTGATGATGATCAAGCTCCTCTCACTGAAAAGTTCTTCACCAAGTTCATCAAGAAGGCCACCAATGCCTTATTCAGGGGGGGTCACTGATGAAGTTTTTGACATGCACACTGAACAAGTTGTTCATTACATCAATCTCAAGGATTCAGTTGAAGAATTTAATGAAGATGTCAGGGAGCAGAACTCCTCCATTAACTTCTCCCTGACACAGATGGTCTCATATCTTAACCAGTTCCTTGAATCCCTCAACAAACTGAATACAGGGGTTCAGTCTATTCAAGAATCGATTAAGGATGACCCTGAACTCACCAGGAAGCTCCTTCAGGCATCAGAGACCTATCAGCTGAATTTTGTGCATCTTACTGAGCTACTCAACCTGATGAAGTCCTCTAATCTTCAGGCTCTCAGTACCTCAGTGGAGTCTGTCAAATCCTCCCTTGCTGCCTTGGATCAATCAGTGGCAGCTCAGTCTCAAAAGTCAGCCTCTATGGCTTGGAGTTTTGGTTCACGAATGATGGCAATGGAAAATGCTCAAGCGTCACTTGAAGCCAAAGTGTCTACCATTCAATAGGACACTTCAGACATCATGACTGAGATCTATCAGGCCTTAAAGAGTTCCTCTACCTATGCATCAGTCGGTCCAACTTTTGCCATCACCTCAGCTCGGGCAACAGTTAAGGGGGAGAATGCAACTGATGTTCCCTTCACTGAAGCACCAGAAGCCTCAACCAGTCAACCAATGGCTACCGATGTTGCTTCAAGAGGACAACCCTCTCACACTGAGGGGGAGCAAGTCACTGTGGCTACACCCATCTCCTCTTATCAGTCTCATGAAGCAACAGTCTCTTCATCACTCAGGCAGGACAAAGGCAAAAGCATACTTACAACACCAAAGCCTGAAATAGTGCTGAAGCCTACTTCCACCTTAGTCAGACATGATCCTGATGAACCCATCAAAGTTCCATTTGAAATCAATGGAGTGATATATCACCTCACTGACGTTGAAATTCAAGCCCATATGGAAAGGGATGAGATACTGAAGAAGGTGGCTGAGGAAGAAAGGATGAGCAAGCCTGCCCTTATAAAGGTTGTGCATGAAGAGGCTGAAAATATTGGGTTGGACACTGAGGAACTGGCTAGTGGGTTAGCTGGTGCAGTCTTCAAAAAGGCTCAGGAAGAAGAAATGAGTGCCCTTAGAAAGGAAAGAGAACAAAAGCTCAGGAAGGACACTCAGGTCAGGAAAACCAGGATTGAGAGGTATACGTGGGTGATGAAAGAAAGACTGAAACCCGAAACCATCACTGACATTCAGATTCATCGCAACACCAATCCTGCTGTTATCACCGTTTTCAGGGGACCTGACCAAAGAATAATTGATGTCCATAAACCATTCAGGTTTGCTGATTTTGGCATTTCTGAATTGGATGAGCTTCGACTAATCATTGCCAAGAAGAAGAATGTAGTGGTTCCTGATCTCTTAAAGTCATTGAAGATGAGGTACGAAAGACTGATGAATATGCCTGAAGCTCTTGACATTCCCTCTCTACTTCCTGCTTCATCTACTCAGACTGCTCCCCTAAAGGCTTCCAAAAGGAAAAGGAAGCAAATTGAATTGGAGCCTAAGATCAAAGTCCCCGGACTAGATTGTGATAGGTCTCTTCCTGACGGAATCACCTTTGTGAACAACATGGTTCTTGAAGCACCTGAAAGAGGCCTATGCTTCACTGATGAATATGGGAACCCTGCTTTCCAAAGATGGTCTGACATTGATAAGGCTGGGATTAAGGCGATGCTTATGTACCTCATGTTGGCTTCCCCCGTCAAGTGTGCTGAAAATATGAGGTTCTGCATGGACCTGAAAGCCATGATTGAGGAGCATCCTGACGAACGTCTCCTGAGTTCAAAGAAGGCAAAGTTTGAAGCTCTTAGTTACCAACTGAACATCTGAATCTGCAACAACTATCTTTTTTGTGTTTTGTAATTTCATTAGGATCTATAATAGCTATTAATAAACATTGAAGTTTTCTTAAGTTATCAGTGTCCTACTCAAATTACATTAACACTCAGTGAGAGATGAAGACACCTGCCAACTCGCACTGAATCATGAAACACTTAAGCTATTTGTATATCCAAATAGGGGGAGACTGTTGGGTCACTGAATTCCCCAATCTTCCTCTAACTAGGATTTGAACATAAAATAACCTAAGTGTTTAATATCCGTAAACACAAACAAGTCACTAAGTGAACAGTAACTTAGTGAGTCATCTTCAGGATGCTTAGAACGAGCCTATGAAGAAAGGTTCACCATTCAGTGAGGCGCAGCGAGTGACATCTAAGCCAAGAAGAAGGTGATGGGTTCAGTGAGGATGACAATAACTCACTGAACCCTCAAGACTCCTCAACAACTATTGAAGTAGTGAAGACTGGAGACTAAAGATCCAAAGACTGAAGAATGGGAGGGACAGAGCGGGGAAAGTTTTAACGTATCAACAGGTGTCCTTATCAACCTGAAGTCAAACTTTCCCTGAATGGCATTATGTCAGGATGGTGTCATCACTGTGCATCAGAAAGGCACATTGTCCTTTACCTAATATAGTCTATTGTAACAAAGACAAAATTTGTAACTATTTTGTCTCTACTAGATAGGTCATCAATTTGTCTTTATCAGTAACATTGTAATTTACTTGTGTATAAATAGGTAGCATAATCGAGGAGTAAAAGTTGACAAGTTTGTGCAATTAATGCTTAGACATTCACAAACCACTTTTACTCCTCCAAAGAACAACACAGTCCCTGAGATTGCTCAGTGTGACCTTTAGTTGTCACTCAAACATAGTTTGGGTTTCGAGAGGAGTCATACCATACTTGTCATTTCAATCCCAAGTGTTATTCCGCAAACACTTGGGTATAATTCTTTGATAAACTTCTAATAAGAATTAAACGTTGAAAAATACTGTGTCTCCTTTCTTTACGTTTTTCTTTGTTGTTAATCACTTATATCTTTGTTAATAGTCATGGAACTTGGTTAGTTTAACTTCCTAGTTACTATTAACCTAGTACAAGGGACCAAAATTAACTCAAAAAAAAAACATCACCTTCACGCAGCGTTAAAGCTTTAGCACAAGGGTTTAACGTGGGTTTAACGCAGGGGGCGGTGTGGGTAACACAACTTTAACATGAAAATGTTAAGGTTTTACTTGATTCTTCAGTGATAATACCGAGTGCTCTAAGTTTGTAAATATCTTTTATAAAATAACTATCATGTATGAGTATTAATGTCTAAATCTTACTTAAATTATAGAGTAAAATACGACATTCGTCTTTAAATTTGTACCAAAAATATAACTTTAATCTCAATTTTAAAAAAGTCTACCAACATCTCTCAAATGTTCATTTCGCATCTTCGATAGTCCTAATTATCATCTATCCCCGTTAAACCCTCGCGTGATTTTCATGTGAGGGCAAAATAATCGTTTTGTGGATTTGTATTTTTTTATTGGGCTCACCTGCATGCATCTCATCATCTTTCTTACAAAAGTATAAACCGGGTTACCCCTTTGATGAGGCAAAAAGTGTACCGATTTTAAGGGGTCATTTAAGCCCGAATTCGAGATTATTTGATCAAATATTGCCCTAAATCGTTCCTTTTGTCATTTTAGGTACTTTTGGAGAGAAATCTAGAAAAGGAAGCATTTTGGACGTTTTTGGAGCATAAAAGTGTAGAAAACGGCAAAGTCTCAATTTCCTTGCTAGAACAGTACTTGACGACGTCAAGGGATTACATGTGACGGCGTCAAGAGTGACAAAAGAGGTGGATGTAGAAATTATAACGTGACGATACAAAATGTTTTTAAGCTTATTGGCTTGACGGCGTCACCAAGGCCGTCAGGGTCCAATTACACGTGACGGCCCAGAGATCATTCCTACATGACGGCGTCAGAAATGGATCTAGGCAATACGAATTCCATCATGGCGGCGAATTGACGGCGTCAGAGGTTAACACATGACGCTGTCAGGATACATAACCTATATATATTTTTCCAAGTTTTCATTTTATGTGTGCAACTTTGAGGGAATAATACCCTAGACGAATTTTCCAGCTATTTGAAGGGTTTCAACCCTTTGTTTCTTCCATGTTCAATTGAAGATAAGTACTTATTCAAATCATTCAATATGTCTATGTGTTGTGTGATTATATCTTATGCTTGTCTTTTCTTTAACATCCTAGGCTAGGTTTTTGTTGTGTTTGCTTAGATGTAGTGAAACCTAAATGTTGATTATGGGTTGATTGTTTGTTTATAATTGTTACGGACGATTGTATTCGATGTTAGGTTTAAGAAAACTGGCAGACTTCCATTGGTAACTTGCTTGAACGTCTTAAGAAACATGATCAGAGGTGTACTCTGATTTTTGGTTGTATTTAATGCGTAAGAGAATTCTAATGATCCCATGTTAGGAGCTTCTAATGGCTCGACATATGAGTGAAGTAGGATCTTATAGAGTTAGGGACTATTGTACACGGCCCTACGACTAGTATTAAGGAATATAACCCGTCATCCATGCAATTGTAGCGAGCTAATCAACCTGTAAAAGATATCTAGGGAGTAATGAAATCTAAGTAAACACAACTTCTCTCATTATTGTTTCCACCACATTAGTATATTAGTTTAATTTTCACTTCTTTTATCTTATTTTGATTGCATCTCAGTTAAATTGGGTTAGTTTGCTAGCAACTAATTCCGCCCACTCCTTCAAAACCCGAGATTTTATTTGCTTTCCATAAACTATAAAAATACAAAAAGAATCATCCCTCACCTCTAGACCTAGTTTAGTAGGCTTTCTAATCCTAGCGACACTATTCCTGAGTTGAACGATCAATCCCCCGGTACTTGTCACTATACTATACTACAACAATCAAGAACACTGCCTGGTGGGGGTTGTAAGCTTCTCAAGATCCATTGAGAGGTAAAACCTGTTGCGAGGGCGCAATTCCCACGTATATCAAGTTTTTGGCGCCGTTGCCGGGGAATAGTTATTGTCTAGGTTAGAATTTCTTTTTATTAGGTCTACTTGCTAGATTCCTTTCTAGTAAGTTTTATTTTTATTTCTAGGTTTTCTTTAGTCTATCTTTTTCTTCGTGCCTTTGTTAGTAAATTAAGTTCATTGACTCTTCCGTTCACCATTATGGAGAACGCGAATCCACCATACTACCGACCACAAAATTCACCCACTCCAAATGACATCTTGATGTTTAAGCAACATGAAGATGAACCTATCTATGATGCATGGGCTCGTTTTAAATATTTACTCCGAAAAGTCCCTCATCATAATTTCAATCTGTGGTCCCAAATTGAAATATTTTACCATCGTGTCGACCACTATACCAAAATGGACATTGACCATGTGATGCGTGGGAATTGCACCAGGCTTTACCTCTCGAGGGATCTCGAGAAGCTTACAACCCCCACCAGGCAGTGTACCTGATCGTTGTAGTATAATATAGTGACAAGTACCGGGGGATTGATCGTTCAACATAGGAATAGTGTCGCTAGGATTAGAAAACCTAAGAACTAGGTCTAGAGGTGAGGGATGATTCTTTTTGTATTTTTTATATTTTAGAAAAGCAAATAAAAATCTCGGGTATTGGAAGAGTGGGCGGAATTAGTTGCTAGTCAACTGACCCAATTACTAAGATGCAATTAAAATAAAATAACAAAAATGAAAATAAACTAATTTAACTACTGGTGTGAGCAATATATGGGAGAATTGTGTTTACTTAGATTTCACTACTCCATAGATATCTTTTACAGGTTAATTACTTGTTACAGTTGCGTGGATGACGGATTGTATTCCTTAATACCATTCATGGGGTGGCGTACTTATTTCCCCAATCCTATAAGCTCTTACTTCACTCCTATGTCGAGCCGGCTAAGAAGCTCCTAACATGGGATCACTAGAATTCGCTCATGCATTAAATACAATCATAAAAACCTAGTACACATCGGTTCATGTTTCTTAAGATGTTCAAGCGAGTTACATAATGGAGATCTGCCAGTTTTCTTAAGCCTAACATTGAAATCATTCAGCCATTACAACTATAAACAAGCAATCAACCTATAATTAACATCTAGGTTTCATTACATCTAAGCAAACACATGAAAGATCTAACCTAGCATGTTATAATCAAGACAAGCATAAGATATATTCAAACAACACATAGACATATTGAATGAATTGAAAGAAGACTTATCTTAATTGAACATGAAAGGTTTCAAGGGGTGAAAACCCTTGAAAATACTGTTACAAACGACCTAGGGTTTATTAGGTTCGGCCCTAGTATTCTCCACACAAGTTCCTCTTTTAATGAATGAAAAATAGAAAAGTATATATAGATTTTGTGAGGTGACGGCGTCAAGAGTAAATTTTTGACGCTGTCATCTCGCCGCCAATAAAGTTCTCGGACTGCCTAGATCTGGGTCTGACGTCGTCATGTGTAATCCTGCTCCAGGCCGTCACCAAAATAACTCTTGACGCCCTACTTTTGACGCCTTCAGGTTTTCTCTGGGTCGTCATGCATTTTGCTCTTGACGCCGTCATATTTTCCTTCTTGACGCCGTCAGGTACTGTTCCCAACATGGAAAATTAAGTCTTTGTCGTTTTCTTCACTTTTATGCTCCAAAAACATCCAAAATGCTTCCTTTTCCAGAATTCACTCCCAAAGTACCTAAAATCACAAAAGGAATGATTTAGGACAATATTTGATCAAATAAATTCAATTCCGGGCTTAAATGACCCCCTAAAAATGGTTCATTTTTCGCCTCATCATATACCCTTACACTTGAGATTTGCTTGTCCTCAAGCAAATGCGCTTTTATTCTAGTCAAAATACAAGTTAGGGATCATTTAACACTAATATAAAAGTAATTACAACAAATAATCGTTCCACTAAAGACCAAAGACAAGCACGGAGGTCATACACTAGCACCTCACAAATAGTGTTTAGATACTCACATCTCTCGGGTGTAATAAAGTAATATCACAATATGGAAATGGAAAATATCTCTCACTACCTGTCATAGCAAAATAGATTACCATAGGCTTGGGAAAGGATCAAACCCCACCACATGGCGTAAGAACCTAGGATAAACTATCAAAGAGGTCTTTTTAAAGGGTTGTAACGTTAGGTGTAGGGAAATGAAATACACGGTTTTGTTGGATATAGGCAATCTTTACTGGTGGCGAGTTAACAATCTTGGTTAATTACATGTACAATATGGCATTGCTAAGCCAAGACTAGACTCGACTTAAGCTAATAAATGAAAAATCAAAAATATAAAATAAACATAGAATGAAACGGGATGTTAGTCCGTATGTTTTTTCTTTCCTTTTCCTTTTTTCTATTTTTTTTCCTTTTTCTTGATTTTTCGATTTTTTATTTATTTATTTATTTTTTTTTTGCATACATTCTTGCCCTACCATCCAAAATAATACATCATAGGGAATGTACATTCCCCTTACACTTGAATTTTTACATACTTTACAATAAACTAATCTAATGACTCGAATTAAGAAAATCAAAACACTTGGAGTACTTTTAAGATTAACGTACATATGGGGGGTAATACTATGATGTTCTTCCCCATTACTCCATAAAATTAGTACTTTACCCATGAGTCCTAATCGTCCCAAAACAATATGTACAAGGATATGACTCGACTTAGCAACCATGTAATCAATTAGATAATTAACTAAGGGTTTAAACAAATAACAATAATGCACTAAAGATGAGTGCATACACGGAAGGCTAAGGCGATTTGGGTGTACATTTAAGTGGGGTGTAACAAATTCTTCCTTTATGTAAGATGCTTAAAGTTAGAAACGTAAAGATAGGCTCGGAGGGGTGTACTTTTCGTGTACTAAAAATGAGTACAACGCTAAGGGTGTGGGAAAAATTAGTTGACTTAACTAGCAAAGTAATATGACTTAAATGGTCAAGTAATTATGATACGGGTTTAACACAAGGGTGATCCTAATGCCTCTTATCATGTAGTAAATCCTACTACACGAATGTAGTCTCACTAGCTGTCTCGGGATGCATCACTAACGCAAGTTCTAGAATCTAAATGCTACCGGTACACTCATAAGCACTAATAGTAAATGCTTTTTCTATCAAATCTAAAGGCGAACCTCACATATTTGGGTGGAAAATTTTTCTGAATGGTACAGTTTTGTGCTAGTCATACAATCTCCTATTCATGAGACGCATGCTATGGCTAAAGTTTCACTCTTAAATGTTGTAAAAAATGTTAAATTTGGCGCTAAAATTACACTAACAAGTATTTCTTATAGTTTTATTACACACCTACCATCAAACAAGCAAACTCAAGCGAAAGTGTATCTGTAAGGTATCATCATTTTACCCTCCCCTTACACTTAGGATGAACATTGTCCCCAATGTTCAAGTAAAGAATATAAAAATAAAATAGGTAAAAGAATGAAATCAAATACTCCCCTGATTCGCTCGGTATGGATAATATGGTAACCAGGTTAGATCTTCCTCCAAGAAAATGAACAATCAAAGCTTCCCTTTCAGAATATAAATCATCTTCTTGTCATATATAACCTGTTAAACCTGAGAAAACAGACAAGGTAACCTTGTGTAAAATCGGCGGCAATCTATATTTGCTAACAAATCCTAGAAAACAAAATAAGATATAATGCTTGTGGAATGATGTTTGCAGATCTCCTGGAGATTATAAAACTAAAGATTCAACAAAAACTTTTAGACTCCATTAGAAAAACAAAACTGGTAAAATTTCCAGAATTTTACACGTGACGCCGTCAGGAGTTTCTTCCTGACGCTGTCAGAAGTGACCTGCAGAAATCTATACATTAAGTTTCCGAAAAATTTCTGGAAAAACTTATGTCCTACCTCCTGGAAAATCCTGCAAAACATCATTATGACTCGATACAAGCATTTGACTCTAACAAATACGAATATACATGTCCATTTAATATTGTTGAGAATCATGATCGAGTTTGTTTCTTAAAAACATATTTGGGGTTTCCCCTTACACTTATCTTTTGCGAAATACCTTTGGATGAAGTTAAGACTAAGCCAAACAACAAAATAAAGTATTTTCACCATTTTAGTTTTGAAACATGATCTACCAACAATAAAAATAAAGCATGCATACGGAAGCAAATAACAATCAAACAAAAATAAAAATTACACAAAACATGGGTTGCCTCCCAAGAAGCGATTTTCTTTATTTACGAGTCTTGTAGCTAGACTCAAGGTCATGGGTTACTACGTGACCTCATCATCAAACGTTCATCCTCCTCACTAATCATTTCATTACTATTTTCTTGATAATGTTTTACACGTTGTATGCTGACAGTAAATTCTCTACCTTCATTGTCTAGTAACACAACAACTCTAATTTTAGAGGAACTTTTCACCGTAAATGGTCCATACCATCTAGAGTTGAGTTTCCCTGGAAATAACCTTAACCGAGAGTTGTACAATAGGACTTTGCCCCCTTCTGAAAATTCCTTGGGTTTCTTAATCCGTTGGTCATGCCATCTTTTTGCCCTCTCTTTATATGTAATGGAAGACTCATACGCTTCTAGCCTTAGCTCATCAAACTCGTGTAGTTGCAAGAACCTATTTGTTCCGACAATTGTATAATCTAAATTACATGCCTTAAGCGCCCAATAAGCCTTATGTTCTAATTCTATCGGTAGGTGACATGCCTTACCATACACCATGCGGAACGGGGTCGTTCCAATAGGTGTCTTGTAGGCTGTTCGGAATGCCCATAAGGCCTCGTCGAGTTTAAATGACCAGTCTTTCCTATTCTGACTAACCGTTTTTTTCTAATATTCTTTTAATAGCCCTGTTTGTGTTTTCGACCTGGCCATTGGTCTGTGGATGATAGGCGGTGGAGAATCGATGGGACACCCCATACCTCCTCATGACCTTTTCCATTTGCGCATTGCAAAAGTGGGTTCCCCTATCACTGATGAGGGCTTTAGGAATCCCGAACTTAGCGAAAAGCTTTTTTAGGAAATGAATAACCACCCTCGCATCATTGGTCCTAAGGGCTTGTGCCTCTACCCATTTTTAAACATAGTCAATGGCAACTAAAATGTATTCATTCCCCCCTAAAGATGGAAAGGGTCCCATGAAGTCAATTCCCCAGACATCGAAAACCACACATACTTGTATAAAATTCTGAGGTGCTTCATCCCTATGTGATATGTTCTCGGCCCGTTGACATGCATCGCATGCTTGTACCATTTCTTTGACATCACGGAAAATTGTGGGCCAATAGAATCCCTCGTCGAAAATCTATCGGGCGGTGGTGCTTATCCCATGATGGCCTCCAGAGGGGCCAGAGTGACATTCTCTCATGATTTTTACTGCCTCACTTTCCGAAACACAACGTCTGATTATTTGATTAGGACACTTCCAGAATAAAAATGGTTCAACCCAGAAGTAGTATTTTAGTTGGGAAAAGAACCTTTTCCTTTCGTATCTAGTCATGTGTTCTGGAACGAGTCTGCTTGCGAGATAGTTGGCAAAATCGGCGTACTAAGGCTCAGAATCTGTCATTGACATGAGTTGTTCGTCAGGAAATGAATCCCGAATCTCACTTCCATCGTGCTCATCAAAGGGATTTTCAAGACGAGATAGATGATCTGCGGCCAGATTTTCCGCCCCCCTTTTATCACGAATTTCAACATCAAATTCTTGTAACAACAAGATCCACCGAATTAGTCGTGGCTTAGCATCTTGCTTAGCAAAAAGATATCAAAGAGCCGAGTGATCGGTGAAAACGACTGTCTTTGAAAGGACAAGATATTGACGAAATTTGTCGAATGCGAACACCACGGCTAATAATTCTTTTTCGGTGGTAGAATAATTATCTTGAGCAGGATTCATTGTTTTGCTAGCGTAATAAATAGGTTGGAATAGCTTGTCACGCCGTTGGCCTAATACAGCCCCGACAGCAAAATCGCTAGCGTCGCACATGATTTCAAATGGTAACTCTCAGTTGGGTGTAATCATGATTGGAGCTTGTGTGAGCTCTTTTTTCAGGAGATCGAATGCATCCTTGCATTCTTGAGAGAAATCGAAAGGAGCATCCTTCATTAGCAATTGAGTCATTGGCCGAGCTATTTTGGAGAAATCTTTGATGAATCTCCGATAGAACTCGACGTGGCCCAAGAAGCTGCGTATTGCTTTAACAGTCGTGGGATATGGTAACTTAGATATAGCTTCCACTTTATCTTGGTCCACCTCTATCCCATTTCCTGAGATCTTACGTCCTAACACAATCCCTTCTTTTACCATGAAATGACATTTTCCCCAGTTTAACACCAAGTTAGTTTCCTCACAGCGTTTGAGCATTTTTTCTAGATTAGCAAGACAACGGTCGAAAGAGTTCCCGAAGACCAAAAAGTCATCCATGAAAACTTCCATGCTGTCTTCCATAAGTTCATGAAAGATTGCGGTCATGCATCGCTAAAAAGTGGCGGGGGCATTACACAGCCCAAATGACATTCTTTTGTAGGCGAACGTTCCATAAGGGCAAGTAAACGTGGTCTTTTCTTGGTCCTCAGGTGCTATGGGGATTTGAAAATATCCTGAGAATCCATCCAAGAAACAATAGTACTCGTGTCCAGACAATCTCTCCAACATTTGGTCAATGAATGGTAAGGGAAAGTGATCTTTCCTTGTGGCATCGTTGAGCTTTCTATAATCGATGCATACCCGCCAGCCAGTAACCGTTTTCTGGGGTACCATCTCACCCTTGTCGTTCTTAACCGCAGTCATTCCTCTCTTCTTTGGTACAACCTGTACAGGACTAACCCACGGGCTGTCCGAGATTGGGTAAATTAATCCTGCATCCAGAAGTTTGATGACTTCTTTCTTCACAACTTCCTTAATGTTGGGATTCACCCGCCTCTGGGGTTGCACGGTTGGTTTATAATCTTCTTCCATGAGAATTGATTTTTTTGTTTTTATAGTATAGTGTTTGTTTTACCGAAGAAATGCTGGTGAAAGTATGTTCCCCGGGACGTTATGTCCCAACGAAGGTAAGACGGCGATTGAGTCGGCTTGAGTCGCGTGATTGTGAAGTGAATGGGGTTTTAAAAGAGATTTTTTATTTTTTATTTTTTTTTTATTTTTTTATTTTTTTTGGTTTTTGATTACACTACTAAAAGGATTTAAAACGCAGTTAAAGTAAAAAGAAACAATAAAACGACGCAAAGGAAACAAACAAATAAAATAAGCATTGGATAAAATAACTAAAGAAAACGAGATTTGAAACGCGAAAAGAAATTAAGACTGGAAATGAATTTAAAAACAATATGTTTGCAAAGCGACGTGAATAAGTTCATCAAGTATGGGTCAAGGATTGACGACGAATTATTTTCCTTAAACAAGACTATTTTCTCACAACGTTAGTTTATTTTGAAAATAATCCTTTAAAAAGAAAATAATTACTAGATTTGTAATTTGATTATTCTCCGGCTTTTGCCCTTCAAATAATAAAATCACAAGTCTAAATAATTATGACGATTATTAATCACGATCCTCTTTTATGACCACACTTAACTCAAAAACTCGTGCCACCAAGCAAACACTAACAAACTACTCGAAACTCATATTAGTAAAATAAAGTTACTTGATAAAATGAAAAGACTCGATAAAATAAACAAACTAGATAAGCCAAAATAAAATTCGGCAGAGTTTCGCCTAAGCATAAAGCATAAGAGATCCTCACTCGATAAACGATGAGGCAATGATTATCGTACTCGATAATCTTGGCTAACTCGCCAAAAGAAATGAAACTCGATACAACAATGCAAACTCGATAAAAAAAAAAAAATAAAATAAAAAAAAAACTAACTCTAACTCGAAAACAATTTTTGCAAACTCGAAAGTTTCTAACTCTAACTTGATAGGTTTTTTAAAAATGCTAACTTAAAAGTTCTAATTTTCTTTTGCAAAAAGGTCCCTAGATAACAAAAAAGTCAAACTCGAAATATTTTGCAAAATCTGAAACTCGATAACCAAATTTTGCATGTAACTCGATAACAAATTTTGCATGTAACTCGATATTATTTTTTTTCTAAAAAAAATGTAACTCGATAACATTTAATAAAAAAAATCTAACTCGATAAATCCGTAACAAAACACCATTTTGATAAAAAATAAAGCCTAAAAATTAATGTTTTTCACCAAACTTATTACTAGACTAACTAGTTTAACCATAAACTTTAAATCCCACCAATAAAAACAAGATTTTAAAAAATAAAAATTAAAGATTTTTAGAAAGATAAAGCTAGAGAGAGAAAGTAAAATAAAACTTAACATTAATTCATTACACTACTCCTATACTAAGAGGACCAACCCTCAACAACCCTAAGACTAACCCTAAAACTAACCACAAAACTAACCAACACTAAAAACTAACCAACCTCTCAAATGAGGCTTATGAGATCTATTTATAGGCTAGGGGCTAGGGCTTCTCTTAACTTTATCTTTGTTGCATATTTAGCCCCTAGACTTTTACAAAATCATGAAAAGCTACTTAAAACATATTAAAACGCTACAAATGCAACTAAATACTACACGTAACGATCTTGTAACTTGGAGGAGTTGAGTTGACTTTTCTTCTAAAGTTCTTCAAAGGACCAAAGTTGACAACTTGCTGAAACTTGGAGGGCCATTATTGTAAAGGTCTTCATATTTCAACTAAGAGTCTCTTTTGTTATTCTCTGAATCTCTAAGGATTACTTTTGTCATTTTGGGCTTTTCTTGGATAAATTTCTTCCTCGGCTTCGGCTTTTTACCTTTTTCCAATCTCGTGCTCGTTTTTGTCGGTTTTTGGCTTATTTTTGTTCATTTTTCACATATCCGTACCTACACATACAAAAATACAAAAACATACATTCTCTTGGCATATTTGGTTAGTATTTGGTGTATTTGGTCTGTTTTAAAGCCTAAAAATGATGTGTGAATAATCACTCATCAAAATCCCCCAGACTAAGGTATTGCCGTGCCCTCACGCAATATCATCACCTCACGCTTAAGAGATAAATAATTTCAATACCTCTCTTTACTGACGTTGTAAAGTAGCAATGATGTTCAAAGGAGATATTAAAATCATTTATTCTCAAAAACGCTCCGTTTTCCGATTTTCATGAATAATAACTACTACTACTATCTTTTGTACTTTTTCATTTTTATATATATGACGGTTTGCTTGACTTTCATTATCAATTCTTATCTGTTGATAACTTTCAGGGTCTACGAGTAGAAACACTTCTCACAGAGAAGAGACCATACGGATAAAAATCGTCATCCTTGATTCTTCACAAGCCCCCAAACTAAGCGTAAAATCGAGATCATTGTTTATCCAGAAGTTAGATGCTAACACTGCCCACAAAAGTTAATTGTGTGTTACCTCTTGTTCCCAGGTCCTAAGTTTTGTATCTCAAGATTTTAATTTGTGAGAAATGAATTGCTTCATATTTTCTCGTTTCGATATTTGTTAGTCCGATAAGAGCACAAAATTTGAACGCTAAGTAGTTTCCAAACTTTCCCTCAAAAACCCCTGCATACAGAAATCAGGTCCACATGAAGGTCTCTGATTTAACACGATTTGTGGGGGCTCCCTTTTTATTTACGGCCGAGACATACCATGTTTGATACCCGAAACGGAAGCTTTTTATTAGGGAAACCCCCGGAGTCGAAGCTTGGCATTTTTGCATAATCATAAGCACTTTAATAATACTTTGGTCCTTAGTCTTTTATTCTTTTACAGTCAACGGTTTATGAGCCGCTAAGATGTAAGAGCTTTATTATGACTTTGGGTTTCTATCCGCTGCTTTTTGTAGCTTTGGATTCCTCTGCCTTTTTAATTTGGCTTTGGACTATTATTATTGATATTCATAATCATATGCCAAACCCCGAGTCCTACGGCCTTTACTAAGATCACAACATCGGCTGCGAACCGGCAAGATGCAATAGTCTATTTCACCGTAACACTGGCAGTACCCCTATGTGTACCAAACCCCCATATGCAGAGATTTTGTTGGGAACGAGAAAAAACTAAGTATTGCCCAAACCGTATACCCTTAATTAAACCTAGAGATCTATTATTATTGGTGTGCAAGCTTGTGGGAACAAGGAGGCCACAAGTACCTCTCGTGGGTTTTTTAAATCCCAGTAATGCGATCCGTGTATAGCACGAAACTTCTAAATAAACTCTATCATTCCTCGATCTCCGCAAATTTAAAATCCCAAATAATGAGATCCGCGGATGCTTAGCCATAATCTTTTGATTATTTTGGTTAAGGGAGACGAGCTAGGGCTCAACACGCCCGGTCAAAGTCGAAACATTTATTTCTACTCTCGCCGGTGGGAAAATCAAAACAAGGTGTCAAAACTTATTATTCATGTCATATATATATATATATATATATATATATATATATATATATATATATATATATATATATATATATATATATATATATATATATATATATATTTTAATATAAAGCGGTGACAAAAATTAAAATTTTTGGTGAAAAACGGAGTTGCGTAAGTTAACAGCTCAGACGATGGTACAGGTCAAATCGAATCGAAGATTCACCCCCCCAGACTAAAGTGAAACATTGTCCTCAATGTTTTAAGGGAAAAGGTAATCCTACGTAAAATCTAAGGCCGTTTATTAAGTATGCCAAGAGATAAACGTTAGTCGATAAGATTTTGGATATGGTGAATTTCCGAAAGAGCTGCGAAGGATGAGACTCGAGTGGAGAGAACGACAAACCATGAGCACGAGAGTCCTCAAACTTCGGGGAAATTCCTGAACAATCATAAACAACCACGAAAACACGAGTTTGGAAAGGGTCGCCCCCCTCACGTCACGTTATTAAAGAAAATAGAAAATAGAGAAAATGAAAATGGATAAGCATGGGGTGCCTCCCACGAAGCGCTTGTTTTTTATTACCGAGTCACATGAGCTTGACTCGATCCCCGAATTAATTCATCCTTGGGGAGAGCAGATAAAACGGACAACCGGCATAAACGGAGATGCCGGGGTCAAAAACTGGATCCTCACTCCCGGTGGAGTGGAAAAGTGAAGAAATGAGGGGATAAGCAAAGAACGGATAAAACACCCAGATGATAAAAGCAAATTCAAGTTCAGAATCATGGGTGGGTTGGGTGGGTAAAATATCAAGCACAGGAACATCATGTTCAGAAATCTCGTCCACCACTTCAAAAATATCTTCATTCGTATCTGATTCAAAAACTACATCGGGTGGTTTCGCGGGCGGACGAGAAGATGGTAAATCGGAAAGAATATTTCTTAGAACGTCATTCTCGTAATTCTCAATACCCGGAGGTATCGAGTCATCCGCAGCAAGAAATGGATCGACATCCTCTAAAAGAGGGTTACGTAACGGATTATCGAAAATAGGTAAAGAGTCGATCTCAAAGTGAAAACACTCATAATCCGGAAGAGAGATATCAGCATGAATAGTGGGACTGCCACTACTCGTCTCTTCAAATCGAAAAATTTCAAGCTCGGGTAAGAAATCACTATCCATATTGGGGATAGGAGAAGAAATCGGAAAATCATTCAACGCCTCGATCTTAGAAATAAGAAGATAAACTTTGGATAATTTCTCACGAAGAGCTTCATCTTGAATTTCAGTGTCAACTTCTTCATCATTCTCTTCTTTTAAGCTGACGAGCTCAGAAGGTAACTCCTCAATGTAATCGATATCTCCACAAGATAAAGAAGTACAATCATCGTCGGAATCAGAATGATTATTAGCAAGACAAGCCTCGATCTCATCTAAAAAGACATCGCTCCTCTCAACTGGTTCTAGAGAAGGATGGAAATAGTCGGAAATGAGAGGATCAGAGGATGGAGTGAGATTGCCACTCGGAGATGAATCTGAAATTTCAAGAACGTCTACGTCGACCTTTTTATTAGCATATAAAGCTCGGATATTCTTCATCTGCTCTTCTGCTAATAATTCTGCAATACTCTTTTCTTCTTCGACGGGTGTGATTTCAGCAGATGAAGTGTAAATTCCCCCAATTTGGATGGAATCCTCATCATCGGAATCGTCGTGAATAAAAGTCTTTCGTAATTTAGCCTCTCTTTCCTCGACAAGTAATTCTTCCATGGACTTCTCATTAGGATCGGGAGTATATGTAATACGATTAGCCATGAACTCTCGTACCATTGCAGTAAGGGATTTCATTTCATCAATAACTTCATTCGAAACTTGAACCATGTCGGGAGTTTGTGGGGGTTGGTTAAAACCATGAGAATCGTAACATGAATTCGGCTCATAACAAAAATTTTCAAACGATCCCCCACAATTTTCAAAATTAGATAAACTTTGGAACGAATTATCATTGAAATATGGTACTTGCTCATAAGAATTGAAATCGTTGTGATAATAATTGGAAAAGTTCGGATCATGATCGGAGGTGAATGTGGGTTTAGCTTTTGAAGCATAACACATACAAAATCCATGAGTAAATCCACATTCTTTGCAAATTTGTTGATTGAATGAATCGGGCTGAGGTGGGTAGTCGGAAAAATTTGGACATTTGTTGTACGTATTTGAATCGCAAAACCAACAACTACCGTCTCGAATATCGTTACCACACCGTCCGCATGTACACCAAACACATGAACCTTCAAAGAACGGTTCTCCACATTTAAAACAAATTGGATCCATAAGAATTATCGGTTTAGAGGGTAAGAGAAAAAGAATCAAATGATAAGAAGATTATTTTTGGTTTTTAAATTTTTGAAAAAGAAAATCAAAGTAGAAAAGGAAAATCTTTTTGCGTTTTTATATATTTTTAATATTTTCAATGGTTTTTTTTTTTTTTTTTTTTTTTTTTTTTTTTTTTTTTTTTTTTGAGAATATTTACAAAAAAAAAAAAAAACCGATAACTTCTTGGGAGAAGGGTCTTCAAATCACCAACAAACGATACAAGTACGACGCTCTCGTTTCAAACCTTCCCCGGCAACGGCGCCATTTTGATTTTTTTGTTTTTATAGTATAGTGTTTGTTTTACCGAAGAAATGTTGGTGAAAGTATGTTCCCCGGGTCGTTATGTCCCAACGAAGGTAAGACGGTGATTGAGTCGGCTTGAGTCGCGTGATTGTGAAGTGAATGGGGTTTTAAAAGAGATTTTTTTTTTTTTTTTTTTTTTTTTTTTTTTTTTTTCTTTTGGTTTTTGATTACACTACTAAAAGGATTTAAAACGCAGTTAAAATAAAAAGAAACAATAAAACGACGCAAAGGAAACAAACAAATAAAACAAGCATTTGATAAAATAACTAAAGAAAACGAGATTTGAAACGCGAAAAGAAATTAAGACTGGAAATGAATTTAAAAACAATATGTTTGCAAAGCGACGTGAATAAGTTCATCAAGTGTGGGTCAAGGATTGACGACGAATTATTTTCCTTAAACAAGACTATTTTCTCACAACGTTGGTTTATTTTGAAAATAATCCTTTAAAAAGAAAATAATTACTAGATTTGTAATTTGATTATTCTCCGTCTTTTGCCTTTAAAATAATAAAATCACAAGTCTAAATAATCTTGACGATTATTAATCACGATCCTCTTTTATGACCATACTTAACTCACAAACTCGTGCCACCAAGCAAACACTAACAACCTACTCGAAACTCATATTAATAAAATAAAGTTACTTGATAAAATGAAAAGACTCGATAAAATAAACAAACTAGATAAGCCAAAATAAAATTCGGCAGAGTTTCGCCTAAGCATAAAGCATAAGAGATCCTCACTCGATAAACGATGAGGCAATGATTATCGTACTCGATAATCTTGGCTAACTCGCCAAAAGAAATGAAACTCGATACAACAATGCAAACTCGATAAAATAAACAAAATAAAATAAAAAAAACTAACTCTAACTCGAAAACAATTTTTCCAAACTCGAAAGTTTCTAACTCTAACTCGATAGGTTTTTTAAAAATGCTAACTTAAAAGTTCTAATTTTCTTTTGCAAAAAGGTCCCTAGATAACAAAAAAGTCAAACTCGAAATATTTTGCAAAATCTGAAACTCGATAACCAAATTTTGCATGTAACTCGATAACAAATTTTGCATGTAACTCGATAACCAAATTTTGCATGTAACTCGAAAACCAAATTTTCCATGTAACTCGAAAAACAAATTTTGCATGTAACTCGATATTATTTTTTTTCTAAAAAAAATGTAACTCGATAACATTTAATAAAAAAAATCTAACTCGATAAATCCGTAACAAAACACCATTTTGATAAAAAATAAAGCCTAAAAATTAATGTTTTTCACCAAACTTATTACTAGACTAACTAGTTTAACCATAAACTTTAAATCCCACCAATAAAAACAAGATTTTAACAACTAAAAATTAAAGATTTTTAGAAAGATAAAGCTAGAGAGAGAAAGTAAAATAAAACTTAACATTAATTCATTACACTACTCCTATACTAAGAGGACCAACCCTCAACAACCCTAACACTAACCCTAAAACTAACCACAAAACTAACCAACACTAAAAACTAACCAACCTCTCAAATGAGGCTTATGAGATCTATTTATAGGCTAGGGGCTAGGGCTTCTCTTAACTTTGCCATTGTTGCATATTTAGCCCCTAGACTTTTACAAAATCATGAAAAGCTACTTAAAACATATTAAAATGCTACAAATGCAACTAAATACTACACGTAACGATCTTGTAACTTGGAGGAGTTGAGTTGACTTTTCTTCCAAAGTTCTTCAAAGGACCAAAGTTGAAAACTTGCTGAAACTTGGAGGGCCATTATTGTAAAGGTCTTCATATTTCAACTAAGAGTCTCTTTTGTTATTCTCTGAATCTCTAATGATTACTTTTGTCATTTTGGGCTTTTCTTGGATAAATTTCTTCCTCGACTTCGGCTTTTTACCTTTTTCCAATCTCGTGCTCGTTTTTGTCGGTTTTTAGCTTGTTTTTGTTCATTTTTCACATATCCATACCTACACATACACAAATACAAAAACATACATTCTCTTGGCATATTTGGTTAGTATTTGGTCTGTTTTAAAGCCTAAAAATGATGTGTGAATAAGCACTCATCAAAATCCCTCAGACTAAGGTATTGACGTGCCCTCATGCAATGTCATCACCTCACGCTTAAGAGATAAATAATTTCAAAACATCTCTTTACTGACGTTGTAAAGTAGCAATGATGTTCAAAAGAGATATTAAAATCATTTATTCTAAAAAACGCTCCGTTTTCCGATTTTCATGAATAATAACTACTACTACTATCTTTTGTACTTTTTCATTTTTATATATATGACGGTTTGCTTGAATTTCATTATCAATTCTTATCTGTTGATAACTTTCAGGGTCTACGAGTAGAAACACTTCTCACAGAGAAGAGACCATACGGATAAAAATCGTCATCCTTGATTCTTCACAAGCCCCCAAACTAAGCGTAAAATCGAGATCATTGTTTATCCAGAAGTTAGATGCTAACACTGCCCACAAAAGTTAATTGTGTATTAACTCTTGTTCCCAGGTCCTAAGTTTTGTATCTCAAGATTTTAATTTGTGATAAATGAATTGCTTCATATTTTTTCGTTTCGATATTTGTTAGTCCGATAAGAGCACAAAATTTGAACGCTAAGTAGTTTCCAAACTTTCCCTCAAAAACCCCTGCATACAGAAATCAGGTCCACATGAAGGTCTCTGATTTAACACGATTTGTGGGGGCTCCCTTTTTATTTACGGCCGAGACATACCATGTTTGATACCCGAAACGGAAGCTTTTTATTAGGGAAACCCCCGGAGTCGAAGCTTGGCATTTTTGCATAATCATAAGCACTTTAATAATACTTTGGTCCTTAGTCCTTTATTCTTTTACATTCAACGGTTTATGAGCCGCTAAGATGTAAGAGCTTTATTATGACTTTGGGTTTCTATCCGCTGCTTTTTGTAGCTTTGGATTCCTCTGCCTTTTTATTTGGCTTTAGACTATTATTATTGATATTCATAATCATATGCCAAACCCCGAGTCCTACGGCCTTTACTAAGATCACAACATCGGCTGCGAACCGGCAAGATGCAATAGTCTATTTCACCGTAACACTGGCAGTACCCCTATGTGTACCAAACCCCCATATGCAGAGATTTTGTTGGGAACGAGAAAAAACTAAGTATTGCCCAAACCGTATACCCTTAATTAAACCTAGAGATCTATTATTATTGGTGTGCAATCTTGTGGGAACAAGGAGGCCACAAGTACCTCTCGTGGGTTTTTTAAATCCCAGTAATGCGATCCGTGTATAGCACGAAACTTCTAAATAAACTCTATCATTCCTCGATCTCCGCAAATTTAAAATCCCAAATAATGAGATCCGCGGATGCTTAGCCATAATCTTATGATTATTTTGGTTAAGGGAGACGAGCTAGGGCTCAACACGCCCGGTTAAGTCGAAACAGTTATTTCTACTCTCGCCGGTGGGAAAATCAAAACAAGGTGTCAAAACTTATTATTCATGTCATATATATTATTATTTTTTTTTGAGAATATTTATAAAAAAAATGATAACTTCTTGGGAGAAGGGTCTTCAAATCACCAACAAACGATACAAGTACGACGCTCTTGTTTCAAACCTTCCCCGGCAACGGTGCCATTTTGATTTTTTTGTTTTTATAGTATAGTGTTTGTTTTACCGAAGAAATGCTGGTGAAAGTATGTTCCCCGGGTCGTTATGTCCCAACGAAGGTAAGACGGCGATTGAGTCGGCTTGAGTCGCGTGATTGTGAAGTGAATGGGGTTTTAAAAGAGATTTTTTTTTTTTTTTTTTTGGTTTTTGATTATACTACTAAAAGGATTTAAAACGCAGTTAAAGTAAAAAGAAACAATAAAACGACGCAAAGGAAACAAACAAATAAAACAAGCATTGGGTAAAATAACTAAAGAAAACGAGATTTGAAACGCGAAAAGAAATTAAGGCTGGAAATGAATTTAAAAACAATATATTTGCAAAGCGACTTGAATAAGTTCATCAAGTGTGGGTCAAGGATTGACGACGAATTATTTTCCTTAAACAAGACTATTTTCTCACAACGTTGGTTTATTTTGAAAATAATCCTTTAAAAAGAAAATAATTACTAGATTTGTAATTTGATTATTCTCCGGCTTTTGCCCTTCAAATAATATAATCACAAGTCTAAATAATCATGACGATTATTAATCACGATCCTCTTTTATGACCACACTTAACTCACAAACTCGTGCCACCAAGCAAACACTAACAAACTACTCGAAACTCATATTAATAAAATAAAGTTATTTGATAAAATGAAAAGACTCGATAAAATAAACAAACTAGATAAGCCAAAATAAAATTCGGCAGAGTTTCGCCTAAGCATAAAGCATAAGAGATCCTCACTGGATAAACGATGAGGCAATGATTATCGTACTCGATAATCTTGGCTAACTCGCCAAAAGAAGTGAAACTCGATACAATAATGCAAACTCGATAAAATAAAAAAAATAAAATAAAAAAAACTAACTCTAACTCGAAAACAATTTTTGCAAACTCGAAAGTTTCTAACTCTAACTCGATAAGTTTTTTAAAAATGCTAACTTAAAAGTTCTAATTTTCTTTTGCAGAAAGGTCCCTAGATAACAAAAAAGTCAAACTCGAAATATTTTGCAAAATCTGAAACTCGATAACCAAATTTTGCATGTAACTCGATAACAAATTTTGCATGTAACTCGATAACCAAATTTTGCATGTAACTCGAAAAACAAATTTTGCATGTAACTCGATATTATTTTTTTTCTAAAAAAAATGTAACTCGATAACATTTAATAAAAAAAATCTAACTCGATAAATCCGTAACAAAACACCATTTTGATCAAAAATAAAGCCTAAAAATTAATGTTTTTCACCATACTTATTACTAGACTAACTAGTTTAACGATAAACTTTAAATCCCACCAATAAAAACAAGATTTTAACAACTAAAAATTAAAGATTTTTAGAAAGATAAAGCTAGAGAGAGAAAGTAAAATAAAACTTAACATTAATTCATTACACTACTCCTATACTAAGAGGACCAACCCTCAACAACCCTAAGACTAACCCTAAAACTAACCACAAAACTAACCAACACTAAAAACTAACCAACCTCTCAAATGAGGCTTATGAGATCTATTTATAGGCTAGGGGCTAGGGCTTCTCTTAACTTTGCCATTGTTGCATATTTAGCCCCTAGACTTTTAAAAAATCATGAAAAGCTACTTAAAACATATTAAAACGCTACAAATGCAACTAAATACTACACGTAACGATCTTGTAACTTGGAGGAGTTGAGTTGACTTTTCTTCCAAAGTTCTTCAAAGGACCAAAGTTGACAACTTGCTGAAACTTGGAGGGCCATTATTGTAAAGGTCTTCATATTTCAACTAAGAGTCTCTTTTGTTATTCTCTGAATCTCTAAGGATTACTTTTGTTATTTTGGGCTTTTCTTGGATAAATTTCTTCCTCGGCTTCGGCTTTTTACCTTTTTCCAATCTCGTGCTCGTTTTTGTCGGTTTTTGGCTTGTTTTTGTTCATTTTTCACATATCCGTACCTACACATACACAAATACAAAAACATACATTCTCTTGGCATATTTGGTTAGTATTTGGTCTGTTTTAAAGCCTAAAAATGATGTGTGAATAAGCACTCATCAAGAATCTTATGCGTGCAAAAAGTTGAGTCAATCCCCTTAATGTCGGCTACACTCCATGCAAGCACTCCCTTATATTTCTTTAGGACTTCTAAGAGCTTAACTTTTTGTTCATGTTCGAGGGAAGAGTTTATGATTACCGGCAGTTGGTCCTCTCCCTGAAGGAAGGCGTACTCTAAATGGTTAGGAAGTTCCTTAAGATCTAGCTCAGGGGGTTCGATAATAGAAGGCTTAAGCTTGTTTTCGGGTTTTCGGAGTTCGAGATGTTCAGTGGTCTCCTGTCAAGGGTAGAAGGAGACTGCTCCAACACCCTCCATCTTTTCTACCTCCAACAAGGGGAGAAACTCTCATCCCGTAACCAACCTTCCTCGATCTGTTCATCAATACAGTCATCAATGACATCCGTGAGTTCATCGACCTCTCCAATGAAATAGAGTCTGTTAGATGCTTCGAGAGAGAGGTCCATAGTGTCTTTAATGTCGAAGGTTAAACTGTCGGTTCCTACTCGTAAGGTTAACTTGCCGTCATGAACATCAATGACTGCACGAGCGGTAGCAAGAAATGGTCTCCTTAAGATGATGGGTACCAAGTCATCCTCCTCCATCTCCAAGATTACGAAGTCAACCGGGAATTTGAATTTCCCAACCTTGACTAGCACATTCTCACATATCCCTACGGGGTATTTGACTGATCTATCGGCTAGTTGGATGTTCATACGGGTAGGCTTCAATCCGGAGTATCCTAGTTTAAGGAACATAGAGTGAGGCATGAGGTTGATACTCGCCCCTAAATCGGCAAGAGCATTCTTTATCGATAGAGATCCTATGGAGCAAGGCAAGGTGAAGCTGCCTGGATCGTCTACCTTTTTTGGTAACCCTCGATGGGTCACCACCGAACATTCTTCTCCCAGAGTCACAAGACCCACGAGTTTCTTTCGGTTGGCGAGTAATTTTTTAAAGTATGTGCTATACTTTGGCATGTGATAACAAGCATCAAGGAGGGGTATGGTGATTACTGAGTCTTTTATATATGACAAGAATCTTTTATTATCATTCTCAGTTTTATGATTTTTTAATCGGGATGGGAATGGGACTCTCACAGGTTGGTTAGGCGGGGTCGATGGGGACGGGGTCGCCAAGGGAGGTTGTTCGGGAGCCTCGCTGCTCACATCACCCTCCTCTTCGCGAGGCTTGTTTGGATCGGGGGTGATAGGGTGCGAGCTCGGGTAAGGGGGTCCTTGGTTGTTGTTCCAGCTCAAGTGGTTATTGCGAGCATGGGGTTTTTTTGGCTTACTGATGGCATATCTAGGTTATCGAGGGTGGAGTTAAGCTTGTTGAACCATTCTCCGATGTCATTTTGTTGCTCATCGACAAGTTCATCAAAACCTTTTAATTGTAAGCCTTTTTCTTGAGTGAAGCGACCAAGGTCATCTTCAAAAGTGCTCCTGATTTCAAATTCAGGGCCTTCCTCTCCTTCTTTTCTCTTTACCAGATTTCCCCAGAGGGTGTAATCGTCGTTTTGGTCAAAAGGCAAAAGGGAGGGATCAGCATAGATGTCACCTCCTGACAAGCATGCATGTTCAGTCGTGGGTTCTCCTCCGCATTCCTCTACCTCGTGCGGGCCCCCATAGTAGTCGCAGATCAAGTAAGGATTTGAAAGTCGTTTAGGTAATTGCGACCCAGCTAGGTATTCCATTCTTTTGTGAATTTTTCTTAACCGATCTGAAGATGTTGAAGTGATTTCAGACACGCTGACAGTCGACTCAGGTTCATCCCAAGTGTCATCCTGGTCTTGAGCATATTCCTCAATCCTATCCCATCCTTCCTCGGCACTAAGATTGGCTAATCTCCCCTTTCTAGAATTGTTGATTCCGTTCCGATCATTTGAGGAGACATTGTCGTAGAAGATTTGGACCAAAAGCCATAGTTCGATGCCATGATGGGGAACTTGTCTTATTAAATCCTTGAATCTAATCCATGATTTATGGAAGGGTTCGTCCTTCCCTTTTCAGAAGCGGAGGATCCTATCTCTAAACACTGAAGTTTTCCCAACTGGAAAGAACTTCTCATAAAATTTGGATATGAGTTGCTCCCATGTGAAAATAGATTCGGAAGGAAGTTTATCATACCACTCTTGATCTTTTTCGTAGAGGGTGAAAGGGAAGAATCGTAATCGGGACGTGTCTCTAGTAGCCCCATCCGTATGGAGGGTGTCTACTATTTTTAAGAAGTCCTTGATGTGTTGAATTGGGTCATCATCATCTAGTCCACAAAACTTGCACACACTTTGGACAAGCCAAACATCGGTTGCATGCAAGACCTCATTGGTGTGTTTGTTTGGGTAGACAATGGCGTTTGAGAAACCACGAGGATTTGGGGAGGAGTAGTCCTTAAGGCGCTTAGGAAAGGGAGTTGCGGGGGTACTCATCTCGTTGTTGGATTAGGAGCTAGGGGTTGTAAGGTGATTTTCCGAATTTTCTTCAGAAAGGGGTGCATCAAAATCGATGGCTATGCTAGATGGTTCAGGTGTTGAGTGAGATCGTCTTAGCCTACGAATTTCTCTATCAGGTTCTGCATAAGGCAAAACAAGGTCTCTAGCGGAACTACGACTCCTAGTGATTCTAAGGTTAGAGAATTCGTCGGTTGCCATAATGGCGAATGGTGGAGATTACGAATAAAGGCACGAAGATATAGATAGACTAAAGAAAACCTAAAAATAAAAATAAAATCTTACTAGAAAGGAATCTAGCAAGTAGACCTAATAAAAAGAAATTCTAACCTAGACAATAACTATTCCCCGGGCTGCGGCGCCAAAAACTTGATGCGTGGGAATTGCACCAGGCTTTACCTCTCGAGGGATCTTGAGAAGCTTACAACCCCCACCAGGCAGTGTACCTGATCGTTGTAGTATAGTATAGTGACAAGTACCGAGGGATTGATAGTTCAACTTAGGAATAGTGTCGCTAGGATTAGAAAACCTAAGAACAAGGTCTAGAGGTGAAGGATGATTCTTTTTGTATTTTTTATATTTTAGAAAAACAAATAAAAATCTCAGGTATTGGAAGAATGGGCGGAATTAGATGCTAGTCAACTAACCCAATTACTAAGATGCAATTAAAATAAAATAACAAAAATGAAAATAAACTAATTTAACTAGTGGTGTGAGCAATATATGGGAGAATTGTGTTTACTTAGATTTCACTACTCCCTAGATATCTTTTACAGGTTAATTACTTGTTACAGTTGCGTGGATGACGGATTGTATTCCTTAATACCATTCATGGGGTGGCGTACTTACTTCCCCAATCCTATAAGCTCCTACTTCACTCCTATATTGAGCCTAAGAAGCTCCTAACATGGGATCACTAGAATTCGCTCATGCATTATATATAATCATAAAAACCTAGTACACATCGGTTCATGTTTCTTAAGACGTTCAAGCAAGTTACACAATGGAGATCTACCGGTTTTCTTAAGCCTAACATTGAAATCATTCATCCATTACAACTATAAACAAGCAATCGACCTATAATTAACATTTAGGTTTCATTACATCTAAGCAAACACATGAAAGATCTAGCCAAGCATGTTATAATCAAGACAAGCATAAGATATATTCAAACAACACATAGACATATTGAATGAATTGAAAGAAGACTTATCTTAATTGAACATGAAAGGTTTCAAGGGGTGAAAACCCTTGAAAATACTGTTACAAACGACCTAGGGTTTATTAGGTTCGGCCCTAGTATTCTCCACACAAGTTCCTCTTTTAATGAATGAAAAATAGAAAAGTATATATAGATTTTGTGAGGTGACGGCGTCAAGAGTAAATTTCTGACGCCGTCATCTCGCCGCCAATAAAGTTCTCGGACTGCCTAGATCTGGGTCTGACGCCGTCATGTGTAATCCTGCTCCAGGCCGTCACCAAAATAACTCTTGACGCCCTACTTCTGACGCCTTCAGGTTTTCTCTGGGTCGTCATGCATTTTGCTCTTGACGCCGTCATATTTTCCTTCTTGATGCCGTCAGGTACTGTTCCCAGCATGGAAAATTAAGTCTTTGTCGTTTTCTTCACTTTTATGCTCCAAAAACGTCCAAAATGCTTCCTTTTCCAGAATTCACTCCCAAAGTACCTAAAATCACAAAAGGAACGATTTAGGGCAATATTTGATCAAATAAATTCAATTCCGGGCTTAAATGACCCCCTAAAAACGGTTCATTTTTCGCCTCATCACCATGCCGTAGATGGGAACCTTTGGGGATTAAGTGCTAAAGAAGCATGGGAAGCCATAGAGAATTATGCCATACTTGCCAAAAAAATGGACAACCCAACAAACGTTGTTACATATCAATTGATCACAAGTTTGAGGGAACAAGCAAGAAGTTTGTTTGGGGATAATAAGCCTATAGATGAGATACCTAGGTGCATGGAGTGGTTTGATTCCACCATAATACAAGATGAACACATAGGTAATCTAGATACTATGGAGGATGAGGTGGATAATCCAAGCCCACAAAGTACCCCACAAGTCCTATAATAATTTGAGGCATACACACCACCCGTGACTTACCCGAAAGAAGTAGAAGAGACTATAGGAGCCACGATAGAGGTAGAGCCCTTGTACCAAGCACCACTAGAGGATATAGGTTTGAATACTTGTAATGATAACCTTACCCTTAGTTCTAGGGAATTTCCTAGTGTTTTGCAGGATTTTCTAGCGTGATTTTCCAGGAAATAAGGCATAGTTCTAGCGTGTATATTAGTAATTGTTTGAGTCAAATGCTTGTATCGAGTCATAATAATGTTTTGCAGGATTTTCCAGGAAATAAGGCATAAGTTTTTCCAGAAATTTTCCAGAAACTTAACATAAGATTTTTCCAGGAACATTCTGACGGCGTCAGGAGTTACAACCTGACGGCGTCAGGTACTGAAATTCTAGAAATTTTGCGAGTTTTGTTTTTCTAACGGAATCTTAAAGTTTTTGTTAATTCTTTAGTTTTATAAACTCCAGGAAATCTGCAAACATTCATTACACAAGCATTATATCCTTATATATATAGATTGCCGCCGATTTTACGCGAGGTTGCCTTGATTGTTTTCTCAGGTTTAACAGGTTATATATGACAAGAAGTTGATTTATATTTCTGGAAGGGAAGCTTTGAACGTTCATTTTCTTGGAGAAAGATCTAACCTTGTTAACACACTATCCACACCAAATGAATCAGGGGAGTATTTGTTTTCATTCTTTTACCTATTTTACTTTTACATTCTTTAATTGAACATTGGAGAAAATGTTCATCCTAAGTGTAAGGGGAGGGTAAATGATGATACCTTATAGGATAATATTGCACTTGAATTTATTTGTTCGATGGTAGGTGTGTAATAAAACTAAGAGAAATACTTGTTAGTGTAATGTTAGCGCCAAATTTAAATTTTTTTACAACATTTAGGAGTGAAACTTTAGCCTTAACAAGCGTCTCATGGATAGGAGTTGTATGACTAGCACAAAACCGTACCATTCAAAAAAATTTTCCACCCAAATATGTGAGGTTCGCCTTTAGATTTGATAGGAAAAGCATTCATTATTAGTGCTTATGAGTGTACCGGTAGCATTTAGATTCTAGAACGTGCGTTAGTGATGCATCCCGAGACCGCTAGTGAGACTACATTCGTGTAGTAGGATTTACTACATGATAAGAGGCATTAGGATCACCCTTGTGTTAAACCCGTATCATAATTACTTGACAATTTATGTCATATTACTTGACTAGTAAAGTCAATTAATTTTTCCCACACCTTAGCGTTGTACTCATTTTTAGTACACGAAACCCCTAGTACACCCCTCTGAGCCTATCTTTTCGTTTCTAACTTTAAGCATTTTACTTAAAGGAAGAATTTGTTACAACCCACCCAAATGTGCAACCAAATCGCCTTAGCCTTCCTTGTATGCACTCATCTTTAGTGCATTATTGTTACATGTTTAAACCCTTAGTTAATTATCTAATTGATTACATGATTGCTAAGTCGAGTCATATCTTGTACATATTATTTTGGGACGATTGGGACTCATGGGTAAATACTTGTGTTTTGGAGTAATGGGGAAGAGCATCTTATATTACCCCCATATGTCCATTAATCTTAAAAAGTACTCCAAGTGTTTTGATTATCTTGATTCGAGTCATTAGAGTAGTTTATTGTAAAGTATGTAAAAATTCAAGTGTAAGGGGAATGTATATTCCCTATGATGTATTATTTTGGATGGTAGGGTAAGAGTTTATGTGGAAAAAAAAATCGAAAAAATTAAGAAAAAGAAAAGAGAAAAAACAAACGGACTACCATCCCGTTTCATTCTATGTTTATTTTACGTTTTCATTATTTTTGATTTATTAGCTTAAGTCGAGTCGAGTTTTGGCTTAGCAACGCCATATCGTACATGTAATTAACCAAGATGATTAACTCGCCACCAGTAAATATTGCCTTTATCCAACAAAACCGTGTTTTCCATATCCCTACACCTAACGTTATAACCCTTTAAAAGACCTCTTTGATAGTTTATCCTAGGTGCTTACGCCAAGTGGTGGAATTTTGATCCTTTCCCAAGCCTATGGTAATTTATTTGCTATGACAGGTAGTGAGAGATGTTTTCCATTTCCATATTGTGATATATACTTTATTACACCCGAGAGATGTGAGTATCTAAACACTATTTGTGAGGTGCTAGTGTATGACCTCCGTGCTTGTTTTTGGTTTTTAGTGGAACGATTATTTGTTGTAATTACTTTTATATTAGTGTTAAATGACCCCTAACTTGTATTTTGATTAGAATAAAAGCGCATTTGCTTGAGGACAAGCAAATCTCAAGTGTAAGGGTATTTGATGAGGCGAAAAGTGTACCGCTTTTAAGGGGTTATTTAAGCCCGAATTCGAGATTATTTGATAAAATATTGCCCTAAATCGTTCCTTTTGTCATTTTAGGTACTTTTGGGGAGAAATCTGGAAAGAAAGCATTTTGGACGTTTTTGGAGCATAAAAGTTAAGAAAACGGCAAAGTCTCAATTTTCTTGCTGGAACAGTACCTGACGACGTCAAGGGATTACATGTGACGGCGTCAAGAGTGACAAAAGAGGTGGTTGTGGAAATTATAACGTGACGATCTAGAATGTTTTTAAGCTTATTGGCCTGACGGTGTCACCAAGGCCGTCAGGGTCCAATTACACGTGACGGCCCAAAGCTCATTCCTACATGACGGCGTCAGAAATGGATCTAGGCAATACGAATTTCATCATGGCGGCGAGTTGACGGCGTCAGAGGTTAAAACATGACACCGTCAGGATACATAGTCTATATATATTTTTCCAAATTTTTATTGTATGTGAGCAACTTTGAGGGAATAAAACCCTAGAAGAATTATCCAGCTATTTGAAGGGTTTCAACCCTTTGTTTCTTCCATGTTCAATTGAAGATAAGTACTTATTCAAATCATTCAATATGTCTGTGTGTTGTGTGATTATATCTTACGCTTGTCTTCTCTTTAACATGCTAGGCTAGGTTTTTATTATGTTTGCTTAGATGTAGTGAAACCTAGATGTTGATTATGGGTTGATTGTTTGTTTATAATTGTTACGGATGATTGTATTCGATGTTAGGCTTAAGAAAACTGGCAGACTTCCATTGGTAACTTGCTTGAACGTCTTAAGAAACATGATCGGAGGTGTACTACGATTTTTGGTTGTATTTAATGCGTAAGAGAATTCTAATGATCCCATGTTAGGAGCTTCTAACGGCTCGACATAGGAGTGAAGTAGGATCTTATAGAGTTAGGGAATATTGTACACGGCCCTACGACTAGTATTAAGGAATATAACCCATCATCCATGCAATTGTAACAAGCTAATCAACCTGTAAAAGATATCTAGGGAGTAATGAAATCTAAGTAAACATAACTTCTCTCATTATTGTTTCCAGCACATTAGTATATTAGTTTAATTTTCATTTATTTTATTTTATTTTGATTGCATCTTAGTTAAATTGGGTTAGTTGGCTAGCAACTAATTCTGCCCACTCCTTCAAAACCTTAGATTTTATTTCCTTTCCATAAACTATAAAAATACAAAAAGAATCATCCCTCACCTCTAGACCTAGTTTAGTAGGCTTTCTAATCCTAGCGACACTATTCCTGAGTTGAATGATCAATCCCCCGGTACTTGTCACTATAGTATACTACAACGATCAGGTACACTGCCTGGTGGGGGTTGTAAGCTTCTCAAGATCCCTTGAGAGGTAAAACCTGTTTCGAGGGCGCAATTCCTACATATATCACCCTTTATATATCTCTTTTCTATGCTACACAACACAAACAGTTATCTATCTCTTTATCATTTCAATCTTACAACAACAAAGAACACATCATTCACTTCACTTTTATATCATTTCTTAAATCATAAAGCCACAAAACCTTTCAACGGATAAACACAATCTAAACAAAAATAACAACCCGTGTGATGAGTTCATTGTTGTATGTACCTTAAGCTAGGGGACTGAAAACTGATGCAATGTATCAATCTGTTAAAGTAAGTTAGTACTAACTTGAGATTCACATCATCTACACTAATGCTTTTGTTAGATTGTGTTTTTTCACATTATCCCTAGTAAAGATTGTCTTCGTTGTTGCTCTTTATGACACAGTGTAACTGAGCTTTTTTTTATATGCATTTGGCAGAGACTTAAGACGTTAGTATTTTGTCTTCACTTTTGTTTATATGCATTTAGCCAAATACCCTTGATAAAGTTAGTATCTCGTCTTAAGATCTTTTTTTAGGTCTCGGGCAAGTTTCATTTTCTTTTTAGTGTTTCTTTATTTGAAACTTGATCCATAAACAGAAAGAACAACCCTTGAAACTTGTTTAGATCATGTTCTTGATATGGGTTTTGTTGTTAAGTTTGTTCGGGTTGAAAACCAGTTATGTGCTCTTTACGGAGAGAGAGAGAGAGAGAGAGAGAGAGAGAGAGAGAGAGAGAGAGAGAGAGAGAGAGAGAGAGAGAGAGCAAAACTAGTATACACACGTACTAGGTGTATTTCTCACAAAGCAAAATGAACTCCCACACCATCTCCTACACATTAAGAGGGTATTTATAGTTGCACGTGCAATGGGTGGGCTTCACACGCGTCACCGAGTATTAGGCTCGACCCAATACTTAACTACTTTGAACTTAGGCTATGATTTGGACTATTTGTACACCTATTACATGTTATTCATTATACAAGGTTCATATACTATGAATGACCAACACTTTAATCCCTAACATGTAGTAAATGCTCACATTCAATGCGTACCAAGTGACATGGTTGAAGGGAATTTATAATACTATTCAGACCACCATTTTACCTGGTAGTTCGTGGCTCAATGATAACGCCCTAATTATACATATTTTCAGGCATGATATTATATGTTTTATAATCATTTATTGTGAACTTTCGATACTTAATAGCATGAAATGCATGTAGATTCACTCACGGATGCTCTGAAGCAAGAAACATAAAAAACCACAAGTATTTTAGCAAATAACGCCAATAAATAAGAAGTCTATGTGGAAAACTAGAAGAAGGGGGGGGGGGGGGGGGAGGGGGTTGAATAGTTTTCCCTCTTTTTCGTTTTATAAAAGGTTTGTTTCAAAATCTTCAATTAAAGTTTTCCTTTTTATAATCTTAAAATGTTTTGTATCAAATTATCTATTAAGTTAATCTCAAATATGAAAAGTGTGAATAATAATCTATTAGACTATATCATATAGTTATACTCACAATCACAATATTAACTTGTAACTATAACATAATCAATCATCATGACAATATAAGCAACAATCAATACATATTTGCAAGCGTAGATATAAAGCGATAAGTGCAAGAATAATTGTAAAGAGATAAGAGAAAGAAAATGCAAACCAGATACGATGATTTATAGTGGTTCGGCTACAAGGACACCTTCCTTTCCTTACTCCACTCCCCGAGTCACCTACTCGAGAGTTCACAACACTACTCAACAAGCTCCCGTTTGGCGGAGAAAACCGTACACACCCTTGCTTACACTGTTTAACGACACTAAGAAAAATGTCAAGTCCTACTGCTAGCTAGGACTAAATTCACGACACGACTTCGATCACTACACAACTTCTACACGACTTCACGACTTCTTCACTACTTCACAACTTCTTCTATACTCCACTACTTATTTGCACACCTACTTCTACATGACTTCTCCACACTACTACTTCTTCCCACTACTTCTTACTCACTCATTGACTCACAACTAAGTAAGATCATCATGATCTACTTATTACATATACATACATAACTCACAACTTCACATCAACACTAACTAGACTCTAATACATCTTTAGCTTTATGATAAGGAGTATTCTTCTCTTGCAATTTGAGTGGTGAATGATTGGATCACTTGAAACAAAGATTTATAATCTTATGATCAAAGGATTTAGAAAAATGGTTTGAAAGGATTGGGACTAAAAATTTTCGTGCAAAAGGTTGGGAAAAATAGCAGAAATGGACCAGTATTTATAGGAAAAAATTTCTGACAACTGGAGCGTGCCGACCCCCTTAATTGTATGGCCGACCCCGTTAAAATTAAGGAGGCCGCCCAGACAGAAACGGCAGTTTTCTTGTCTTTTTCTGGGGAAGGTTTATCTAGTGAAATTTTAACTGTTTTTTGCTAGAAATTTGAATTCATATATTTATTATGAATTAAACATTTTCCTTTATATACCAAAAGTGTTTTTCAAGATATATACGATGTTTTTAACATTTTATAAAATTTGTAGTGTCTAAATAAAATCCCTTTGATCATAAAATGTATTAGACATTTGTTTGTACATATTAAGTGATTGTTGAAGCATACTAGAGACATTGAGATGTCGAGGCTTGTAGACGTATGAATGCATAGATGAATTGTGATCACAAGTAACTTAAGCACTTTACGTTATATGTTGTAACTTACAACTTTGTCATCATCAAAACATGAAGAGGATGTTTAGATTAATTATCGTAATATTCATGCCAACAATCTCCCCCTTTTTGATGATGACAAACTATGTAAACTATAACTCATAGTAGAATGTATAAGTTACTTGTTTACACTTCTTCTCCCCCTTTTGTCGAAGCAAAAAGGTGGACTCCTAGACGAGACTTCAACTAAACTTCAATTCTTGAAATAAAGAGGTGAGCTTGCATCATCGTAAGTGAAGCCTTGATCATATCAACCTCTAAAATATGACTCTAGCGAATCCATGGATAAAATAAATTGCAAACTTATAACCTGCATCAAGGGTTAGTTTCTTGCAACAAAAATATATATAGATATGGATGTAATACACATCACCAATGCTCCCCCTTGGTGTATGCTCCCCCTTATTTGAGGCATCAAGAAATCAAGCAACGGAAGAGTGCTACAAGGCAAAGTTAGTTGAAAAAGAATGCACATATACATAATGATGATGAAAGATATATGCATGACACTTATTGGGGAACAAAATATGGATGTCTAAGGTATATGGACTGAAAATATGACACATGCAATTATTGTTTTAAAAACAACAACCTAAATTCCCCAAAAATAATATAACGCTTAAGACATGACAATGATTAGGACCTAATGCAAAGATTCGACCGAAAGATGCCATAAAAAATTATATACTCTAAAAGAGTTAAAGAAAAATGAAGATGAGAATGATACGTTCTTTTAAATAAAAAAAAAACGTAGAAAAATGAGGAGGGATGAGCGTGAATTTAAAGAGAATGTGATGACAAGGGGTTGACAATTATGGTTTAGATTAATATATCGTTTGACAAAGGTGGATGATAGGGAATCATGGGATTTTTAGGTGTTTTGTTGGTTGACGACCGAAGGTGGATATGTGAAATGAGGTGGTGATGACTCGACAACACTTGAAACTTGGATTTCTTCATTGTGTTCTTCACTTGCTAGAAAGTGTAAATGACGCATTTCGTAATGAAATTCACTTGGATGAGGTGGTGATAACTTGATAACACTTGAAGCTTGGATATTTTCTTTGTGTTCTTCACTTGCTAGAAAGTGGAAAGGACGCATTTCATAATGAAATTCACTTGACTTTTGACTACATAGGCAAACATATTTATGAGTGTATGAAGATGGGAAATGAGTATTGGCGAAGATGGCTAGGTGGAGTTGACTAAATACCAATGGTGACTCAACAACACTTGACGAATTTCATAAAGAAATTCACTTGATTTTCAGGGATTTAAGCTTTGGTGGTGATGACGCACTTAGTAGAATGTACGGAATGGTTACATGGTTGAATCTTCTTGTGAAGATGACTTGGTGGATTTATTAGTCAAGATGGGTGAGAGTGAAAGAGAGATATTCATGGAATTAATTTCTTGGGTAGGGGGTGGTGGTGACACTTTCAGTGGTGGAGACAATTGTGAGTTGGGATATCCATTGATGGATAAAGATGAAGATGTGGTAGAGGGTGTTTTAGATAGTACATTATGTGCACTAGGATATGAAATTTGAGGTTGAGGTGATGGAGTTTTTAGGTTGAGGTTGAGGTTTATTGTTTAGGAGGTATGATATTGATTTTTGGTTTCTTTGAGGGCATGAAAATGGTGGATGACTCGAGATTGGTAGTATAAAGGATGACTCGGTTTTACAATTCACATTGGTGGTTTGAGGATGTACTGAAGAAGGGTTATGAGGTTTGAGTGTAAGGTAAAAGGATATATGTGAGTGAGTGTGTTTTCCCTTCCCATTAAATTTATGCTCATCCGGACATAGAGTGTGACACAAATAAAGACAAACCAACACGAAAACTATAACTTTGACAATGACACTGAGGATGAAGGATAGCATACAAGGATGTTTTCCTAAAGGTGGACGGAAGGTGTTTGACATCTATATAATTATAGAGTCATGACTCAAGAAATGGACATGAATAATGAGTGACATTTTAATTTGCATCTTGCTAATTAAAAATACTTAAACATTTCGGACGAAATATTTAAGTTGTCACTCCTACTAAGAGAGGTATTAGATTAGTATCTAACTATCTCTTAACAAAGGAGTGGATTGTTTGGAAGGAAACAAGATGATGAATAAGGAAGTGAGTATGCATGAAGACTCTAGGACACTTAAGACAATTTTAGGACTAATATGACCTATCGGATTGTGACACTAAGGTTCTCATGAAATAAGAATGAGACATATAGAGTTAAGCATGTAAAGGCATTTAAGCATGTAAATAAATACGAAAATATATCATATCGAAATAGTTAGAAACACAAAAACTATTATAATGAACATGCATTCAATAACTAAGCAAATAATTACGAAGGCATACAATCAAATCACATAGGAGCAAATAAACATCTAGAAATATCATATATGCGGGATGCCATAAATCTTGGAATGTAAAAATCTAATGAGAAGCAAAGTTCATAAAAGTAAACTAGCGTTAGGTATATTTAGGAAGAACCATTTAATCAAGTTGGAGAATGAGTATGAGACTATTACTAGTGGTGCTCAATTCAGGCTAAACACGACCATTTTTATGGGTTACACACATCCAACTTCTCACATACAAGCAATTCAACCATTAGGTTAAATTGAATTTCTAGTCAATAGATTCTCCAATAGCCATTTTCTTTTTAGAAGAAATTAAGTTCCTAAATTTACCTATCGAAGAGTATCAAATATGAAGTTTGCTTGGTTCACTAATATTTGGCTTAATGTGACTCAAACATCATGTTTTTATGAAGGTAAATCTAGATGATATATTTTACTCACGATCCCAATAGAGACGTGTTGAATGTTTAGATGAGAGTTAACAAAATGTTTTAATCTTTTGTTCATGATTTACCGATTGTTTGGTTTTGATGGCATATTCTTGATTTAATAAATGTGCTAGACTTAAGAGTGCTCCTTAGCATATCTTGTGAAATGAATCTCAGTAAGATTATTTATCATAAATGAGTTTGTGATTCTCAAATGATATCAAAACTAGATATTAATATATTCTTAAACAAATATTATTTTCTATGATATTTGCCAATGTTATATATATCGTAATTTAACTAGTATTTGGATTTTTTTACTTGTTTATTGTTAGAATAGTATTTTTATTTATAAAAAGTGTTGGTCATTAATGTATTGTTATAGGTTGCTTTAGAATATCATTATGATGAAGTTTATGTTTAGTATTCATGTTTTGTAAAAGTTTAAGGGCTATTAGTGTAATAAAGTAAAAGATAAGAGATGCCCTAGACTACAACTATAAATACTCTTGTAAACCTCATTTGAGAGGTTGGTTCTCTTAGTTATATCAATGTCATTATTTCACACACTAGAGTTCCCACTCACTCTCTCTCTCTACTTACTTTCTCTCTCTAGGATTAAGCATGATTCACAAGTGATTAAGGTTGTTCTACGGTCCTACAAGTGGTATCATTCGCCAAGGGATAATAGAGGTTGATTTAGGTTTGATTTGGTAGAAAAACTAGGTTTTAAAAGTGATAATTGTGATTTTCGGTTACTGTTCATCGCCTACCTTGCGAGTTTGGAATTTTCTATCGAGTTAGGATATTTAGTCATACCAAGTTTGGGTTAAAATTTTAGCGAGTTAGAGACTTAGATTTAGCGAGTTAGGTAATTTTAAACTAGTGAGTTTGGATCTGATTCTGATTCTGCGAGTTTGCCTATATTCCTGCGAGTTTAAGTTATTATTGGCAAGTTAGCCTTTTGCCTTATCGTACATCGAGTAAGGTTATTTTTGGCAACTAACTAGGGGAAACTCTGCTCAAATTAATTCTAGTTACCGAGTTTGTTCTCTACCGAGTTAAGGATTTACTTAGTTTTATCAAGTTAAGTTCTAATTAGACTTACTGAGTTTGACAAGTATCAATCTTACCGAGTTAAGACAGAACCAAAATCATACCGAGTTAAGTTTCACTCTTTCAAATACCGAGTTAGACTTCTAAGATTCTCATCGAGTTAGAGTCTACTACCATCTTATCGAGTTTTTTGGCGGGAAAATTTGAGTAAAATTTATTTTTTACAGGAGACTAAACGTTCATTTTTTACGCGAGATTCAAAGTTTGGTATAACGTTGAAAATTTCGGTCGAAAATTCAAATTTTTAGGCCAAAATTCAAATTTTTTCGGTAAAATTCGGCGTCAAAGTTTTTAAAACTCAAAATTTTCTAGTAACCTTAGAATTGATTTTATAGTGATTTTCAAATTTTGAGAAAGAAAATTTTCATACTCAATTTTTGGCGGGAAATTACGAAATCAATAAGATCAACCGAGAACGAACTTTCAACTTCACCAAAACATCTAATCTACAACAACAACCTTTGTTATCTTTCAAAAGATCCTCAGAACAACATTTCACTTAGAAGTCAATCCATGGCAACACAACAAGATATTCATGCTGCCGGTGCCGAAAACCGACCTCCCATGCTGTCAAAGGGTGGATACTCACAATGGGCTACTCGTATGATACGCTATCTTAAGCGCAAAACAAATGGAACACTTCTTGTCAAATCCATTGTGGATGGACCCTTCAAACCAATACAAGTCCTAGACCCTGGAGATCCAAATGGAACCCCCCCAATACAACCGTTCTACAGAGATCAGAATGAGACTGAGTACACTGAGCAAGACAAACAACAGATTGCAGCTGATGATCAGGCATTTCATCACGTCGTTCTTGGTTTACCTGAAACCATTTATGCTACTGTTGATAGCGAAGTAAGTGCACATGCTGTCTGGGAAAGAGTCAAGAGGTTAATGTATGGGACAGACATCGGGAAACAGGAAATGGAAACACAATTACTTAAGGAACTTCGCAAGTTTACTTCAATACCTGGTGAATCCATAGAGTCGTACTACCACAGGTTCTGTAAGATCATGAATGATTTATCGAGACACAACCTCAGTCAGACAAATATTGCTAACAACACCAATTTTCTGAATGAGTTGCAACCAGAATGGGGAAGATACATCACTATTGTTTATCAGACAAAGAATTTGCATGAAGTGACTTATGATCAGTTGTATGACTTCTTGAAGAAAAATCAAGATGAAGCTAATGAAGTAAGGGCTGAAATGCTTGCTAAAAAGCATGATCCTCTAGCATTAATGGCTAATACACCAACACCTTTACCAGTGAACACACAACAACCATCATCATCCTCCATTCACAACTACATGCAACCATCCTACATTTAACAACCAACACCTATCTACCAACAACAATTCTGCCCACAGCAACAACATGTTATTCCACAACAGCAATACCCACAATTCCAAGAACCAGAATTCATTGACAATGATGAAGCTACTACAGCCTTGACACAAGCGTTTGCTTTTCTGACAAAGGCATTACAAGGACGCTATTCTACACCAACTAACAACAACCAAAGGATTTCATCGAAAACTCGCAACAAGCAGATTGCTCAGCCGAGTTTCAATATGGGCAACGGAGGCCAAATGTTTGGAGTTTATGGGATTCAACAGGGATATGCTACTAGATTTAATATGGTTAATCAGAATATGCAGAATGCAGGTCAGTATGCAGGGAATCAGATGAATCAGTATGGTCAGTATGCAGGGAATCAGATGGGTCAGTTTGTTGGAAATCAGAGGGGTCAAAATGTTGGTAATCAGGCAATGGGTAATCAGAATAGGAATGTGGCAGCTCCAGTTGTTGGGAATTATGGAAATGTGAATCAGGGTAATCCGGTAAAGTGTTTCAACTGCCAAGGTGTAGGTCATATGGCAAGGAGCTGTCCTACTAAGCCGAAGAAGAAAGATATAGAGTACTTGCAGAAAGCAGTGCTGTTGGCACAAAAGGAAAAAGCTGGGTTTCAGTTGAATGCAGAGGAACATGATTTTATGGCTCTTATGGATGAAATGGAAGATAGAGAGGATATCGATGCAAACTGCATATTCATGGCGAATCTTCAGGAAGCTAAGTTTGACACGGATTCTGACACACTTCCTGTTTATGACACCAGTGCACCATCTGAGGTATCAAATTTCAACACATGTCATAATAATGATATATTTGATATGTCTCCTCATGAGGAACAACATTCAGAGAAGCAAGCACCCACTTATGATACATACCTGGACACGCCAAGTAGTAGCAATACTCCTTTAGCAACTCCAGATGTGAATCATAATGGAGGCTTCGTTTCACCGCATGCTGACAATGATGAGGAAACACGTGCTTTATTTGAATCATTATTAAACAATTGTGGTATTGAGATTGATAAGGTTAAAAAGGTCAATCGCGAAGTTAAGGCTGCGAATGAGAAATTGACCATTGAGCTTGAGAGATATAAGGAAAATTCTAAAAGTTTTCAGATTCACAAAGAACGCGAGTCAGAACTTGAAATTGGTTATAAGAAGTTACTTGTTAAAGATAGGGAATGGAAAAACAAGTTTGATACTCTTGAAATTAGTTCAACAAAAACCATTAACTCTTTAAAACAAGAAATTTATGAGTTAACAAACCAACTTTCAAAACAAAAAACAGCTTACTTCAATCTTGAAAAAGAACGGGATGAGTTGAAAAAGGACTTTGAAAAGAAAGAAGATAAAATTTTGGAAGAAATCGTAGAGTCAGAACACAAGATTGCACATCTAGAAGAATTAGTGGTTAAGTCAGGTCAGTCAAGTCAAAAAACGAAAATGATTTCAAATCAAACTAATCCGATTTACCATACGAAACACAAAATGGCTCTTGGTAACAACAATCCTTGTAATCTCAAGAAAGCTCAGGAAGAACAGAACGTCTTGTATAATGGTAGTGTTATTTGTACCAAACATGATCCTCCCGTCGTTCGGGATTCTGTGGAAATGATGGAACTTGTCGAAGAGAGCATTACTAAAATGAAACAAAAGGATTTGAAACCGATTGATTACAACAAATTGAACAAACTTTCGGAAATTACTTTTGTTCCACAAAAAGAACCATCCGTGTTTTCCATAAAATGACCATTCTCAAAAATGTTTTCTAAGAAAGTAGTTGCTTCCAAATCGATTTCTAACATGGAACAGATTTCCTCAAACAACACTTTTAACGCAAGTGCTGCAAGGGGATATCTTGATGATCTTAAAACCAGAATTGGGCAACTTAAAACGACTTTAGAATCTAAAACGAGACTTAATGAGATCAACTGGAATTCCACGGTTCATTTACAGCTTAAAAAGATTCTCGAAAATGAATTTGCTCCTCAAATTAATAACATCCATGCTCGAGTAATTCATTTTGAACAAGCATTTTTGAAAGAAACAGTTGACTTCGTCACGGATCACAAATCCCTGATAAAGAAGGCTAATGAAACTTTTGAGCAAATCAATGTTTTGGAAAACCTAAATGATTCTCTCTTCGAAGCCGTTATGACTATTGATATTATGTCCATCATTTTACAAACATATTCTGTTCAAGAGGATGAAAGACTGAGAGCTGAGACCTCTGAAATTGTTTCAAAATATGAAAATGCTCTTATAAAGCTTGAAAAAGAAAATGTGTCATATTTTAAACAATTTGATCGAAAAAGCGAAGAATACAAATATGACAAACTGTCGTATGAGCGTTCCTTAAAGAACATGAAAGTGCAAAATGATCTTTTGAGGGCTCAGCTTGAAAGTCAAAAAGGGAAGGGTGAGGAAACTAAGTTTGCAAAACCGTCGACTTCGGAGAAACCAAATGTTTGAAACACGGTTCAAAAACCAAAAATGTCAATTTCAAGGTTTGCTCCAAAAGTCGATGAGAAAAAGGATTTGACAAAACCAGTCACTCCAACACCCTTGTCCAAGAAAAGTGAAAATGAAAAGGTTGTTGATAAAGGAAAAGCGGTTGTCGAAACACCAAAAGTGATAGCACCTGGCCTTTTTAGGATTAGTCCCACTATTACGTCTGCCTCAACATCTAAGACAAATGCATGCAAAAAGGATAATTCTAAAGAGTTTAGTGATGCTAAAAAGGACAACAATATAAATTCTAATGCGTGTACCTTACCTTCTACAGGATTAGAAAGCACTGATGCGTGAGAATTGCACCAGGCTTTACCTCTCGAGGGATCTCGAGAAGCTTACAAACCCCACCAGGCAGTGTACCTGATCGTTGTAGTATAGTATAGTGACAAGTACCTGGGGATTGATCGTTCAACTTAGGAATAGTGTCGCTAGGATTAGAAAACCTAAGAACTAGGTCTAGAGGTGAGGGATGATTCTTTTTGTATTTTTATGTTTTTAGAAAAGCAAATAAAAATCTCGGTTTTTGAAGGAGTGGGCGGAATTAGTTGCTAATCAACTAACCCAATTACTAAAGATGCAATCAAAATAAAATAATAAAAATGAAAATAAACTAAATTAAGGTAATGGTGTGAGCAATATATGGGAGAATTGTGTTTACTTAGATTTCACTACTCCCTAGATATCGTTTACAGGTTAATTACTTGTTACAGTTGCGTGGATGATGGATTGTGTTCCTTAATACCATTCATGGGGTGGCGTACTTACTTCCCCAATCCTATAAGCTCCTACTTCACTCATATGTCGAGCCGGCTAAGAAGCTCCTAACATGGGATCACTAGAATTCGCTCATGCATTAAAATACAATCATAAAAACCTAGTACACATCGGTTCATGTTTCTTAAGACGTTCAAGCAAGTTACACAATGGAGATCTGCCAGTTTTCTTAAGCCTAACATTGAAATCATTCATCCATTACAACTATAAACAAGCAATCAACCTATAATCAACATCTAGGTTTCATTACATCTAAGCAAACACATGAAAGATCTAGCCTAGCATGTTAAAATCAAGACAAGCATAAGATATATTCAAACAACACATAGACATATTGAATGAATTGAAAGAAGACTTATCTTAATTGAACATGAAAGGTTTCAAGGGGTGAAAACCCTTGAAAATACTGTTACAAATGACCTAGGGTTTATTAGGTTCGGCCCTAGTATTCTCCACACAAGTTCCTCTCTTAATGAATGAAAAATAGAAAAGTATATATATATTTTGTGAGGTGACGGCGTCAAGAGTAAATTTCTGACGCTATCATCTCGCCGCCAATAAAGTTCTCGGACTGCCTAGATCTGGGTCTGACGCCACCATGTGTAATCCTTCTTCAGGCCATCTCCAAAATAACTCTTAACGCCCTACTTCTGATGCCTTCAGGTTTTCTCTGGGTCGTCATGGATTTTGCTCTTGACGCCGTCATATTTCCTTCTTGACGCCGTCAGGTACTGTTCCGAGCATGGAAAATTAAGTCTTTGCCGTTTTCTTCACTTTTATGCTCCAAAAACGTACAAAATGCTTCCTTTTCCAGAATTCATTCCCAAAGTATCTAAAATCACAAAAGGAACAATTTAGGGCAATATTTGATCAAATAAATTCAATTCCGGGCTTAAATGACCCCCTAAAAATGGTTCATTTTTTTGCCTCATCAAGCACCTCTAGGAGCAGTAGACTAAAGCCTAGGAGCAATACAAGAAACAATAGAGTCTCGCCTGCCTCTACGAGTAGTAACAAGAATAAAGTAGAAGAACACCCTAGGAATTTATCGCTTTTTAATAAAAGACATGTTTCATCTGCATGTAATGTCGAGAGTACTGGTTCTAATGCATGTAATGACTCTGTTTACTTGATATGCAAGAAATGTTTAATTAATTATGTTCATGATGAATGTGTTTCTAAGAATGTGAATGTTCCGCCTGAATAGAAGAATGTTCCAAAAGGAACTAGTGCTAGATCTAGATCTATTGAAAGATTAGTTGCGCGCTTTAGGTCTACCACTAGTAACCGAATGCCTAGAAACTATCTTAAGTATTGTGTATGGAAACCAACAGGTAGAAAATTCATTCTCCAGGATGGAAAATTGAAAGTTGTTCAAATTGAACATGTAGAAACATTCTATGAGTGTGATATGGATTTTACCCTAACCCAATGGAACCAAATTCAAAACGGTTTCCAAATACAAAATCTTCTGTTCTTCGCAGGTTGTCGAAATATGTCTTTGGATCGTCGACTCGGGTTGCTCCAAGCACATGGCCGGGAACTTAAAGCTGCTGATCAATTTCATTTGGAAATTCATGGGAACTGTACGCTTTGGAAATGATCATGTAGCAGCTATTCTGGGTTTTGGAGACCTTCAGTTTTGGAATTTTTTGATCACTCGAGTTTACTATGTCTAAGGGTTGGGACACAATTTGTTTTCAGTTGGGCAGTTTTGTGATGCAGATTTAGAAGTTGCATTTAGGAGAAACACGGTTTTTATTAGAAATTTGGTTGGTGATGATCTCTTAATTGGTAATCGTGGTACAAACTTGTATGCTATCGACATCAACCAAATGGCTTCTACATCACCAATTTGTCTTATGACAAGGGCAACCGAAACTAAGTCCTGGCTGTGGCATAGACGTTTATCCCATCTCAATTTCGACACCATCAACAATTTAGCCAAAGAAAACATCGTCAATGGTCTTCCTAAGTTCAAATACACCAAGGATCACCTATGTCCATCATGCGAACAAGGAAAAAGTAAAAGAGCATCATATAAACCCAAAACCGTACCTAGTTCGGAAGCAAGGTTACATATGTTGCACATGGACTTATGTGGCCCAATGAGAGTTGAAAGCATTAATGGGAAGAAGTATATTCTCGTTATTGTTGATGATTATTCAAGATATACTTGGGTAAAGTTTTTGAGATCAAAAGACGAAGCACCAGGCATCATCATCACCTTTCTGAAGCGTATTCAAGTTCTACTTCAAGCTCCAGTAAGGATTATAAGAACAGATAATGGCACAGAATTCACAAATCAGGAGTTAAGAACCTATTTTAAAGATGATGGAATCACTCACCAAACATCAGTTGTTAGAACTCCACAACAGAATGGGGTAGTTGAAAGAAGAAACCGAACTCTTATGGAAGCTGCTCGCACAATGCTAATTTATTCTAGTGCACCACTATTCTTATGGGCTGATGCTGTTGCCACTGCTTGTTTTACTCAAAACCGATCCCTAATCCATCCAAGATTCAATAAAACCCCATATGAGCTAGTGAATAACCGGAAACCTGACATCTCTTACCTTCACGTGTTTGGCGCTTTGTGCTATCCGACGAATGACAGAGAAGATCTAGGAAAGTTGAAAGCTAAGGGTGATATTGGAATCTTCATTGGATATTCAGAAAACTCGAGGGCATTCAGGGTGTATAATAGAAGAACAAAAAGGATAATGAAGATGATGAATGTAAAGTTTGATGAGATTTCACAAATGGATTCTGAGAGATACGCTCTAGAGCCCGTGCTTAATCCGATGGCTTCTAATCAAACCAGATTAGGACCCGCACAAAACAGTCAGACTTCTGAACACATCGGTTCAGGACTCGTGCCTCAAAGAGCTCAGTCAACAAACATGGATAAACCTTCAGAACAAGATCTGGAAAATTTCTTCGAGTTAATGTTTGATGAATATTATGGTGGAACTTCGATAAATGCATCTCATCAACATTCCGCTGCACCCGCTCACAACCATCAACCACCACCACCACAGGATGCATCAACAACAATTAAGCTGAAGCACCAACTACCTCAACATCATCTACATCTAATCAAGCAACTCCAGTACTTGAAATGGAACTACCAAGAGCAAAATCAAAATACTAATTTTCAAGAAGAACCTACAAATAATTCAAACGATGTTGCGTTAGAAGAGGAAGAAGTATTTGAAAACCCGTTTGCAACAGACTCTGCTGAATCTTCTTCAAGGTTACAAGAACCATCTAACACACATATGTTTAACCCAAGGTACCCTTCTACATCCAAATGGACAAAAGACCATCCAATTGAACACGTTATTGGTGAACCTTCAAAGCCAGTTCAGACGAGGAGACAACTTGCCACCGATCTTGAATTGTGAATTTACATTTGCTCAATCAGCCTAAAAGAACCAAAAAACATTCGGGAAGCAATGACAGAAAACCCTTGGATAGAAGCAATGCAGGAGGAAATTCTTCAATACTAGTTACATGATAGTTGGGAACTTGTTGAACGACCACTTGATATACGTGTTCTTGATCTCAAGTGGTTGTGGAAGAACAAACTGGATGAGAAAATGACTGTTATTCGCAACAAAGCTCGTCTCGTGGCTAAAGGATATCCACAAGAAGAGGGGATAGATTTCAAAGAATCATTCGGGCCTGTAGCTAGACTTGAAGCAGTCCGGATTTTCTTAGCCTATGCAGCTCACAAAAATATCACAGTCTATCAGATGGACATTAAGACAGCTTTCTTGAATGGAACTCTGAAAGAAGAAGTGTATGTGAGTCAGCCAGAGGGATTCATCTACAAAGATCATCCAGATTACGTCTACAAGCTTAAGAAAGCCATTTATGGTTTAAAACAAGCTCCAAGAGCGTGGTATGACGAACTATCATCTTTCTTGCTCAAAAACAATTTCACAAAAGGAATGGTTGATGACACCTTGTTTATCAAAAAATTCAAAGATGACATTTTGATCGTTCAAATTTATGTGGACGACATAATTTTTTGATCAACCAATCCTAACCATTCAAAACATTTTGAAAATCTCATGAAAAGCAAATTTGAAATGTCCATGATGGGGGAACTAAAATTCTTTCTTGGTTTACAAATACATCAATCCTTTTGTGGTATTTTTATCAATCAATCTAAATATACAATCGAGATTTTGAAAAAACATGGAATGGAAAACTGTGATTTTGTTGGTACACCAATGGTCACTTCACCAAAAATAGGTGCTGATTTGTTTGGGAAACCAATCGATCCAAAGAAATATCAGAGCATGATCGGTTCTCTCATGTACCTAACTGCTAGTCGACCCGATATTCAATTTGCTGTTTGTTTGTTAGCACGGTTTCAGGCAAAGCCTACCGAACTTCACCTCAAAGAGGTTAAACGGATCTTTCGGTACCTACGAAGCACCATTAACATGGGACTTTGGTATCCGAAGGATTCGGGGTTTAATATAACAGCATTTTCAGATGCAGACCATGCCGGTGATCAAGTTATAGCAAAGAGTACATCTGGTGGAGCACAATTTTTGGGTGAAAAGCTAGTAAGCTGGTCGTCAAAGAAACAGGATTGTACTACGCTTTCAAACGCTGAAGCCGAGTATGTGTCTCTATCTGCGTGTTGTGCCCAAGTTCTTTCGATAAGGACACAGCTCACAGATTATGGCTTTACTTTTGACAGAATACCTATGTATTTTGACTCAAAAAGTGCCATAGCCATCTCGTGCAATCCCTTACATCACTCAAAGACGAAGCATATCAAAGTCCGCTACCATTTCATCAAAGAACATGTGGAAGAGGGTACTGTTGAATTATTTTTCGTTAAGACTGATTACCAACTCGCCGATCTATTTACTAAAGCCCTTCCAAAAGAACGGTTTGACTATTTAGTTCGACGAATTGGCATGAAGCCTAACTCCTGAGGAGCTAGAACGTCTTCTCGAATCTTCTTGAAAAATGTTTTCAAAATCGCTTCGCTGTAAATATTTTTGAAAAAAAACAAAATACAAAATTTGAAAAACCAACAAAAACAAAATACAAAAATATGAAATTTCAAAAAATACAAAAACAATATAAAATCAAAAAATCCAAAAATATTCTTCTCATGACATGTCTCTCGTATAAATCAATATTCTGTACGTGTCTAGAAATGTCTTTCAAAAATGATACGGACATGTACAGATGCTTGAACGGGAGTTCTTTAAATGTTTTTCTAAAACATGTCATTTCTCAAAAGTTTCTTCATGATGGCTTGTAAGTACTTCAACTTACAACCCGTCCTTCAAAGTGAAATCTTTTCAAAACTTAGGTCCGGGTATAATAACTCGAAAAGATTTCAAATAAGGACCTGAATGATGACTTCTGATTATTTCAAATCAAGGACTTGTATTTCATGGACGAAATCTTTTTCAAAAAGCTCGAGTCTAAACAAACGAAAAAGACTTCAAACAAAAACTCGTTTTTCCAAACAAAAATCTTGAGCACTTTTTCAAGATTCATCAAAAGATTTTTCAAAATCTTTTAAGTGAGTGCTCAAGATAACTCCCTCAAAACCCATAATTGATTTTATAATGTGCTATCATTAAGGGGGAGTACAAAAACAAAATTGTTCCTAATTCATGCAAAATGAAATCTGTCTTTCTCTCCAAAAAGCTTTTTCTTAATCTGTTGATATCAAAAATATCACGATAAGCTATTTTTGAGGGGGAGAAGACATGATTAAAATGTGATCAAAGATGTTTAAAGATTGTGACTGAATCTCAAAAGAGATCGACTCAGAAAGTACCAATGAATTGACGAAGCTTTAAATGTCAGTAATCGAAAAGACTTGTCCTGGACGAGTAATAATTTCAAGCTAGTCCAACTAGTGATGTAAGCGTGTCTCGAATAGGACTTGTCTGAGTAGAATGTACCGTATCGAAAGACTTTCTTTGGACTTGACCAGGACGGGTAATAACTTCAAGCTAGTCTAACTAGTGATGTAAGCGTGTCTCGAATCGGTCATGTTCACTGAAAGTGGATTAACTCAAAAAGTGCAAACTCCTCACGCATGTGCAAATTTCTTAAAAATCCATGAGTACATGTGAAGGGGGAGTCCTTCAAAAGAAACAAAAACTCTCAAAGTGTCAACAAAAATGTTTTTATGTTCATAAACACTTTGAGAGATTTTCATAAATGGTTTCATGGCAATTATAGGATATTCATGGAGTTATAAGGTGACTAAGGTTAGGAAAAAACCGTCCTATGATCCGCCAGAGCCGGAGGGATCTACAAAAGGACAAATCAAATAGATTAGAATTAGAAGTCCTTAGGTATGATTGAAAAAAGGAGAAAATGAGAAAGGAGAAAGAAGGGGTTGAAGAATTAAAAAGAAAAGTTATGAAAAAGGGTGAAAAGAATAGCCCTCCATATGTTCAACCTTAGGGCAGACACCGGGTTCAATTCGTATGCTACTGGTTGTTGCAAAGATAACACCGGTATTGAAGATAAAGACGTCATGGACCCAGTGACGCACTGCACTTAACCTTCTAGCCACTCAAGTTCTCTTAAAAGAGCTTGTTTCATTCTTACGGGGAACCAGTGTAATCTATCGACCTGTCTCTTAGAGATGGTTGATATTGAAACAGGAGACCTCTCCCTAATCTCCGCATAGGAAACCAAATGTGCACTTATCGAGTCTAGAGCCCCGAGATTCATCAAAAGATCTCATAGGAACACATGATATTTCTACACTGGTTGTTCATCATTAAGGACGCAATATGTAAACTTAAGAGTCCTACGCAGATCTTAGCAATCTGCCGAGAATGTTTATGAGAGGAATTACTTATGTATTTTCTCAATGATTGAATGGAAATTCCTGCCAGGGTCAACATCAAGCAGCCCAGACAGCAGGTCACTTCGGTAATTCTTTATGAGTTACGCTTAGTGTTCGCGGTGGTTTCAAACGGTCTACAGTCGTGGAGTGATCCCCAGCGACTCACCCATTCATTGAGCTACTTAGTAGGTCTCGTAAGCTCCCTCGGGAGTATCCGAAATGGGAACGGCCTTGGTAAGGGTTAGAAGGAGTCTTCACACTATGCTGTTGACGATCTTTAATTCCTTATCTGTAAGTACCGGTTGATTTATTGCTAACTGTTTACCTGCAATTATACATCATCTCCATGGCAATGGATTCCACATGCTCATACATACATCATACAGTCAAAGAAAAGTTCTCACAAAGATCAAAGGATAGCAACAGTCAAAGAAAGATTCTACGCCAAAAAGAAGAATCTACAAAGTAAAGTGACAAAGATCAAAGTGAAAGAACGGGAATAACAAATGTATGTATGACAAAGACTTAAGACGTATGAGCATGTTGGAATGGCAGACAACCACCACAAACACAGAAGTGACGAAATGCAGATGACATCATTGGATCACTTCAACAACAATGAAGCATGATGAACCGGAACTATGATTCATCTAATGGTTCTTAAAGACGTCAAGAGCTATGAACGTTAAAGTTTAAAGACAAAGATGATGACGTCTCGCAACCTTTAATGACCAACACGTAGGGGGAGATTGTTAGAATCGTATTTTTATTTATAAAAAGTGTCGGTGATTAATGTATTATTATAGGTTGCTTTAGAATATCATTATGATGAAGTTTATGTTTAGTATTCATGTTTTGTAAAATTCTAAGGGCTATTAGTGTAATAAAGTAAATGATAAGAGATGCCCTAGACTACAACTATAAATACTCTTGTAAACCTCATTTGAGAGGTTGGTTCTCTTAGTTATATCAAGGTCATTATTTCACACACTAGAGTTCCCACTCACTCTCTCTCTCTACTTACTTTCTCTCTCTAGGATTAAGCATGAGTCACAAGTGATTAAGGTTGTTCTACGGTCCTACATTTATGGATTGTAACAGGTTATTTTTCAATTCTAATAACTTATATTATTTCAAAAAGGAAAGTGTAGTGCATTATCTTGTAACACAACCATTCATGCTACAAAGAAAATGAAATGCATATAATATATAGTGTGTATTGTTCTTGAATATGTATTTTATCTTGAAATGATGATTTTAAGTAATGTGAGCAAAGTTTACATATATTGTTAGTTTGCTCATGTTTGGTTTTTCGGATATGACACATTTATCCATTGCATTGCAATGTAAATTGCTTGAATATTTCGGACGAAGCATCCAAGTCGTCAAACCTACTTCATTGTGTATTTTATGCATATATTTTGCTAAATATTTGAAACACAACTATTGAACAAGTAGACTCAATATGACATCCACAAGTGTAAGTTATGATCCGATGCATATTCTTATCGTCTTGGAAAAGGATTTTGTTATTTTCATATCAATCGAGTGTGATTGAGTATGTAGATTCAAGACTATATCTTTTGTTGTAATTTGATATAATCTTGAAGCTAAACAAATAACAATCCAATTTCTTGTCCACACTAAAAAATGTGTCAATTAGATTTGATAAATATATCAACCATAATTCGAATAATGAATTGATATAATATCAAGATCTTTCTTGACCCTCAAGAACACTCATTTAAAATAAATAAACATTTTGATAGTGTGTTCCATTAATCCTAAGATTACTTATGAGTGAGATCAGTGAATGATTGAAAGTTGACTTATTATTTCATGATTGTTATATGTTTTGTTTATGTGAAAAACTATTTATTGTTACTTGTAATAAACAGAATTAGATTTTGAAAATACTTTTTCTTTTATATAACTACTAATGTTTTAAAGTGATCCAATTTCTCTTGTTTAAACAACCTAAGGTAAAACAAGGTAATTTGTAGAAAATATTTAAGCGTTTGTTGAAAATAGATTAGATTGTTTGAAATATTCAGGTAACTAGATTTAACTCATTTACAAGATGTATATGTAACATTAAGCCATCTATACCTATATGCAATGCAAGACTAATTACGCAAACTTAACGCAAGAAATTTAGCATAAGATCTAGTTAGGCAAAATGGACAACTAGCTACAAACTAATAGATTACATGGCACATATGCTAAGATATTCAAATAGGTAAATTACAAATAGCAACGATTATCTAATATACTCTATTAACAAAATAAAATCACAAATGAGTTCATATAGCACATAAAACACTTGTCCTCATTTTGTGTATTATATATACCAATGTTTACTTAGCTCGACTTTATTTGAAAATAAAATAGTTTCCTACCCATTTTAAAATTTAATTAAGATCAATATTTTGAAAGCATAAATACAAACAAGTTTTACGTTAAAACGAGACTCAAATTTATGACCTCCGTGTAGTATTTTGACTTTCTGACTTATTTAAGTTTGCAATGGTTACTTGTAAGTATTTTTAAATGAAAGTAGACTCAATTACCTTTAAAATGCCAGGTGGCATGACTTCTACGAAGTTACGGCTATTTTTATATGATTTTTCAAAGTTTCTAAAAAAACTGCGAACAGACAGGCGGACCCCTTAAATAATTAAGGGGACCGCCTAGTATTTAAGGGGGCCGCCCAGACAATTAAAGGGGCCGCCCATCTGGTACTCAAAATTTCATTTTTTGTAAAAAATTATTTTCTGACTTTGTTAAAAGTTGTGAAACTTTCTGAATTTGGTACCGAGCATATAATACTTATTTAAAGTATAATCTAATCTCGAGCTAGTATAATTAGTGTATAAAACATCAAAACTAATACAAGTTAATCAACAAAACACTTTTCATATTTAATCCTCCTTAATGGGTAATTTGATACATGGATCGTACTCAATTTTTAAAACCATTTGTTTTAAAAATTAAAGCGACGTGGCTCTGGTACCAATTGTGAAAAACTAGAAGGGGGGGGGGGGGGAGGGGGGAGGGTTGAATAGGTTTCCCTCTTTTTCGTAGGCTTGTTTCAAAATCTTCAATTAAAGTTTTCCTTTTTAAAATCTTAAAATGTTTTGTATCAAATTATCTATTAAGTTAAACTCAATATAAGAAGTGTGAATAATAATTTATTAGACTATATAATATAGTTATATACACAATCACAATATTCACTTGTAACTATAACACAATCAATCATCATGACAATATAAGAAACAATCAACACATATTTGCAAGCATAAATATAAAGCGATAAGTGCAAGAATAATTGTAAAGAGATAAGAGAAAGAAAATGCAAACCAGACACGATGATTTATACTGGTTCGGCTACAAGGACACCTTCCTTCCCTACTCCATTCCCCAAGTCACCTACTTGAGAGTTCACAACACTACTCAACATGCTCCCTTTTGGCGGAGAAAACCGTACACACCTTTGGTTACACCGTTTAACAACACCAAGCAAAATGTCGAGTTCTACTGCTGGCTAGGTCCAAACTCACGACACGACTTTGATCACTACACGACTTCTACACGACTTCACGACTTCTTCACGACTTCTTCACTACTTCTCAACTTCTTCTATACTCCACTACTTATTCGCACACCTACTTCTACATGACTTCTCCACACTACTACTTCTTACTCACTCATTGACTCACTACTAAGTAAGATCATTATGATCTACTTATTACTTATACATACATAACTCACAACTTCACATCAACACTAACTAGACTCTAATACATCTTTGGCTTTATGATAGCGAGGATTCTTCTCTTGCACTTTGAGTGGTGAATGATTGGATCACTTGAAACAAAGACTTATAATCTTATGATCAAAGAATTTAGAAAGATGTTTTGAAAGGATTGGGACTGAAAATTTTCGTGCAAAAGGTTGGGAAAAATGGCAGAAATGAACCAGTATTTATAAGCAAAAATTTCTGACAACTGGAGCGTGCCGACCCCCTTAAAATTAAGGGGGCCGCCTTTATAATTAAGGGGGCCGCCTAGACAGAAACGGCAGTTTTCTTGTCTTTTTCTGGGGAAGGTTTATCTAGTGAAATTTTAACTGTTTTTGGCTAAAAATTTGAATTCAAATATTTATTATGAATTAAACATTTTCCTTTATATACCAAAAGTGTTTTTCAAGATATATAAGATGTTTATAACATTTTATAAAATTTTTAGTGTCTAAATACAATCCCTTTGATCATAAAATGTATTAGACATTTGTTTGTACATACCTTAAGTGATTTTTGAAGCATACTAGAGACGTTGAGATGTCCAGGCTTGTAGACTTATGAATGCATAGATGAATTGTGATCACAAGTAACTTAAGCACTTTACGTTATATGTTGTAACTTACATCTTTGTCATCATCAAACATGAAGAGGATGTTTAGATTAAATATCGTAATATTCATGACAACAGTCTACGATATCAGTCCAGTTATCCAAGCCAAGTGCGCCAGTTTTGTATCTATGTGTGCCGCACTTGCTCACTCGGTCAAGAAATGTATAGAGGCAATTTATAATAAAAGTGCGTCGGTTTTGTATTTTATGTGCGCCGTACTTCCTCTACATTTATGAAACTTTGGCGCCAAGAAAATAACTAAATGCGCCGCACTTACAATCGAAGTACGCCGTACTTCACCTATCAGAAGTCTATAACCAGTTTCTACAAAGTCAATACCAAGAAGTACAAAGTAAGATCGTGATCCAGAGCCAGAATCAGGGTGTGAAAAGAATCGAACAAGGGGCTAACATACTCTTTGGTGTAGAACTTTTGGTTACTTGTGACACTAGTTTAATCCATTTGATCATTCCAATCTGTATGTCTCTTATTTACTATTCTATCATTACGGTTATCATGAACTCATTAGGCATGAGAGGCTAAACCTCTTGTGATTGCATGGATATGTAAATATAATAATGTGATGTTATGATTATGCTTTGATCTTTATCAATTTCAAGTTTATGCTGTGAACTATTATATCTCTAGTATTGCCACGTTTGTTTATCAAATCTAATTGAGTATAACCTATTGGGTTAGGTCAAAAGGACCAATTTGTTGTAAGCAATTCTAGAAACTTGTTTGTGTTTTTAGCCTTTGGTCGGAGGAATCGACTTGGGAGAATTGATAATAATCTAGACTTGAAATACAATACTATCTAGAGAGAAATCTCTTGATGGATAAACATAAATCTTAAATTGAACCTAACAATTTATTAAATTGCTCTTTTGACGAAAATGGCTAAGTTATAAGTTGTACCACATCTATTACAGACTAAGATCTAGCATAAGCATTGTCACTGAATTATATAAGCTATCCAAGCAATCATTTGAATTTTCCCTGTTACACTAAATTGCTACTTGTTGAATTATTGTTTTGTTTACTAATCATTTCCTACTTAAATCGAACGAACTAAGTCCCTGTGGATATGACCTGGTCTTGCCTAAATTCTTATACTACATAAGTGGGTTATACTTTACCCATGTGTTTGGTTTATTAAAATCGGTAAAACTAGTATTATAAATTTAAAGCTTCCTTACATATCACTCAAGCTTGTTCTATAGGTAATACGATGGCCTCGCCTATCTGTTCGAAGTCATGGGACAGGGCGAGGTGTTCTTGGTGTATGCTTCTTTGTTCATGGTGTTTGCTTTTCGATCAAGTAGCTAGCAGGGTGCAACTTCCAAGATGTTAATGCTTCTGATACTGACTTAGTTCCACCTAGAGTCAGTGTCTCCAAAGGGCTGTTCCGAAAAACTGCCTTTATTGCAGATGGATCAGGTCCGGGACCGAACCATCGATACATCATCAATAAACTTGAAATTACATGATTTGGGTGAATCACACAATTTACATTAGTTATATTATACTAACATTCATTGGGCTGTTGGAGCCTTTTTTTTTTCTCATCCGCTCCATCTAAGCCCAAATAAGAATTTGGTATGTTGTTTTCCGACCCGGCCTGTTCATCATAACTCGCAACCTTCTTCTTATTTTGAGACCCGGTCGGTGCACCTCTGACAGATAAACCCGTCGTCAGTTAACCATTGCCCGATCCGACCAAATGGGTTTTGAAGCAGCTACAGTTGCTTGTGAGGGGAACTACAGTAAAAGCAATAGTAAAATGAATTTTTTAATCCTTTTGTGGTTGTAGTTAAGCCATATGTTACAGTTACAGTTTCCCCATTGTTTCTATCCACATTTTTTTCTTGCTTGGTTTATATGAGATACATCAAGGTGGTTCTGGATTCTTCATAAGCACACACACAAACTATTTTTGGGTGAGCCAAATTTAGGGTTCTTATTTTTTTAATTCCATTTATTTAGTTTAATTTTTATTTTTATTAATATTTTTATGTTTAATTGCAGGCGCAAATGTGTTTACGATCGTTTATGTGTTTTGTTAGGTGAATAGGTTTCGGCAACCTTTGGCTTTCGATAGGTAATATAGTCTTTTTTAAGATATTGTTATGATCTTTTTTGGTCTTTCATAATGAGGTTTGTTATTCTAATTATTTAGTTAATTTGGATTAGATGGTTAAAGTTCTATTTATTTATTTTGGTAAATTGAGATTAGGTTTTAATTGTGTTTGTGTTTTAATGAATTGGGTATTTTGATGTTTTTGCGTTTCGGTATATATTGTTTATATTTATTTGGTTTTAAAAGGTTTTAAGTATAGAAATGGTGTTCCAGGATATATTTTTGAAATGATTGGTGTGGATTTCTTAATGTCGTTTGTCATGAGTTTGGATAAAGAAATTATTTTCTTGAGTTGATGACTTTTAGGGTTAAATTGTTCTTGGTGGCCTGTTTATTAAAAATATCGGAATAAAGTGATGGTAGTTTTCTTGGGTTAGTTTCGGAATTGTTGCTGTATTATATAATTAAGGAAATAGGTTTGTGAGAATAGTTGTTTCTTGGCAGGGTGTTTAAACTAACGCAGCCATGCTGAGTTCGTTTAGTAGTAGGTTATGCTACTGGAATTGTTCGAGGTCTGAGAGCGGCCACATCTTGGCAGGGCGTTTATACTAATGTAGCCATGGCGGTTGTTCCGGCCTTGCGGGGTGTTTATTTGAAATATCAGAGAGGCAATAACTTTTTAGCCTGTCACGGATGAGTGTAGGAATGATATTAAAGTCGGGGCAACAATCATGTTTATTGTTAGTTTTATATAATTCATGTGTTTGGATCGGTATAGGGCCACCGTATTTACACTAACGTAGCCACAACAATTTCGTTTAGTTATAGGTTGTGTTGCTGAAATTGTTCAAGGTATGAGAACGCCTGTATCTTGGCTGGGCGTTTACACTAATGCAGCTGATTCGTACGTATATCGTAGTAGGTATAGATTATTGCTATCAAGTTTTACATTTATATTTAGCCGACTTAACATATAACACACACTACGAGCAGTGTACCTGATCAATGTAGCTAGTTGGTAAGGAGAGTGTCGATCACTAAGAGTGGAACGTTAACACCTAGAATGTCTATCAGTATTTTAATTCCTAAGTTACTTTTACAACCTAATCTAATACAAGGGGGTTTTCAGTCTGAGAGACTGGCACGATTGAGTTGATTATAATTAATAAAACTAATGAGATAGAATACATGAATGGCGAACACGTACACAGATAGATTACATATACAAATAAGAGGCCTGACAAATGATTAAGTAGCTTGTCACTTGTTTTATTGCTAGTTTAATATGATGAGTGCTAAAATCTATTCTCTCTCGTTGGTATCTTAGTTATAGGCGAGTAAATTCTTAATGATTACTTATGTCTATATTATTTGACCTTTTTTAAGGGCTTACGCTAACTTATAATGCTAGTGAAGAAATCGTGGGAGGGGTATGGCAGCCCAAGTATTCCACAGCTAGACACAGAGGTTATAAATGCACATATAATGAGGACCAAATAAACAAACGGGTTATTAGACAAAGATGTTACTGAAGTTTGCGTTTGTGTTGTCCTAAGGTAATAAAGTTTCAAAGTTGTCATCCAGGTTACTCAAGTTCACGGGTTTGTCAACTGGGTTACTAAAGTTTCAAAGAGGTTACACTAAGGTTACTCCCAAGGTGGGCAACCGGTTGATAACCGGTATCTCAACCTGAAACATATTCTACCTCAAAGAAGTTACTAAAGTTTGAGAAAAAGTTCATCTAAGTTACTAAAGTTTCAAAACTGTCATCTAAGTTACTCCTCATTGAATTAAAATATTTGCATCGTTAGTCCTCATTGACTATTCTTACGGTTTTATCCTTTTTCGTCTGTTTCGTCCGTTTTTCTCATGTTTTCATAGGTTTTTATCAGTTTTCGTCCGTTTTTATACGTTTTCATCTATTTTCTCATGTTTTACCCATTTTTCTCACATTTTCATATGCTTTTATCCGTGTTCATACACTTTTATTCGTTTTCATCTATTATTACACGTTTCATCAGTTTTTCTTATATTTTATCCGTTTTCATCCATTTTTATACATATAATATGTATGAAAATGGATAAAAATCATGATTTAATATCGATACATCATTTTGGATTTAAAATCGTGATTTCAAATCGATTCATCCATTTTCTTATATTTTATTGTTTTCATCTATTAAAATATCGCAAGTCTTGATGTAAAACATCATTTCGGACAACTCTCGTGTTTTACACTTTTGATGATTCAGACCAAAAAGGAGTCAAAATCGTGATTTAAAATCGATACAGAAACAGACAAAAATGTATAAAAGAAGACGAAAATATATAAAATTAGATAAAAACAGATGAAAACATATGAAAATATATGAAAACGGACTACAACGGATAAAAACGTATGAAAATGTATAAAAGCGGATTAAAACGTATGAAAATATATAAAAACGGTCAAATTAACATAAATATAACTTGAATGACAAATATGACAAGTCGCAAAAGTTGGGTAACCTGGATGACAAAAAAATGCATGCCACGTAGGATTTTCACCGGTAATTCTAGGTTACCCAAAACATAATAACAAATTTAACAGGTCAAATTAAGTTGAGTAACCTGGATGACAACTTTGAAACTTTATTACCTTAGGACAACACAAACGCAAACTTTAGTAACATCTTTGTACAATAACCCTAAACAAACTTATAATCTATGGGAAAGCAATATAAAGGGGAGCAATATGGCTGTCACAAGCCTACCAATCTTGATGGATTAAAGTGTACTATTACAATAAAACAAAACTACTTAATGAATTAAAACATTAGCAGAACCTTCTTACTGCTCTAAAATCTTCATTTGGTGGTGTCTTGTGTTGCTAATTCGTCTGTATTCTTCCTCTTAAGGTTACTTTCTACACACAAAATTTTGTTGTTGAATGGGGTATTGTTCGATGCTGTGCATTAACTTAGTTGATGCGGCTTATCTTGATAACTTCGCGTGGGGTCCAAGATTATTATATTCTGGAATATTCGTATACCGTCTTCAGATTCGGCGTAATTTGAATCTCTATGCTGCGCATGTCCTTCAGTATCTTGGATAATCTTTGGTAAAGTCTTGAGATTGATGAGCCGTATGGCAAGAAGGTAATACGGCATATCTGGAGAAGATAAGTCAGATCTTCTTCGTTGACTAAAGTTGCATATGCGGCGCATGGGATTATTACATGTTGCGCATTCTTCAAAGTCAGGCAATGGTCTTTGAATTCATCTAAGTATGGTAGTACGGGATATCTATCTAGAATTATATGGCGTATCTCCTTCAGTTCAGTAGACTTTTCCAACTTGATCCGTTTTGCTCCATTTTAGTTCCAAAATAGCTAGTTTCACCAAACACTTGTTTATAACTGAGAATTACAAAAGTAAACGATTAAGTATCAATTCTCATATATAATATTATAAAGCAATTCAAATACATAGAACAAATGATGACAATAATTTGTACTTATTTGATGTCATCAGCAGCTATGGCAGTTGTTCCACCTTCGTATAATCAGTTATTGGTGGGTTATATTAGTAAAATTGGTTTTTAAGAAAGTTTTTATGGCTGTGATGATTGGTGTAATTTCGGAGAGATGTTCCGACCCTAATTTGGTGAGGCAATGATCGGCTGGTATAGCATATATATTACCTGCTATGCAACTTTACTTCTTTGCAGCCATGGCGGAGTTCGAATACTTCTATGACCTGACCAACATATACATATCTAAGCCTAATATTTTATTGCACCACATTTTCGGGAAACACCTACACCAAAAACAGGTTTAGGCTTGGCGTTCTATTTTCTGTTGCATTTTTCTCGTTCAACATTGCTTTGTGTGTCATAAGACTTTTGCGCACCATAAGGAAGCAAGGTAGTTAGCTACAACTTATACAAACATTGATGGATTTTACTACTATATTTCATGCCTATTCCTCTGCTCAAACTTATTTAATGTGATCAATTTATATGGATACAGTGGCCGCAACGTAAGTAACACATTGATGCTAGTTTGGGTAATGGAAATTTGAGGGAAGACGTGAGCATGTCCTCTGGAGAAGATCTTAACGAGTGGCTGGCCATAAATGGTAATAAACTTTCGAACGATCCTTGATGTTTATAATTTGGAAATTAGTATATGAATTCTATGTTGTCGAGTTTTAGTATCTAATCGTTGAATTATATGTAATTAAGCACTTTTTTGTTTCTGCAGCTGTTGATTTCTTTAAGCAAGTGAACCTCCTTTATGGTACACGTCATCAACATGCCCAACAATAATAGCTGGAGCAAAGTAAGTTGCTCAAATTCTTCATCTTCGTTCAACGTTATATTATAACATTCCTTTAGTATGACACATTGACACATGATCTATAGTTTATTGCACAATCGATCAAGTCTAATGTGATCGCTCGAATATTTGCAGATACGAGAACATGTGGGCTGATGGAGTTACTATCAAGAAACCAATAGTAGTATCTGCTCTTAAGTATGTGGCTATTTGATGGAGTAGATTGAAACTCAACTTGATAACGAATCAATATTCCCTCAGAAACTAGGTGTGTGAGATAATCTATTTGACCTTCGTAAGACAACAATGTAGGTTGTTATCATCCTTTTCTTTCACCCAATAATTTTGGAATCCGCCTTTATTAGACAGTTACTATTCTAATGGTGTTATCACAAATTTGAATGTTGCCTTATCAATTTTTGTGGATGTTTGTTTGTTAAAAAAAAGAAAAAAAAAGAAAAAAAGAAATGCAGATAGGGAACGAAGCTGGGCTCAGTTCTAGGTAGTGAAAGAGGTCAGACTAGCAGAGACATAAATCCTCTTTTAAAACTGAAATCCTCTTTTATTGTGAGAATTTTGGTGTATCGATTGGATCTGGATGTGATAAGTGATCGTTCGAGACATCTTCGGTTAATGCTATTAGCCACGGTATGTGTAACTCACTATCGCTGAATCTTATAAAGGGTGTTTGGATATATGTTTTAGGTCTTATAATATTGCAACAAGAAACGATATTAATAATTTTTAAACTTTTTGGATTAGTAGATTACGTTTTCAATATCTCTTTAAAAAAATACTTTTTAATCACATTAGCTTTTTTTTTTGAATAATCAGATTTGCCAAACGCTCCATTATGTGGCATTACCACATGTTGGACCACGTCTTGGCATGTATTGTTGTTGCTTACAGCCTTTTGAATCAATCTTATGACGTGCTTAATCTAAAATGTCACCAAATAGGCAGGCTAACAGATTGATTCAGCAGCTGAAGCATTGCATCTCTGTAAATGAAGTGCAGCAGAGACCCGACTTCAGAAACAAAAGTGCAGGCAAGTAGTTGAACTTTCCTACAAAAACAAACACTATAATATTAGTTAATTGAATCTTTATAGCCGAGTTACAAGACCTGACAATTGATACTTCTGTATTTTAAAAGTGTTATTTCTGTAAACAATTTTACCGATCAAATGTAAGATCATATTCTTTATCTTTCTTAACGATTTTTTATACAAGTTACTTATACTATGTTTGATTATGAGGCAAAAGCTAAAGCGGGTGAAAGAAAACATTTAACTAACTAAGATATTTTTCGACAATTAGTAATTTTATAGTTAGATCATTTACTAATAAAAGCAAACTCATTCGGTTTTTCACCAACTTTAGTTTGGAAAAAGGCATAAAAAAATTGCTTTCCTTTCTTGACAGTAAGTGCTATATTAATATGGTTAGAATGGTGATGTGCATCAATGCGATGGGTAACACAGTAGGTGTATCAGATCATTTGTTATTGGGATACCGTGTAAATCGTTAACAAAGATTATGTGTTATGGCGACGTAGTAATTCTGAAGATAGTTCAACTTCTCGCAGAATGAGCTAATATTTGTAATGTTTTTCTATAATGTGTCTTTTACCGGTACCTGTATTATGGTACTTAATTAATCTTTACATCGTTTACAAAGGCTAAAGAACAAAGTAACCTGTTATAAATTTTATAATCTTGCAGCCGATCTACAAATAATTATTTCCCCTTCTCGAAATGAAAGTTTTAATAGTTCTTATGAATTTTATTTTAAATCAATATACTACATTTATTAATGGGTTTGCATCAGAATATGCTCTTACATGTAGTTCTAATGTATAACTAAATTGATTGTTTCCTTTAATTTGCAGAAATACATGGCTAATTTTTTGATATCGAACTTCCAATCTGGGCTAAGGGATGTGGTAAAGACATGTTACGAAGGCAAAGTAGCTCGTTTTGACAGGTGCCCATGTTTCATAAAACAGGTATTTTCCCCCTAAAATTATTTTCTAATCATCTATGTGGATGTTCGCCATTGCATTTTGTGAACGGTTACATGATATGAAACAATCAATATAAGATGATCTATGTAATAGAATACGATGTGTAAGATAGTGTTTGGATGTGCTTGTGATGTTTATAGCTATGATAATCAGATACTCAGTTATTTAAGGGGTGTTTGGCTTCCCATGTTTACAATTATGAAATCCAAAACTCAGTTGTTTAAGAGGGTGTTTGGTTTCTGACGAGGACACAATTAACGAGCTAGCCGAGGTATATTTGGAGCACCTAGAGCATGACAAGAAGAGAACAAAGAATGACATTACTTGTAGTAGGATTAAGGCTACTCTTAAACAAAAGTAACCTTACTTCAAACTAACTGAGGTTATTGGAAAGAGAGGTCGTAACTTACAAGTAAGGTTATTGGGAAAAGTAGTGACACGGACTGAGGTTACTACTATTTTTTTGGGTCGTGACTTTTTTCCAAAGTGAGGTTAATGGAAGAAGGAGTAATATTTCCTTTTTTTCTAGTCGTGGTTATTCTTGAGTCGCAACTTTTATTTTTAAGTTTCCATGTTTTGTTTAGCCCTTGTTAGGGTTTGTGTTACACGCTTCCATTCTACGTCAGTATCTGACGTTTAAAGCTATGATAATCAGATATCCATTGGTTTATATGTATGCTGAGTTTATTAACTTTACTGTAAACTATTTGCCATCTATTCCTACCTATTTACATTGCTACTCTTATTTAATGTTACAAGCCAATTATTTGAAATGACTGACAAGAAGGTATGAGATGCTAGGAATGTGCAGGGTTGATACTCCATATGCTCAGGTTGATTAGTTATGAGCCTAGAGTAATGATCGTACATTTACTTCCACCTGATTCATACACCTAGATGATTCTCATTTTATGAAATTAATCATTTGCCTTCCTATTTCATATATGCAACTTTCTGCTAATCACTTCAAAGAAAATATTGCTAACACTAACTTTTCTCTGTCATTATCTCTGTTGTGTGATAATGCAATCTGCAGGTAAATAGCGACAACTTAGACTTCAGGTTCTGCTAATTTAAACGCTGGAAAATGATACTAATTTCAAGTTGGCTGCACTAAATGAAGTACAATCAAGAGCTGATACTAAAAGAGAAATACTTATAGGTACGGCAGAGCAGCACTTAAAAACCATACATAACACGTACCTAAATAATCATATATATTGCAAACAGAGAAGTGACTATAAAAGGAGATGCTACCTCGAGCCGTACAATCAAAAGAACCATCTATATCCAAATTCAAGAGGAGTATGTGACTGTAAAGTGAAGCATCAAGAATGAAAAACACATTCGTGTCTAACCCCCTATAGAATGCTAGGAGTTATACCTACTAGGTAATGTGCATTATTAGGCTACAAACAATGTAGAAGTATCTTTTGGAATGCTGTAAGTATTTCCATTACCACTAAACAATGTACATACGTAACACAAAAATGGCAGAAAAAACACGCCGCAACGCGCCGTTCATTTTTATTGTTTCATGTTCGATACATAACTTCGTATATTGCACGTATAGTGATGGGAGCAGCAAAAAAGTTTTATAAAAATCTTGCATTATTTTTTATAGACATTCATATTCGTGACGTTGTTATATAAAGAACTTATATGATTAGAATGTATTACGTTTTGGTGAATGAGCATCCCACCATCATTTGACAGTTGACTATAGATCAGTTAAAATATATAAACTTTTATACTTAGCTTATCAGTATTTAAAGAAAAACAACGTATTATATACTAATAGACAAAATAAAGAAGTACATGAAATTTTGTCACACAACCGCCGCAAGGCACCGTCACAACAAACATATAATGAAACATATACAACAATAAAAATTATGACAAAAACCCGCAGCAATGCACAGGCTGTCATACTCATTATTGACTCCTCCCAAACGAACCAGTCAACCAGGTATGGTCAATAAGTCAATGAGAGAGTAGGAGTGATCAATTTATGATCCGGTGTAAGCACAGTGTGTTCCCGGGTCGTTATGTTCCAACGAGGTTGAAATTGTATTTGAAAAACGTTCAAGGGATTCAGTGATTGGGAAAAGTGACCAGATAATGATTTGAATGGATTACACTAATTAGATATGATTGGGAATAAGCTAATTTAACAATATGAATAATTACAATATGAATAATTACTGGAAATCAGATAGGTGATTAAACCTAAAACATAAATTAAATTTAAAACAAACGTAATTGCGTGCAAAAAAAGTGGGAATGAAACAGAAATAAACTCAAGGGGGGTGAAAATGACTTTTTTACAAACTTAATATTAAAAGAAAATTTTATATAAAAGAAATTATATTTTTGATTATTTAATTATTTAATTTTTATTAAAAACTATTTGATAATTAATTTAAACTTATTTAAATTAAGAAAAATACTAAAATGACTAGGAAAATTATGAAAATTTTAACAAATCTAATTAACCATCACAGGAATCCTAAAAAGTTAAAAAAAATTTATAAAAATTATACATAAGCTAATATATAAAATATTTTCTTAATTGTTAATTAAAACCAATTTAAACTAATTTAATTATAAAAAATAACAAATTAACAGTAACAATTATGAAAATTTTTCTAAAAATACTTTATGAATTATAAAAGCTCAGAAAAATATAAAAAAAGTACTAGTGATTAAAATTAAGCAGCAATGAATTTTATTTTTGGTTTTTTTTAATTAAAACTAATCAAACTAAAATTAATTATTAAAAATATTAAATATATCAGGAACTTAAGTAAAATATAAAATTGGAAAGTGCTTTTTGAAAAAGCAGAAAAATAAGCCAAATGGCTTAAATAGAAGCTATCAATTTTTTTATATTTGATTTTTCTTGTTTTTCTTTTTACAAAACTATTTAATACTGATATTTAACCAACTTTTGTGAAAACAATCTTTTTAAAACTCAACAATAAGCTCTGTACAAGCTTATTGATTCCACAGTTGAGGTTTTTTAACTAAAAAGGATTTTTAAGTTTGAACAAGCTTTCAAATAAGCTACATGACAAGAACAAAAGATAAATTAAGCTACAACAGATGAGATGAACTGAGATTAAGCAGAAATAATGGAAAAAGCACACCTAATAAGCTGAAAGCCAAATAAGCAAATCCACAAAACTCTGAGAACCAAACATGCCAAAAAGGCCAACTACAGGCCTATGTGGGGCCCACAGGAATGATTAGGGGTCCAAGAAGAGGGTGGAATCAATAAACTGACCTGGAAGGCTTTCCAATAAGCCAAGACTCAGGCCCTAAGTCTCACTAATAAGCTCACAATGAGCTTATCAAGGTAGCTTGGTCACACCGAGTGACCTAGTGACTTAGTTGGGTGGGGTAAGTCTAAGATCAATTTAAGCTATGGGCAATAGGTCTATGGTCTAAAATAAGCACAAAACTGAAAAGCTGGCTTATTGAGCTCTCTAAAAAGCCAAGGGTCAGAAGGTGGGGTCCACAGGTAAGCTCTTGGTGAGCTTATGAAAATCAGCTTATGGGACCAATACCCTGGTGCAGGGCATATGCTTGCCCTGCAGGTCCAAATAAGCTATTAGAAAATTTTCTAAAAAGAATACAAAATATGGTTCAACAAGTTTATCTGCCAAACTTCAACTTCCAAAAAGCTCAAGGGTTAATTTTGAAAGATGCAATCATGAAAAATCTTGCAAAAATTGGATTTCCTGATGAACTATGAAATTTGACTTTTGTGATTTTGAACCAAGGTTGACTTAGGTGAGATTTCGCTGGATCCTAAGGACTAAATAAGTTGTTTTAGACTATAATAAGACAAAAATAAGCTATCTCAACAAATTCTAAACCTAAATGATGATTATGCTATCCTAAATCACTAATAGTGAATGGTTATGAGGTGTAAAGGATGAATTTTGACTTTATCTCCAACGAGACCTGATTTTTATGATCAAACTGATATACTAGGACCTATTGAGACATGAAATAACAATAAACATCCCCTGAAACAACCTGGATCACATAAATCCCAGCAAATCCAAACATGCCTTTACAAAGACAGATTTTTTATTTTTAAAACAAGTAGGTATTTAAGACTATGAAACTGATTTCTAATGACTTTATATGATCTAATAAGCTATAATGGAGACATAAACAACAACTTAAACAACAAATACCTAAGATTCTATATTATACTATCCAGATAGTGAAAACAAGAAACGTGAGCACAATGAAAACTACTAAGCAAGTACAAAATATTAAGCAATAGAATGACTAAAGTACACCTAATAGGCACAAAGAAACTGAAATAAGCAAAGTATAAGTACTTATGCAGTGAAATAAGAAAATTGAGCAATAAGCTTACAAATGCCTTCCAGCCAATAACCAAGGAACCAAGGACCAAATACCACACCTATAGTCTCCCCTGAGACTCTAAACCAAGGGCCATCCTTAATTCACCCTACTCCAGTCTTCTTCATCATCTCAACCTGATTTTTATTTTTCAACTATTTTTTATGATTTTTTTTTGTTCTCTAAGCTAAACTGTTTCCTTTGCTTTAAAAACTTATGAAAGCTTATAATTGAGCTAATTTGAGCTTAAAGGAACACTGAATAATAACTTACAACAACATAAAGCTAACATGAAATTTTTAAGTAAAATGAGCATAAACTGAATTTAAAAGAGAAAACTGAAATTGATCATTGAATTGAGTTTAAGTTACACTGAAAACACTAAGATTACAACTTGAAAGCTTAAAATTACACTAGAATTTAAGAAAATACCAAGTTGACATATATTAAAACTAAATAAAACTAGATACTTGGTCTTTTGCCTCTCTTCTTCTTTTATAATGACCCATTAGGGTTTCTTGAGCCCTTTGCACATATCTCATCTCAATTCTGAGCCATTGGATCTCTCAAATTAATCCCAGCCTTTAAAATGGATTTTGGCGGGAATATCCATTTGACCAAATTACTCTGATTGATTGCAATTGGGGGGGGGGGGGTGGTGGCATTAATTGTGGTTGTTTTATTAGGTGTAAATAATGGTTTGGGTGGTGGAAGCAAGTGGAGGAGGGGGTGGTGAGGTGTCTGGGTTATAGGCAAGTGGGAGGGAAATGGGATAGGGAAGGGTGGTGTTTGACTTTTGATGACCCGTTTTTATTAATAAAAGGGGAATTGGGCCTGGGAGTGGACTGGGCTGATGTTTGTATTGGATTTGTGGATTGGAGTGAAGTAGGATCTTATAGTGTTTGAGAATATTGTGCACGGCCCTACGACTAGTATTAAGGAATATAACCCGTCATCCATGCAATTGTAACAAGCTAATCAACCTGTAAAAGATATCTAGGGAGTAATGAAATCTAAGTAAACACAAATTTTCTCATTATTGTTTCCACCACATTAGTATTTAGTTTAATTTTCATTTCTTTTATTTTATTTTGATTGTTAGTAGTTAATTGGGTTAGTTGGCTAGCAACTAATTCTGCCCACTCTTCCAAAACCCGAGATTTTAATTGCTTTCCATTAAATATAAAAATACAAAAAGAATCATCCCTCTCCTCTAGACCTAGTTTAGTAGGCTTTCTAATCCTAGCGACACTATTCCTGAGTTGAACGATCAATCCTCCGGTACTTGTCTCTATACTATACTACAATGATCAGGTACACTGCCTGGTGGGGGTTGTAAGCTTCTCAGGATCCCTTGAGAGGTAAAACCTGTTGCGAGGGCGCAATTCCCACGTATCAAGTTTTTGGCGCCGCATCCCGGGGAATAGTTATTGTCTAGGTTAGTATTTCTTTTTATTAGGTCTACTTGCTAGATTCCTTTCTAGTAAGATTTTTTTATTTTTTTATTTTTAGGTTTTCTTTAGTCTATCTTATTTCTTCGTTTCTTTGTTTGTAACCTTTACCATCCAACATCATGGCAGGTGGTAATATCTTTGAACCTATCAACCCACCACAACAAAACCACCCACAAAACCCACCACTAGCAAACCAACCTCCTAGGCCCCGAACTTTAGGAGAGTATTCCCGTCCTAGCCACCAAGGCTATCGAAACACCATTGAGCTCACTCAAGGAGCCAATGTGTCCCCCTTACGATCCGACACCATCCGGTTGGTGCAAAGCGGATGCGCATTCCATGGACTTCGTTCCGAAGATCCTAATCAATATCTCAAGGATTTCCTTAAAATCGTAGATTCCATAGACCTTGATGTTGCAACTAGAGAGTCGACCCGATTACGTCTATTCCAATTCTCTCTACGTGATCAAGCTATTCAATGGCTTGAACGTTTACCCGCGGGATCCATCACCTCATGGGATGATCTCACTTCTCGTTTCCTTGCTCAATTTTTCCCACCGGGGAGAACTACGATGCTTAGAAATGATATCTTGATTTTCCAACAGCGTCAAGGTGAAACCTTCTATGAAGCATGGACTCGATACAAGGACTTACTCCAAAAAGTCACTCATCATGGCATAGAACGGTGGCTCCAAATTCAAATCTTTTACGATAAAGTTAATTATCAAACGAGAAGGGTCATAGATTACGCTGCCAATGGTAGACTAAACAGATTCAACATTGATAAATGCTCGGAAGTTCTTGAGGGGTTAGCACAATACGAAGTAGAAGGATGGGAGGATCCGATGTTTTCAAAAGAAGGGAATCTAGATTACGTAAACGCTACCCAAGAACAATTATTGGAAAATATCGAGAAGTAGGTTAAGGAATTGATGAGGGCTGAAATGCCTGCAGCTGAAGCCGCAATGATTCCTGATAGACATGTGAGTGCAATTCGCAAGTACACTTTTCCTGAACGTTCATGACAAGAGGAGTTCGAAGGGATAATGATAACCTTCATGAATAATCAGGATAAACAAATTCAGCGCTTAGAAACTCGCATGGAAAGCACTAGGAATGCTTTTATGGACTTGGCTGATGAATTTATATCAAGAATTAAGGAGAAGATTAGGGAAAAATCCACACCGAGAAAAATCGAAAAGATCTTTGAACTTCCAAACCCTTTGGTGTGTGACGGAGAGGATAATAAAAAACCCTCTCCAAGTGCTTCACCTTCAATTATGTAACACCCCCAAAATACCGCAACGGAAGACTATGTCACTGGGGTGCTACTTCATAATACAAAGTACAAGTTATAGAAAACGACCTCTAAATGAGACGTTTTGAAAAGTTACCATTCGATTAATGAATTCAAAGTTACAAACATGAGATTCCAAAGTATGCTACATAAATGTATACAAAATGTTTCGAATGATAAATGATAAAAGCGTAAGTCTTCAGAATATGCAGCTTGACTCTAAGTTCCACGCACTAGCTATCGCCTTACTAACCTGAGATAAACATGCTAAAGTGTCAACACAATGGTTGGTGAGTTCATAGAGTTTGTCTAACAAATAAAGCATATAAAAATGATCACACAACAAAGGCATCATGAATCCACTCAGTTGCAAGTCCCGCCATAAGAGACTTGTAACCTGTGTGTTCACAACCCACTGCTAAATATATAGTATGAATAAGACATGTATAAGTTCATAAAAACAATTAAGCAATTAGTAGTGAGTCTCTACTTCATCTCCTAAGACCTCACTTGGGAGCCAATTCCCAAAGACAACTGGGAACCAATTCCCAAAGACAACTGGGAGCCAATTCCCAAAAATAACAGGGTGCCATTTCCCAAAGTATAAAAGATTACTACTAGCCATAAATAGAATAACGTAATTAAGTGTAACACAGTCATGTATGTATGAAATCAAGTATAATGCAATCAAGTATAAGACAATCAAGTATAAAACAATCAAGTATAAATATTTTGAGTATTTGTACAAGTAAGCAAGTAGTTGTGCATGTATCTCCCCCAAAGAGTTAAAACAATTATGAAAAGAGTAGGGGCTATGACTCACCTTAAGTCTATGTAATAAGAAATGAAAGTGGTAGTCGAATCGCGATAGTCTCTAAGAGCAGCCTATAATAGAACGTTGCGACTTAGGTTTGGAGTAACGTCTAAGAATACGAAGAATTGCCTATATATGTCTTGCATATTGTTCATGATGTAGTACTTAATATATAGTGTAAGTCTTTAAATATAAGTGGTTTATGAAACATGTATAGGTTGTATATCTCTTACTACCGTTCGGGCCGACATAATTCAGAAGTCATGGAGTAAACGTTCGAGGAGCCCGGACACTTTAATTCGTAAATCCAAAACCCATCTCGACGGCTTACTTAATGAACTCCTCACATGAGGCTCCCTACTGTTGTAGTATTTGATAACATATATATAAGTTTTTGATTCGAAAAATTACATGGTCTTTAGCCGTGGCTTTGCCGTGACCTTGGTCATTGTTACCATGGTCTTGAGACTCAATCTTGGCTTTAGCCATGGTTGTGGTCTTGGCTTTAGGTCATTAGACCTCTTGGTCTTAGTAAAACATAACTATTATATAGTGACTTTGGTCTAAAAATGGGCTGTTAAGAATTTGAAGAAAATATCACTCGGAAAGCTTTTTTAGGGCTCGAGCTTCTTACTCCTGAACGAAAACGTCGTTCAGGACAACTTTCGTGTTTTAACTTTTTGATGAATTGGACCAGAATGGCCACTTTCAAAATGGTCAGATTGCAAAACAGTAGGTATCGGCAGTTTCGGCGTTTTGGTTTTGCTAACTTCTTTTGGCCGTATCTTTTGACTCGTGTACTCATTTTAAGTGGTTCAAATTGCTATGTTTTCCTTGTTAAGTCCTCTTTAACAGTAAGTAAGTGTCAAATATCATAGTTGTACTATTTTGGTCATGGTTCTCCATAAAAGTCACTAGTTTACTTGTTTAAATAACATAAGTTAACATATATATACCATAACTTGTTTTACTAGTTTTTATACATCATGAACATAATACAAAGACCATATATAGCATGAAAGAAACATAATAAGCATGAAAATGATATTTAGCAAGAAAATGTAATAGGATTTCTTACAACTTTTGGCTTTCTAAAGAAAGGAAGTCAAGTATGAAACTAGGACACTAAACCTATGCTTGCAAACCCTTCACCACAACTTTTGTAATCCTTGCTATAACCCTTTTGAAAACAAATTAACTTCAGCCCCTAATCATCTTGTGTAGCTCCTAATTCAACCATGGAATCACCAAGAGTTTCTAAGGATTGGAAGTAGTTTGGATGAATCAAAACCTAACTAGGGTTTAGGTATTGATGTTGCACTTGATTCTTGGATAATACTTGAAGTAAATTAGCAAAAGTTTATGTGTTTGTGTGTGATGTATTGGAAGACAACAACAAGGAGGGGAGGGTATTTATAAGGTCTTGAGGAGGTTATGAAATAACAAGGAAAGTTACTACACTTGGAGACCAAGTTTAACTTGGAGCCTAAGTAGTACACATGTGATGATCTAGTGAATCAATGGTCAAGATCAAGCCACACAAGTGAATCCCCCCCCCCCCCCCTAGAGGCGGTTTCACTTAGGATAGGATGGATGACTTGGTCTTGGATGATATTATCTAACTTAAGTAGCTAGTTTTGACTCCGGGAAATGCTAACCGTAAATGCTTAAGTCACAAAACGTAAAACCGGGTATCCTAAAAATATGAAACTTATAAATATGCTAGAACTTATCAATATACTCCATAATAAAATATAAAATGAGTGGTAGGTTCTATTGGGGTGCTCAAACCCTTCTAAAACTGGAAACACGGGTCTAAAACACGTAATACGTAAAACGTATGAAAGTTGCGTAAAATTGACAAAAGTAAAATGTAACTTTTCTAATAGGATACTAATGACTTAAAATGACTTATAATATCTAGGTTGGGCTCTGTCCAGTGTCGGTTGGTATTTAATGTCTTTAAACATAAAACCGTAAGCCTAAAAATCAAGGAATGATTTTTGGTCAAAGGAGGAGGGAAAAATATGTTGACTTATTCCAAAAATGTGAAAACTCAAATCGTCTTAGAAACGCGGTGCAGGTATAGGCTAAGGTTACGGCTGAGTAAAAACGCTTAAAAGTGAAAATTCCAGTTTTTCACGGCCGAGGTTTATTTGGCCATGTTTTTCACAGTCATGATTTATTCTCAAATAAATCATGAGTGTATCAAACATTTTTCTGATACGGGGAAAATTAACGCGGTCGAGTTTCGTTGTGCGTAGAATTTTTGAATGACGTTTTACCCTAAAACGTGTAATTCCTTATTAACTTTTGCGAAAATGATCTGATGAATGTCCAACTTTTAATTTGCCATGGAAATGATTTATCACTCGAGGCCAAGAAACAAAAATCAAATTTCGGGAAAATTTTGGGAAAAATAAATAGTAAAAGTAAATAGTAAAAGTGAATAGTGAAATTTTCCGGGAATAGTAATTAACCTGAAATTGCGAATTGTTACAGTCTCTACCCCTTAAGGAGAACTTCGTCCCGAAGTTCAGTTGATGTTAACTACTTACGGTGTGTCTAAAAGAATTCGGGATCTCTAATATAGTGGTGTTTACTCTGATTCGTCTAACGTTCTGATTAAGGAGTTGTATCGGCTACAATTAAGCCCGCTTATTTATAACACATTACTTACATAAAGAAGCGTCCAAATTTATGTAAGTAAGGTATCATAAACTTATGGTTCGGTGATTTACAATTTCTTTATTTAAATGAAGAGGCGTCCTAATCCATTTAAATAAGGAGATTCTAAATCATCCTACTTAAGAATTTTCGACACAAAATCCGCCTTCTGAGGCAGATAGTAAGATAATCAAGTCATCAAATCCCTAAAGCTAAGCAATAATATTATTTAACTCAAATCTTGTGTCTCATCAAACAAGAACTGTTACAAGATCAAGTTAAATAATTAGTTATTACTGAGCTCCATGTTTTTAATGACTCGACTAATCTCTGGGGTTCCTTATAATACTAAAGTCACATCATCTAACAGCGTGGAACTAAACCAACAACTACCAAAAAGCGTACGGTATGTTGTGTGCGTAAGGCAAATAAAGAGGAGAGTCTTAACGTATATAGCAGTTATAGTCTAGGCACTAAATGCAACCTAGTTCTATATAACCAAGGCTCTGGTACCAATCTGTAACACCCCCAAAATACCGCAGCGGAAGACTGTGTCACTGGGGTGCTACTTCATAATACAAAGTACAAGTTATAGAAAACGACCTCTAAATGAGACGTTTTGAAAAGTTAGCATTCGATTAATGAATTCAAAGTTACAAACATGAGATTCCAAAGTATGCTACATAAATGTATACAAAATGTTTCGAATGATAAATGATAAAAGTGTAAGTCTTCAGAATATGCAGCTTGACTCTAAGTTCCACGCACTAGCTATCGCCTTACTAACCTGAGATAAACATGCTAAAGTGTCAACACAATGGTTGGTGAGTTCATAGAGTTTGTCTAACAAATAAAGCCTATAAAAATAATCACACAGCAAAGGCATCATGAATCCACTCAGTTGCAAGTCCCGCAATAAGAGACTTGTAACCTGTGTGTTCACAACCCACTACTAAATATATAGTATGAATAAGACATGTATAAGTTCATCAAAACAATTAAGCAATTAGTAGTGAGTCTCTACTTCATCTCCGAAGACCTCACTTGGGAGCCAATTCCCAAAGACAACTGGGAGCTAATTCCCAAAGACAACTGGGATCCAATACCCAAAGACAACTGGAAGCCAATTCCCAAAAATAGCTGGGTGCCATTTCCCAAAGTATAAAAGATTACTACTAGCCACTAAATAGAATAACGCAATTAAGTGTAACACAGTCATGTATGTATGAAATCAAGTATAATGCAATCAAGTATAAGACAATCAAGTATAAAACAATCAAGTATAAATGTTTTGAGTATTTGTACAAGTAAGCAAGTAGTTGTGCATGTATCTCCCCCAAAGAGTTAAAACAATTATGTAAAGATTAGGGGCTATGACTCACCTTAAGTCTATGTAATGAGAAATGAAAGTGGTAGTCAAATCGCGAAAGTCTCTAAGAGTAGCCTATAATTGAACGTTGCGACTTAGGTTTGGAGTAACGTCTAAGAATACGAAGAATTGCCTATATATGTCTTGCATATTGTTCATGATGTAGTACTTAATATATAGTGTAAGTCTTTAAATATAAATGGTTTATGAAACATGTATAGGTTGTATATCTCTTACTACCGTTCGGGCTGACAAAATTCAGAAGTCATGGAGTAAACGTTCGAGGAGCCAGGATACTTTAATTCGTAAATCTACAACCCATCTCGACGGCTTACTTAATGAACTCCTCACATGAGGCTCCCTACTATTGTAGTATTTGATAACATATATATAAGTTTTTGATTCGAAAAATTACATGGTCTTTAGCCGTGGCTTTGCCGTGACCTTGCTCATTGTTACCATGGTCTTGAGACTCAATCTTGGCTTTAGCCATGCTTGTGGTCTTGGCTTTAGGTCATTAGACCTCTTGGTCTTAGTAAAACATAACTATTTTATAGTGACTTTGGTCTAAAAATGAGCTGTTAAGAATTTGAAGAAAATATCACTTGGAAAGCGTTTTCAGGGCTCGAGCTTCTTTAAACCTAAATGAAAACGTCGTTCCGGACAACTTTCGTGTTTTAACTTTTTGATGAATCGGACCATAAGGGCCACTTTCAAAATGGTCAGATTGCAAAACAGTAGGTATCGGCAGTTTCGGCGTTTTGGTTTTGCTAACTTCTTTTGGCCGTATCTTTTGACTCGTGTACTCGTTTTAAGTGGTTCAAATTGCTATGTTTTCCTTGTTAAGTCCTATTTAATAGTAAGTAAGTGTCAAATATCATAGTTGTACTATTTTGGTCGTGGTTCTCCATAAAAGTCACTAGTTTACTAGTTTAAATAACATAAGTTAACATATATATACAATAACTTGTTTTACTAGTTTTTATACATCATGAACATAATACAAAGACCATATATAGCATGAAAGAAACATAATAAGCATGAAAATGATATTGAGCAAGAAAGTGTAATAGGATTTCTTACAACTTTTGGCTTTCTAAAGAAAGGAAGTCAAGTATGAAACTAGGACACTAAACCTATGCTTGCAAACCCTTCACCACAACTCTTGTAATCCTTGCTATAACCTTTTTGAAAACCAACTAACTTCAGCCCCTAATCACCTTGTGTAGCTCCTAATTCAACCATGGAATCACCAAGAGTTTCTAAGGATTGGAAGTAGTTTGGATGAATCAAAACCTAACTAGGGTTTAGGTATTGATGTTGCACTTGATTCTTGGATAATACTTGAAGTAAATTAGCTAAAGTTTATGTGTTTGTGTGTGATGTATTGGACGACAACAACAAGGAGGGGAGGGTATTTATAAGGTCTTGAGGAGGTTATGAAATAACTAGGAAAGTTACTACACTTGGAGACCAAGTTTAACTTGGAGCTTAAGTAGTACACATGTGATGATCTAGTGAATCAATGGTCAAGATCAAGCCACACAAGTGAATCCCCCCCCCCCCTAGAGGCGGTTTCACTTAGGATAGGATGGATGACTTGGTCTTGGATGATATTATCTAACTTAAGTAGCTAGTTTTGACTCCGGGAAATGCTAACCGTAAATGCTTAAGTCACAAAACGTAAAACCGGGTATCCTAAAAATATGAAACTTATAAATATGCTAGAACTTATCAATATACTCCATAATAAAATATAAAATGAGTGGTAGGTTCTATTGCAGTGCTCAAACCCTGCTAAAACTGGAAACTCGGGTCTAAAACGCGTAATACGTAAAACGTACGAAAGTTGCGTAAAATTGAGAAAAGTAAAATGTAACTTTTCTAATAGGATACTAATGACTTAAAATGACTTATAATGTCTAGGCTGGGCTCTGTCTAGTGTCGGTTGGCATTTAATGTCTTTAAACTTAAAACCGTAAGCCTAAAAATCAAGGAATGATTTTTGGTCAAAGGAGGAGGGAAAAATATGTTGACTTATTCCAAAAATGTGAAAAATCAAATCGTTTTAGAAACGCGGTGCAGGTATAGGCTAAGGTTACGGCTGAGTAAAAACGCTTAAAAGTGAAAATTCCAGTTTTTCACGGCCGAGGTTTATTTGGTCATGTTTTTCACAGTCATGATTTATTCTCAAATAAATCATCAGTGTATCAAACATTTTTCTGATACGGGGAAAATTAACGCGGTCGAGTTTCGTTGTGCGTAGAATTTTTGAATGACGTTTTACCCTAAAACGTGTAATTCCTTATTAACTTTCGCGAAAATGATCAGATGAATGTCAAACTTTTAATTTGCAATGGAAATGATTTATCACTCGAGGCCAAGAAACAAAAATCAAATTTTGGGAAAATTTCGGGAAAAATGAATAGTAAAAGTAAGTAGTAAAAGTGAATAGTGAAATTTTCCAGGAATAGTAATTAACCTGAAATTGCGAATTCTTACAGTCTCTACCCCTTAAGGAGAACTTCGTCCCGAAGTTCAGTTGATGTTAACTACTTACGGTGTGTTTAAAAGAATTCGGGATCTCTAATATAGTGGTGTTTACTCTGATTCGTCTAAGGTTCTGATTAAGGAGTTGTATCGGCTACAATTAAGCCCACTTATTTATAACATATTACTTACATAAAGAAGCATCCAAATTTATGTAAGTAAGGTATCATAAACTTATGGTTCGGTGATTTACAATTTCTTTATTTAAATGAAGAGGCGTCCTAATCCATTTAAATAAGGAGATTCTAAATCATCCTACTTAAGAATTTCCGACACAAAATCCGCCTTCTGAGGCAGATAGTAAGATAATCAAGTCATCAAATCCCTAAAGCTAAGCAATAATATTATTTAACTCAAATCTTGTGTCTCATCAAACAAGAACTGTTACAACAACAAGTTAAATAATTAGTTATTACTGAGCTCCATGTTTTTAATGACTCGACTAATCTCTGGGGTTCCTTATAATACAAAAGTCACATCATCTAACAGCGTGGAACTAAACCAACAACTACCAAAAAGCGTATGATATGTAGTGTGCGTAAGGCAAATAAAGAGGAGAGTCTTAACGTATATAGCAGTTATAGTCTAGGCACTAAATGCAACCTAGTTCTATATAACCAAGGCTCTGGTACCAATCTGTAACACCTCCAAAATACCGCAGCGGAAGACTGTGTCACTGGGGTGCTACTTCATAATACAAAGTACAAGTTATAGAAAACGACCTCTATAAGAGACGTTTTGAAAAGTTACCATTCGATTAATGAATTCAAAGTTACAAACATGAGATTCCAAAGTATGCTACATAAATGTATACAAAATGTTTCGAATGATAAATGATAAAAGTGTAAGTCTTCAGAATATGCAACTTGACTCTAAGTTCCACGCACTAGCTATCGCCTTACTAACCTGAGATAAACATGCTAAAGTGTCAACACAACGGTTGGTGAGTTCATAGAGTTTGTCTAACAAATAAAGCCTATAAAAATGATCACACAGCAAAGGCATCATGAATCCACTCAGTTGCAAGTCCCGCCATAAGAGACTTGTAACCTGTGTGTTCACAACCCACTGCTAAATATATAGTATGAATAAGACATGTATAAGTTCATCAAAACAATTAAGCAATTAGTAGTGAGTCTCTACTTCATCTCCGAAGACCTCACTTGGGAGCCAATTCCGAAAGACAACTGGGAGCCAATACCCAAAGACAACTGGGAGCCAATTCCCAAAGACAACTGGGAGCCAATTCCCGAAAATAGCTGGGTGCCATTTCCCAAAGTATAAAAGATTACTACTAGCCACTAAATAGAATAACTCAATTAAGTGTAACACAGTCATGTATGTATGAAATCAAGTATAATGCAATCAAGTATAAGACAATCAAGTATAAAACAATCAAGTATAAATGTTTTGAGTATTTGTACAAGTAAGCAAGTAGTTGTGCATGTATCTCCCCCAAAGAGTTAAAACAATTATGAAAATAGTAGGGGCTATGACTCACCTTAAGTCTATGTAATGAGAAATGAAAGTGGTAGTCGAATCGCGAAAGTCTCTAAGAGTAGCCTATAATAGAACGTTGCGACTTAGGTTTGGAGTAACGTCTAAGAATACGAAGAATTACCTATATATGTCTTGCATATTGTTCATGATGTAGTACTTAATATATAGTGTAAGTCTTTAAATATAAATGATTTATGAAACATGTATAGGTTGTATATCTCTTACTACCGTTCGGGCCGACAAAATTCAGAAGTCATGGAGTAAACATTCGAGGAGCCAGGACACTTTAATTCATAAATCCACAACCCATCTCAACGGCTTACTTAATGAACTCCTTACATGAGGCTCCCTACTATTGTAGTATTTGATAACATATATATAAGTTTTTGATTCGAAAAATTACATGGTCTTTAGCCGTGGCTTTGCCGTGACCTTGGTCATTGTTACCATGGTCTTGAGACTCAATCTTGGCTTTAGCCATGGTTGTGGTCTTGGCTTTAATGACCTCTTGGTCTTAGTAAAACATAACTATTTTATAGTGACTTTGGTCTAAAAATGAGCTGTTAAGAATTTGAAGAAAGTATCACTTGGAAAGCGTTTTCAGGGCTTGACCTTCTGTAAACCCAAATGAAAACGTCGTTCCGGAAAACTTTCGTGTTTTAACTTTTTGATGAATCGGACCAGAAGGGCCACTTTCAAAATGGTCAGATTGCAAAACAGTAGGTATCGGCAGTTTCGGCGTTTTGGTTTTGCTAACTTCTTTTGGCCGTATCTTTTGACTCGTGTACTCGTTTTTAGTGGTTCAAATTGCTATGTTTTCCTTGTTAAGTCCTCTTTAACAGTAAGTAAGTGTCAAATATCGTAGTTGTACTATTTTGGTCGTCGTTCTCCATAAAAGTCACTAGTTTACTTGTTTAAATAACATAAGTTAACATATATATACAATAACTTGTTTTACTAGTTTTTATACATCATGAACATAATACAAAGACCATATATAGCATGAAAGAAAAATAATAAGCATGAAAATGATATTGAGCAAGAAAGTGTAATAGGATTTCTTACAACTTTTGGCTTTCTAAAGAAAGGAAGTCAAGTATGAAACTAGGACACTAAACCTATGCTTGCAAACCATTCACCACAACTCTTGTAATCCTTGCTATAACCCTTTTGAAAACCAACTAACTTCAGCCCCTAATCACCTTGTGTAGCTCCTAATTCAACCATGGAATCACCAAGAGTTTCTAAGGATTGGAAGTAGTTTGGATGAATCAAAACCTAACTAGGCTTTAGGTATTGATGTTGCACTTGATTCTTGGATAATACTTGAAGTAAATTAGCTAAAGTTTATGTGTTTGTGTGTGATGTATTGGACGACAACAACAAGGAGGGGAGGGTATTTATAAGGTCTTGAGGAGGTTATGAAATAACTAGGAAAGTTACTACATTTGGAGACCAAGTTTAACTTGGAGCTTAAGTAGTACACATGTGATGATCTAGTGAATCAATGGTCAAGATCAAGCCACACAAGTGAATCCCCCCCCCTAGAGGCGGTTTCACTTAGGATAGGATGGATGACTTGGTCTTGGATGATATTATCTAACTTAAGTAGCTAGTTTTGACTTCGGGAAATGCTAACCGTAAATGCTTAAGTCACAAAACGTAAAACCGGGTATCCTAAAAATATGAAACTTATAAATATGATAGAACTTATCAATATACTCCATAATAAAATATAAAATGAGTGGTAGGTTCTATTCTAGTAAAACCCTGCTAAAACTGGAAACACGGGTCTAAAACGCGTAATACGTAAAACGTACGAAAGTTGCGTAAAATTGAGAAAAGTAAAATGTAACTTTTCTAATAGGATACTAATGACTTAAAATGACTTATAATGTCTAGGCTGGGCTCTGTCTAATGTCGGTTGGTATTTAATGTCTTTAAACTTAAAACCGTAAGCCTAAAAATCAAGGAATGATTTATAAAATCAAGGAATGATTTTTGGTCAAAGGAGGAGGGAAAAATATGTTGACTTATTCCAAAAATGTGAAAACTCAAATCGTCTTAGAAACGCGGTGCAGGTATAGGCTAAAGTTACGGCTGAGTAAAAACGCTTAAAAGTGAAAATTCCAGTTTTTCACGGCCGAGATTTATTTGGTCATGTTTTTCGCAGTCATGATTTATTCTCAAATAAATCATGATTGTATCAAACATTTTTCTGATACGGGGAAAATTAACGCGGTCGAGTTTTGTTGTACGTAGAATTTTTGAATGACGTTTTACCCTAAAACGTGTAATTCCTTATTAACTTTCGCGAAAATGATCTGATGAATGTCAAACTTTTAATTTGCCATGGAAATGATTTATCACTCGAGGCCAAGAAAAAAAAATCGAATTTTGGGAAAAATGAATAGTAAAAGTAAATAGTCAAATTTTTCGGGAATAGTAATTAATAAGAAATTGCGAATTGTTACAATCTCTACCCCTTAAGGAGAACTTCGTCCCGAAGTTCAGTTGATGTTAACTACTTACGGTGTGTCTAAAAGAATTCGGGATCTCTAATATAGTGGTGTTTACTCTGATTCGTCTAAGGTTCTGATTAAGGAGTTGTATCGGCTACAATTAAGCCCACTTATTTATAACACATTACTTACATAAAGAAGCGTCTAAATTTATGTAAGTAAGGTATCATAAACTTATGGTTCGGTGATTTACAATTTCTTTATTTAAATGAAGAGGCGTCCCAATTTATTTAAATAAGGAGATTCTAAATCATCCTACTTAAGAATTTCTGACACAAAATCCGCCTTCTGAGGCAGATAGTAAGATAATCAAGTCATCGAATCCCTAAAGCTAAGCAATAATATTATTTAACTCAAATCTTGTGTCTCATCAAACAAGAACTGTCACAAGATCAAGTTAAATAATAAGTTATTACTGAGCTCCGTGTTTTTAATGACTCGACTAATCTCTGGGGTTCCTTATTATACTAAAGTTACATCATCTAACAGCGTGGAACTAAACCAACAACTACCAAAGACCGTATGGTATGTAGTGTGCGTAAGGCAAATAAAGAGGAGAGTCTTAACGTATATAGCAGTTATAGTCTAGGCACTAAATGCAACCTAGTTCTCTATAACCAAGGTTCTGGTACCAATCTGTAACACCCCTAAAATACTGCAGCGGAAGACTGTGTCACTGGGGTGCTACTTCATAATACAAAGTACAAGTTATAGAAAACGACCTCTAAATGAGACGTTTTGAAAAGTTACCATTCGATTAATGAATTCAAAGTTACAAACATGAGATTCCAAAGTATGCTACATAAATGAATACAAAATGTTTCGAATGATAAATGATAAAAGCGTAAGTCTTCAGAATATGTAGCTTGACTCTAAGTTCCACGCACTAGCTATCGCCTTACTAACCTGAGATAAACATGCTAAAGTGTCAACACAATGGTTGGTGAGTTCATAGAGTTTGTCTAACAAATAAATCCTATAAAAATGATCACACAGTAAAGGCATCATGAATCCACTCAGTTACAAGTCCCGCCATAAGAGACTTGTAACCTGTGTGTTCACAACCCACTGCTAAATATATACTATGAATAAGACATGTATAAGTTCATCAAAACAATTAAGCAATTAGTAGTGAGTCTCTACTTCATCTCCGAAGACCTCACTTGGGAGCCAATTCCCAAAGACAACTGGGATCCAATTCCCAAAGACAACTAGGATCCAATTCCCAAAGACAACTGGGAGCCAATTCCCAAAGACAACTGGGAGCAAATTCCCAAAAATAACTGAGTGCCATTTCCCAAAGTATAAAAGATTACTACTAGCCACTAAATAGAATAACGCAATTAAGTGTAACACAGACATGTATGTATGAAATCAAGTATAACGCAATCAAGTATAAGACAATCAAGTATAAAACAATCAAGTATAAATGTTTTGAGTATTTGTACAAGTAAGCAAGTAGTTGTCCATGTATCTCCCCCAAAGAGTTAAAACAATTATGAAAAGAGTAGGGGCTATGACTCACCTTAAGTCTATGTAATGAGAAATGAAAGTGGTAGTCGAATCGCGAAAGTCTCTAAGAGTAGCCTATAATAGAACGTTGCGACTTAGGTTTGGAGTAACGTCTAAGAATACGAAGAATTGCCTATATATGTCTTGCATATTGTTCATGATGTAGTACTTAATATATAGTGTAAGTCTTTAAATATAAATGGTTTATGAAACATGTATAGGTTGTATATCTCTTACTACCGTTCGGGCCGACATAATTCAGAAGTCATAGAGTAAACGTTTGAGGAGTCAGGACACTTTAATTCGTAAATCCACAACCCATCTCGAAGGCTAACTTAATGAACTCCTCACATGAGGCTCCCTACTATTGTAGTATTTAATAACATATATATAAGTTTTTGATTCGAAAAATTACATGGTCTTTAGCCGTGGCTTTGCCATGACCTTGGTCATTGTTACCATGGTCTTGAGACTCAATCTTGGCTTTAGCCATGGTTGTGGTCTTGGCTTTAGGTCATTAGACCTCTTGGTCTTAGTAAAACATAACTATTATATAGTGACCTTGGTCTAAAAATGGGCTGTTAAGAATTTGAAGAAAATATCACTCGGAAAGCGTTTTCAGGGCTCGAGCTTCTTTGTACTTGAACGAAAACGTCGTTCCGGACAAGTTTCGTGTTTTAACTTTTTGATGAATCGGAACAGAAGGGCCACTTTCAAAATGGTCAGATTGCAAAACAGTAGGTATCGGCAGTTTCGGCGTTTTGGTTTTGCTAACTTCTTTTGGCCGTATTTTTGACTCGTGTACTCGTTTTAAGTGGTTCAAATTGCTATGTTTTCCTTGTTAAGTCCTATTTAACAGTAAGTAAGTGTGAAATATCATAGTTGTACTATTTTGGTCATGGTTCTCCATAAAAGTCACTAGTTTACTTGTTTAAATAACATAAGTTAACATATATATACAATAACTTGTTTTACTAGTTTTTATACATCATGAACATAATACAAAGACCATATATAGCATGAAAGAAACATAATAAGCATGAAAATGATATTGAGCAAGAAAGTGTAATAGGATTTCTTACAACTTTTGGCTTTCTAAAGAAAGGAAGTCAAGTATGAAACTAGGACACTAAACCTATGCTTGCAAACCCTTCACCACAACTCTTGTAATCCTTGCTATAACCCTTTTGAAAACCAATTAACTTCATCCCCTAATCACCTTGTGTAGCTCCTAATTCAACCATGGAATCACCAAGAGTTTCTAAGGATTGGAAGTAGTTTGGATGAATCAAAACCTAACTAGGGTTTAGGTATTGATGTTGCACTTGATTCTTAGATAATACTTGAAGTAAATTAGCTAAAGTTTATGTGTTTGTGTGTGATGTATTGGACGACAACAAAAAGGAGGGGAGGGTATTTATAAGGTCTTGAGGAGGTTATGAAATAACTAGGAAAGTTACTACACTTGGAGACCAAGTTTAACTTGGAGCCTAAGTAGTACACATGTGATGATCTAGTGAAACAATGGTCAAGATCAAGCCACACAAGTGAATCCCCACCCCTAGAGGCAGTTTCACTTAGGATAGGATGGATGACTTGGTCTTGGATGATATTATCTAACTTAAGTAGCTAGTTTTGACTCCGGGAAATGCTAACCGTAAATGCTTAAGTCACAAAACGTAAAACCGGGTATCCTAAAAATATGAAACTTATAAATATGCTAGAACTTATCAATATACTCCATAATAAAATATAAAATGAGTGGTAGGTTCTATTGGGGTGCTCAAACCCTGCTAAAACTGGAAACACGGGTCTAAAACGCGTAATACGTAAAATGTACGAAAGTTGCGTAAAATTGTGAAAAGTAAAATGTAACTTTTCTAATAGGATACTAATGACTTAAAATGACTTATAATGTCTAGGCTGGGCTCTGTCTAGTGTTGGTTGGTATTTAATGTCTTTAAACTTAAAACCGTAAGCTTAAAAATCAAGGAATGATTTATAAAATCAAGGAATGATTTTTGGTCAAAGGATGAGGGAAAAATATGTTGACTTATTCCAAAAATGTGAAAACTCAAATCGTCTTAGAAACGCGGTGCAGGTATAGGCTAAGGTTACGGCTGAGTAAAAACGCTTAAAAGTGAAAATTCCAGTTTTTCACGGCCGAGGTTTATTTGGTCATGTTTTTCACAGTCATGATTTATTCTCAAATAAATCATGAGTGTATCAAACATTTTTCTGATACGGGGAAAATTAACGTGGTCGAGTTTCGTTGTGCGTAGAATTTTTGAATGACGTTTTACCCTAAAACGTGTAATTCCTTATTAACTTTCGCGAAAATGATCTGATGAATGTCGAACTTTTAATTTGCCATGGAAATGATTTATCACTCGAGGCCAAGAAACAAAAATCAAATTTCGGGAAAATTTCGGGAAAAATGAATAGTAAAAGTAAATAGTAAAAGTGAATAGTGAAATTTTCCTCGAATAGTAATTAACCTGAAATTAGGAATTGTTACAAATTACCCCTTACTTCTATGAGAGTCCTCAAGAAGAAAAGAACTTGCAATTTCACAACATCTTCGTTGGAAGTTTTCAAGTCACGCTCCCTAATTTGGATAAGAAACGTTCCTTTGGTTTTAAACCTGATGTGAAAAGGGTGCACCTCAAAAACACTTCAGCTTCAGAAACCTCTGTGGAACAACTCCTTCCCTTACCCCGGTGGACTACACTAACGGGAATGGCTATTCATAGTTTATACGCTTGGTTAGCTATTTACAATAGTGCAGGGACTAAATTTGAAATTGTCACTAAGTATCCATAATCCGGGCATCTGACGGCGTCAGAATTTACTCTTGACGCCGTCACCTTGCATTCTCAGCAATATTAACCTCATATCCATCACTTTCAACACATACCCCACAAACCATATCCAATTGATACTTCACCTCCGAGCCTTCAAGATCAAATCCAACATCTTCCGTGACCGATATCCACATGGTAAGTAACTTTTCTTCATCCTTATTCGTTCAATTATCCGTAGGACCTACCAATTTTGAAAACCCCCATCATCCGAAACCCTAACATTGATTCATTCTTAGAACTCGTAATGCCCTCCTATAGGTATTGTGTAACCATAATTAAGGCATTGGGTAGTAATGATTAATAGGAGTCATGAGTCAATTGCGAAAAAAAATTTCACACCACGATTTTTTTGATCCCCCACCCATGTTTTCTGTAAAAAGGGGTGTTTGGCTCATGGATTTAGAGTTTGAAAATTGATTTTTCCCTCGTAATTGCATGGTTCAATATTTGTTGGGGCTGACGGCGTCAGGCTTTGTGGTCTGACGGCGTCAGATGGGTCTGACAGCTTAACTCCATAGAACCCTTATTCTAATCGCTTCCATTCCGTTCCATATTTTTCCAGGAAAATGAGCAAGCGCACCCGACAACACCGAGGGAGTTCTTCAAGGTCCCAACGAGTGAACTTGGGTGACATGGTTCATAGTTAGGGTGTGTTTGAGGATAAGGCCTCTACAACCAAATATGTTCAACTACTCTACCACCATATCGACGGGGGGGGGGGGGGGGGCAGTGATTGATTGGGACTTTTTGAGGGCTCAGGGCCTCGAGAATGCTTTCCTTGAAAGGATCCAAACTTATGCATTTACGGGTCCTCAATGGGAAAAGTTGTTTAGGATAAGGGAAACAGTTTATAGTGAGTTGGTGAGAGAATTCTTTGCTACTTTTCATTTTGATTTGGCTGAGGCTAGAACGGATATGGGTGGTACTACCATTTATTTTAGGCTGGGGGAGAACTTAGGTCATGCTTGGTTACAGAGTTTGGTTGGAGACTGGGTTCGTATAGGCATAATGAGGCTATTCAGGGTGGTTTTATGCAGAGGCTGATGGGTGGAGAGACAATGAGGAATGAGTTGAGGTGTGCTATGTTCTGGCCGAATATTAGGAATGGGGTGTACACTTCGACTACTGGGGCGGCCTCCATTAGGGAACCTAGAGTCCGGTTAGCCCACAGATGCATCACCTACAGTTTGGCAAGACGCCATGGCTCCACTCACCGCGTCACTGTCTCTGACCTTTTCTACCTGTACACCATGTTCTCAGAGGATGTGTATTGTAACATCCCATTCTGGGTGGCGAGTTATCTGAAAACGAGTATAGGGAAGAGGGATGGTGATAAGATCTATGGAGGGATGTTTGTGACCCACCTGGCTCGTTCTTATGGGATCCTTGTGCCGGAGATCATGGGATACTTGAGTGATTGTGGTGCATTTAGGGTGGTGAGGGTCAAGTCCCTCAAGTAGATAAGTATCGTGATGGAGTTGGGGGATGGGTCCTTTGCTTGTTATGTTGTAGGGGGAGCGGCTGCTGCTGATGATGATGAGGATGATGATGAGGGTGCACCCCAGCAGCAGCAGTATAGGGACTATGAGGTTGGCTCTGCGGACTACTATCGGCACATGGTTCGGGGAGATTGGCAGGCGCATCAGGGGGCTTGGATGGGTCAGGTGGATGCATAGAGAGCCACCACTGACCAGAGGTTTGACTAGATGTATGATCACACAGTCCGCCAGATGCAGCATCTTTCGACCCGTGATCACATCGAGCCTCAGTTGCAGATTGACCCATTCCCTGGACGCGAGCAGGACTATCCTCCCTACGGGTACACCGGGCACCTCCCTACTGGCTATGATTACCGCTATGGTCCCCCTCCCCAGTGATTTGTCATGTTATGTTATGATCTCTGGACAATTTATTTGTGGTTGTACGCTCTAAAACAGTATATCCTGTAATAATTTAGGATGTGGCCTCTGTTGGCCTTGGATATTTTTTATTTTTTCTATTATGAATGTAGGATTTTTAATTTCATGGTTGTTTCTTTTTCAGTTTCTATTTGTTTGATTTTTATTTGTTTGATGTTATTTGTTTCCGTATGCGTGTTTTATTTTTTATTGTTGGTAGATCATGTTTCAAACTAAATTGTTGAAATGCTTTATTTTGTTGTTTAACTTCATCTTAACTTCATATAAAGGTATTTTGCAAAAGCTAAGCGTAAGGGGAAACCCCAAATTTGTTTCTAAGAACGAAAATGATCTTGATTCGCCACTATTAAATGAACATGCATATTAGTATTTGTTAGAATCAAATGCTTGTATCGAGTCATAATGATGTTTTGCAGGATTTTCCAGGAAGTAGGACATAAGTTTTTCTAGAAATTTTCTGGAAACTTAACATAAAGATTTCTGCAGGTCACTTCTGACGGCGTCAGGGTTTAACACCTGACGACGTCACGTGTAAAATTCTGGAAATTTTGTGAGTTTTGTTTTTCTAACGGAGTCTTAAAAGTTTTTGTTGATTCTTTAGTTTTATAAACTCCAGGAAATCTGCAAACATTCATTCCACAAGCATTATATCTTAAATCGCTATCTAGGATTTGTTAGTATATATAGATTGCCACCGATTTTACGCGAGGTTGCCTTCATTGTTTTCTCAGGTTTAACAGGTTATATATGACAAGAAGATGATTTATATTTCTGGAAGGGAGGCTTTGAACGTTCATTTTCTTGGAGGAAGATCTAACCTTGTTAACACACTATCCACACTAAACGAATCAGGGGAGTATTTGTTTTCATTCTTTTACCTATTTTACTTTTACATCCTTAAATTGAACATTGGGGACAATGTTCATCCTAAGTGTAAGGGGAGGGTAAATGATGATACCTTATAGGATACAATTGCACTTGAGTTTGTTTGTTCGATGGTAGGTGTGTAATAAAACTAAGAGAAATACTTGTTAGTGTAATTTTAGCGCCAAATTTAAATTTTTTTACAACATTTAGGAGTGAAACTTTAGCCTTAACAAGCGTCTCATGGATAGGAGTTGTATGAGTAGCACAAAACCGTACCATTCAGAAAAATTTTCCACCCAAATATGTGAGGATCGCCTTTAGATTTGATTGGAAAAGCATTATTTATTAGTGCTTATGAGTGTACCGGTAGCATTTAGATTCTAGAACTTGCGTTAGTGATGCATCCCGAGACCGCTAGTGAGACTATATTCGTGTAGTAGGATTTACTACATGATAAGAGGCATTAGGATCACCCTTGTGTTAAACCCGTATCATAATTACTTGACCATTTAAGTCATATTACTTGACTAGTAAAGTCAATTAATTTTTCCCACACCTTAGCGTTGTACTCATTTTTAGTACACGATACCCCTAGTACACCCCTCCGAGCCTATCTTTTCGTTTCTTACTCTAAGCATCTTACTTAAAGGAAGAATTTGTTACAACCCACCCAAATGTGCAACCAAATCGCCTTAGCCTTCCGTGTATTCACTCATCTTTAGTGCATTATTGCTACATGTTTAAACCCTTAGTTAATTATCTAATTGATTACATGGTTGCTAAGTCGAGTCATATCTTGTACATATTGTTTTGGGATGATTGGGACTCATGGGTAAAGTACTAGTGTTTTGGAGTAATGGGGAAGAACATCAATTATTACCCCCATACGCGCGTTAATCTTAAAAAGTATTCCAAGTGTTTTGATTATCTTAATTCGAGTCATTAGAGTAGTTTATTGTAAAGTATGTAAAAATTCAAGTGTAAGGGGAATGTACATTCTCTATGATGTATTATTTTGGATGGTAGGGTAAGAGTGTATGCACAAAAAAAAAAAAAAAAAAAAAAAAAAAAAAAAAAAAAAAAAAAAATCAAGAAAAAAAATAGAAAAAGAAAAGAGAAAAACATACGGACTACCATCCCGTTTCATTCTATGTTTATTTTATGTTTTTGGTAATTTTTGATTCATTAGCTTAAGTCGAGTCGAGTCTTGGTTTAGCAACGCCATATTGTACATGTAATTAACCAAGATGATTAACTCGCCACCAGTAAATATTGCCTTTATCCAACAAAACCGTGTTTTCCATATCCCTACACCTAACGTTATAACCCTTTAAAAGACCTCTTTGATAGTTTATCCTAGGTGCTTACGCCAAGTGGTGGAGGTTTGATCCTTTCCCAAGCCTATGGTAATCTGTTTGCTATGACAGGTAGTGAGAGATGTTTTCCATTTCCATATTGTGATATATATACTTTATTACACCCGAGAGATGTGAGTATCTAAACACTATTTGTGAGGTGCTAGTGTATGACCTCCGTGCTTGCTTTTGGTTTTTAGTGGAACGATTATTTGTAGTAGTTACTTTTATATTAGTGTTAAATAACCCCAAACTTGTATTTTGATTAGAATAAAAGCGCATTTGCTTGAGGACAAGCAAATCTCAAGTGTAAGGGTATTTGATGAGCCGAAAAGTGTACCGCTTTTAAGGGGTCATTTAAGCCCAAATTTGAGATTATTTGATCAAAATTGCCCTAAATCGTTCATTTTGTCATTTTAGGTACTTTTGGAAAGAAATCTGAAAAAAAAGCATTTTGGACGTTTTTGGAGCATAAAAGTGAAGAAAACGGCTAAGTCTCAAAATTCCTTGCTGGAATAGTACTTGACGGCGTCAAGGTTCTACAAGTGACGGCGTCAAGAGTGACAAAAGAGGTGGAAGTGAAAAATACACGTGACGATCCAGAATGTTATTAGGCATATTGGCCTGACGGCGTCACCAAGGCCGTCAGGGTCCAAATACACGTGACAGCCCAGAGTTCATTTACACATGACGGCATCAGATATGGATCTAGGCAATACGAATTTCATCATGGTGGCGAGTTGACGGCATCACAAGCTATAACGTGATGCCGTCAAGGTGTAAAATCTATATATAGTTTTCTAATTTTCATTCATTAGTGTGGAACTTTGTATGGGATATTAGGGCATAAACCCTAAGACGAATTTTACAGCTTTTTCAAGGGTTTCAACCCCTTGATTCTTCCATGTTCAATTGAAGATAAGTACTTATTCAAATCATTCAATATGTCTATGTGTTGTGTGATTATATCTTACACTTGTCTTCTCTTTAACATGCTAGGCTAGATTTTTATTGTGTTTGCTTAGATGTAGTGAAACCTAGATGTTGATTATGGGTTGATTGTTTGTTTATAATTGTTACGGATGATTGTATTCGATGTTAGGCTTAAGAAAACAGGTAGACTTCAATTGGTAACTAGCTTGAACGTCTTAAGAAACATGATCGGAGGTGTACTACGATTTTTGGTTGTATTTAATGCGTAAGAGAATTCTAATGATCCCATGTTAGGAGCTTCTAACGGCTCGACATAGGAGTGAAGTAGGATCTTATAGAGTTAGGGAATATTGTACACGGCCCTACGACTAGTATTAAGGAATATAACCCGTCATCCATGCAATTGTAACAAGCTAATAAACCTATAAAAGATATCTAGGGAGTAATGAAATCTAAGTAAACAAAACTTTTCTCATTATTGTTTCCACCACATTAGTATATTATTTTAATTTTCATTTCTTTTATTTTATTTTGATTGCATTAGTAGTTAATTGGGTTAGTTGGCTAGCAACTAATTCCACCCACTCTTCCAAAACCCGAGATTTTAATTGCTTTCCATAAAATATAAAAATACAAAAGAATCATCCCTCACCTCTAGACCTAGTTTAGTAGGCTTTCTAATCCTAGTGACACTATTCTTGAGTTAAACAATCAATCCCCTGGTACTTGTCACTATACTATACTACAACGATCAGGTACATTGCCTGGTTGGAGTTGTAAGCTTCTCAAGATCCCTTGAGAGGTAAAACCTGTTGCGAGGGCACAATTCCCACGTATCAGACGCTGACAAGCGTCACAAGTTTTGACTAGGTCGTGAGCATCTTTGTAGATTGTGGGCCAATAGAAGCCAGATTCAAACACCTTTTTGACGGTGTAGTTTGGGCTATGATGTCCCCCCGTGGGTCCATCATGAAAAGCTTTGAGAATATCCATGGCTTCTTGGCCATGAACACACCGCCGGATGACTTGATCCGCACAAATTTTAAACAAATAGGGGTCGTCCCAGAAGTAGTGGTTTACGCCTTCGAAGAATTTTTTCTTCTGTTGGGACGACATCCCTTTGACAATGAAGTTACTCGCATGGTAGTTTGCAAAGTTTGCAAACCATGGGGTAGTAGAGTCACCACGAGAAGAGATCACATTGAGTGTTTCGAGAGGAAAGGTTTCATTTATTTCCTTTTTCTCGAGGACATCTTGGTGAGGGTTCTCTAATCGAATTCTTGTAGGAGGAGAACCCATCGGAGAACCCATCGGAGCAATCTCGACTTTGCATCTTGTTTGGCAAAGAGATATTTCAGAGCCGAGTGATCCGTATACACTATGCATTTTGTCAATATCAAATATGGCCGAAACTTCTCAAAAGCATACACCACGGCTAATAATTCTTTTTCCATTTTAGTTAATGAGTCTAAGCCTCAGTCATAGTTTTACTTGCCCCAAGACCGCACATATAGCAAAGTCACTAGCATCGCACATGAGCTCAAAAGGCAGGTGCCAATCGGGGGCGACCAGGATGGGTGCTTCAGTAAGCTTTTTCTTGAGAGTTTGAAATGCTTCGATGCACTCGGGAGAGAAGATGAAAGGAGCATCTTTCTCAAGAAGATGGGTCATAGGCTAGGCCGAGCTATTTTAGAGAAATCCTGAATGAATCTCCGATAGAAACCGGCATGCCCGAGAAAACTCCTGACACCTTTGACAGTAGTGGGAGGAGGTAGTTTGGCTATTACATCAACTTTTGCTCTATCAACCTCAATCTTACTTTTGGAAATCTTATGGCCCAGGACAATGCCCTCTTTGACCATAAAGTGACTCTTCTCCCAACTTAGACTTAAGTTTGTATCTTCACAACATTTAAGCATGTTTTCTAAATGGGAGAGACATGATTGGAAAGAATCCCCAATGACAGAGAAATCATCCATAAAGACCTCCATAGTTTTCTCGATCATGTCATGGAATATGGCCATCATACACCTTTGGAACGTGCCTGGAGCATTACATAAGCCAAAGGCAAAAGTTCCGTAAGGGCATGTGAATGTGGTCTTTTCTTGATCTTGCGGATCAATGGGAATCTGAAAGTATCCCATGAAACCGTCAAGGAAACAATAGTATTCGTTTCCTGCTAATCTCTCAAGCATTGGGTCCATGAAGGGTAGAGGAAAGTGGACTTTACGGGTGGCGTCGTTTAACTTTGTGTAGTCAATGCACACACGCCATCCCATAACCAATCAAGTTGGAATCAACTCGTTTTCATTATTTGTGACAACAGTAATGCCACCCTTTTGGAACGCAGTGAATGGGACTAACCCAAGGACTATCATAGATAGGGTAAATCAATCCGGCATCAAAAAGTTTGAGAACCTATTGTTTGATAACCTCATGAATTTTGGGATTAACCCTTCTCTGTTGTTGAATTGCTGGTTTAAAGTCATCCTCCATTAAAATCTTATGTGTACAAAATCCTGGGTTAATACCCTTAATGTCGGAGAGTTTCCAAGCAATGGGTTGCTTGTGTGATTTCAGAACCTTGATGAGAGCAGCTTTCTCCTCATCACTCAAATCTTTTGCAATTATGATGGTAATTTATCGTTACCCTCCAGAAAGGCATATTCGAGATGAGGTGGTAAGTCCTTAAGTTCGACCTCGGGAAATTCATCAGTTTTCTAGACATATTTGATTTCCTCTTTATGAAGTTTTTGTGGAAGAATAGGAGGAGGAGAGGCATCTTCATTTAAGAGCTTCTCGTAGAGAAGAATATCCCTTTTCGGGTCAATCTCTTGGTTATCAACTCCCTTGGGAATTGAGTCACTTTTGAGAAAGGCCACTATTTCCTCTAAGACGAAGTCACTTCCCTCAAACGGAGGGAGGGAAGGAGAAGAATTAGTAATTATAGGTTGATTGACATTGAGAAGAATTAGCAAAAAAGGGAGTTGGGCCTGGGAGCGGATTGGGCTGATGTTCGTTGTTGATTTGTGGATTTGATTTGGTTTTAGTTTTAAATAATAAAGGGTCCATTTGGTGTTGTAATTATCACAAGGACCAATTGTGTAATTCACTGAAAATTGAGGGGTTTGTAACTTTCCCGAAGTTGTTATAAGGATTAATCTTTCCAAGTTTCATTTACCAAAGGGCTTTGGAAGCTATTTTCCACATTTTAATTTCCAAGGACTAAAACTGCCAAGTTCCAAAGTTGAGGGGCCAAAATTGTAAATTCTTCAAATCTTTAATCCAAGGGTGAGTTTTTTCCACTTTGTAATTTTCCAAGGTCCTTTGTTGTTTATTTTCCAAATTTGAACCTCTAGGGACCATTCTTGTCATTTTTAAAACTTGAGGGACTAAAACTGTAAATTCCTCAAACTTTCCACCAGAGGGCTGATTATGACAACTTTTGAATCTCTAAGGACCTATGTTGATTTTTCATCCAAATCCAATGCTCAGGGGCTATTTCTGTCAATTTCCAAATTTGAGGGATCATTTATGCCAATTTTGCAAAATTTTGCTCTAAGGACAATTTCTGGCATTCTGTGATTCCACAAGGTGTGTTTTGACAATCTGAGCTCAAAAATGGTAATTTGCTTCCTCGGCTCTGGCTTTTGACACGTTTTCTAAACTCGTGCTCGTTTTTGTCATTTTTGGCCTGATTTATACCAATTTCTAAAATATTCGTTCCTGCATGATCACAAACACAAAAACACAATATCTTTGGCAATTATGGTTAGTTTGTGTCTGTTTTGGTCTTAATTTGGCCAGAAAAAGGTGTGTGAATAAGCACACACCAGTTATCAATGAAACACATAAATTAACTTAAACCGGGTGTAATCCAAGATTCATGGTTCAAATGTCAGAATTAGCTAAATTGGTTGGGGCCAAACAATTTAAGGTCTTTTAGCTCCACTGCTGGTTTGTCACCGGCTTTCCGACCATATAATGAGGAGGCTCAACTCCATGGATTAAGAATTATGATCTTTTTAAGTTGTGTTATTTTCGTCCGTTTATTGCAGTGATCTTCGTTAATCAATCCATGAAAATCATTCTTATCAAAGGTACCATCTTATTGTGTTCAACATTTAATCAATATAATCAAATTCATGATTTAATCAATGTGATGTTTCATATTCACGTTCAGAATTATTCATACATGGGTAGTTTGAGGTTAAAATGACTTTAGACAATAATTTTCATTCCATTTGAGAGGAATTTTAACGTAACCTAAGTCATATTGTTGTTATAAATAATGCTTAAAAACGTTATTAATATTTTTCAATAACTCTACGTTTTGATAATCACAAAATATAAACTAAATTAAATTAAAGATTATGATGTAAACAAGCATTTAGTGGTAAATATTTATTACTACAATAAATCACTTATGGTATGTATAAACAAAGTGTCTGATGCATTACATGATCAAAGGAGCATTTTTTTTAAACAAAAGACATTTTATAAAATGACATAAACATTTTATATCTTTTAGAAAATCATTTTTGGTATTAAATAAAATTGTTTAATTAAACCATAAATATATGATTTCAAATTTCCAACCGAAAAAGGAAAATTTTCTCCAGAAAAACCTTCCCCAGAAAAGGACAAAAATACCCAACGTTTAAAATGGGCGGCCCCCTTAATTATGTTAGGCGGGCCCCTTAATCATTAAGGGGACCGGCCACGCTCCTGCACAGTATTCTTCTCCTTATAAATACTGGACTATTCCTGAACTTTTCACCTAACCTTTTGCACTCTTAACATTCTGATCCAAATCTCTCCTTCGTTCCTTTCAAAACCTTTGATCACATAATCATAAGTATTTGTTTCCAATGACCCAAAGCTTCATCCACACAAGTGCAAAAGAATAACACTCCTTCAACATATATACAAAGTAGTAGTGTTGTGATTAGTTAATATCATCTTATAGTAGTGCGAGATTATTTGTAAAGTGTTGTGTGCTTAAGTAGATCGTAGATATTAGTTGTGTTGAAAAGTAGTGTAGAAGTTGTGAATTAGTTGTGCATAGAAGAAAGTGTGAAGAAGACGTGAAGAAGTTGTGAAGCTATCGTGAAGAAGTTGTGAAGTTGTAAAGAAGTTGTGAGATTAGTTCTAGCTAGGATTAGAACTCAACATTTAGCTTAGTGTCGTTAATCGGTGTAAGCCAGGGTGTATAATGTTTCTCCGCAAAAAGGAGTTTGTTGACATAGTGAAGAAAACTCTCGAGTGTGGTACTCGGGGAGTGGAGTAGGGCAAGGAAGGTGTCCTTGTAGCCGAACCACTATAAATTCGCGTGTTGTGGTTTTATCTTTCCATCTCTATCTTTCATTTCATTTCATTACATCATTTACACTATTAGATTATACTTGTTAATATTTGTTCATATTTGTTAACAAATTGAATTCACATAAGATCGAATTAAAGTTTTAATAATCAGCAAAAGTTTTTCGAAAATAAACACAAAAAGACGTAAAACTATTCAACCGCCCTTCTAGTTTTCTACAATTGGTATCACAGCCACGTCTAGCAAGATGTTTAAAATATATTGTATTTTAAAACTTGTAACGATCTATGGATTCTAATAAATATTTAGGAGGGCAATCTATGCAAAGACCACCACTATTTGAAAGTGATGGATTTTTATATTGGAAAAAATCGATTCGAAACTTATGTGAAATCAAAAGATCTAAATCTTTGGCATGTTATTACTAATGGTGATTTTTTACCTATTCAAAATAATCCCAAAACAAAGAAAGATGAAATCGTATCTTTTGAAAAACACAATGATGATTTAAAAAGAAAACTTGCTTAAAATGATGAAGCTAAAATGGTTATTTACAATGCGTTACCACGTAAAGAATACAAAAGGATCTTTATGTGTGAAACTGCAAAAGAAATTTGGAACTCTTTACTAATAACTAACCAAGGCAATAGTCAAGTCAAAGATAACAAAATAGATCTACTTGTTCAACAATATGAGTAATTTACGATTCCGGAAGAGGAATCAATTGATAATGCTTTTGCTAGGTTTAACACTATCATCACAAGTTTAAAAGCACTTAATAAGAATTTTTCTAGTAAGAATTTTGTTAGGAAATTTCTTTGGGCTCTTCATCCAAAATGGCGAGCTAAAGTGACAGCTATTGAAGAATCAAAGAATTTGTCAACTTTACAACTTGATGAATTAATTGGGAACTTGAAAATCTATGAAGTAATAATATAGAATAACTCCAAAATGGTCAAAGGAAAACAAGAGCAAAGCAAGTCAATCGCCTTGAAAGCTAGAAAGGAATCTAGTGACGAAGATAGCTCATCTTTCGAAAATGATGATGAAGAATATGCCATGGCCGTAAGAGACTTCAAGAAATTCTTCAAAAGCCGAGGAAGATTTGTTAGAAAACCACATGATGAAAGGAAAGCATCTCAAAAGAATAAAGATGACACGAATAGCAAGAATGAAAGGAAGTGCTTCAAGTGTGGTGATCCAAATCATCTCATTGGAAAATGTCCAATGATTTCAAGAGATCAAAATCAAAGGGCATTTTTTGGAGGAGCTTGGAGTGATAGCCATGAAGATCAAAAAGAAGCGACAAAGGAGGAGAAGTGCCTTATGGCTAAGACATCAAGCGAGGTACGTTCCGAAACCAAATATTTTAGTGATGAGAATCTATCATTAGACGAAAAAGATTTAGATAGTGAGTATAATAGACTATGCAAACTAGGACAACAAGTAATGACTAAAAACAAATCACTAAAACACATAAACAACAAATTAGAAAATGAAATACTAGAACTAAAAATTAAAATACATAAATTAGAAAAAAGGTAAAGAAATTTTTGAAGAATGTAAATCATGTCAAGAGCTTAAAAGTGAAAACGAAATACTTAGGGAAGAAATTTGCAAACATGACAAGTTTGAAAATAGCAATAACTCACTTAAGGAAATAATAAGCATTCAAAGAATATCTGGAGACAAAACCGGCTTAGGATTTAACCCAACCGAAGCTTCAACTAGTGAAACAAAAAATGTTAAGTTTGAAAGCGAACCTAGTAAACTAAAACCTTTAGAATCAAATCCCAAATACATACTCATAAATGATACGAAAATACCTCTTGCTAGTGATGAAGAAATAAAAATGTTTTATAAACCTTCCTTAAGAACCGAAGTAAGATACCCTAAACCTAAAACAAGATCCAAAACTCCGCCACCTAGAAAGCCAAATAAATCTTATCCTATATCTAAAATACCCCAACCAAGAAGAAACCAAAATAGACAAAACTACAATAACACTAGTAATCAAATGTGAAAGTATCAACCAAGTTACAACCCTTGGGGAATACTACCACCTTTCATGCATCCTAGCCAAATGTTAAACATGTTTGGACCAAACAACTTTGGACCAAAGACGTAATGGGGACCAAATAGCTAGATCAATACTCCTCAAAGAAGCTTGGAAGTTCTATCATCTTAGAATTTTATTAAGTCTACAAATTATATTGAAGATAATGAAGAATTCCATTGAAGACCACAAGGTACGCTTTTATTTCATGATCTTTGCCATGATGTATGCTTAGATTAATCTTTAGTTAGTTCTTATATGTTTGGTTGCTTTGTTAGACTTCACCTTTAGGCATTGTTTCTCTATGCTATTCCCTATATATATATATATATATATATATATATATATATATATATATATATATATATATATATATATATATATATATATATATATATATATATATATATATATATATATATATATATATATATATTCAAATAATATATGCGCATTGCCTCATAACCTAGATACGTCATATATATATATATATATATATATATATATATATATATATATATATTCTAATAATATATGCGCATTGCCTCATAACCTAGATACGTCATTTGTTAACTTTCTAGAACAAATAGAAATTGTTCGTCCTCGAACCTTTTCTTCCCCCACTTGGCCCTCTTGATCTTTAACGTTCAACTCGAAAATCTTTTATGTCCACTATTAGAAAACTCATGATGATAAAGAGATGTGAGTTAAGTGGATCAACATAAAAGTAGAACGCCTTCGCAAAAAAAAGCTATGGATGAAACAAACTCCTTTGACCATCAAACACTCATCTCCATCATTTCCTCATCATTTCTCAATTCCGCTTAATAACCCACTATTCCCACACACTTACACATAATATATATATATATATATATATATATATATATATATATATATATATATATATATATATATAGACACACACACACACATATTCCCGAACACTTCTCAAATCCTCTATCAACTTGATTGTCAAGATACATTTTAATTGACGAAACGTTAATTAAAACTTGTCAAGTATCTCATCATCATGCCAATATATTCCTACATATTTTTGATATATTATAAATCTAATTATATACGTACAAATATGTTAATGTCAGAAACAAAACCGCAAAAAATCAAAATTTCGCAGGCGGTCCCCTTAATGTTTAAGGGGACCGGCATGTTATTGGGGGCGGTCCCCTTAATGATTAAGGGGACCGGCCATCTGATACTTTCAAACTCGCTTTGCTCCTAAAATTTTTTGCCAATCACTCCATTTTCTTCAAACACTCCTTCTCTCTTGCTGTTGTAAACGAACCTCAACACCCAAAACCACCAAAATCCTTCACCAAATCACCAATCCGGGCTTGTTTCGCAAGGGGCAAACGTTAACCACTCATATAACAACATCTTTTGTAAATTTTGCAACATACATTTCATATAATTTCATCCAATTTTGTGTCTAATTAAAATTAGATATTTTATTAGAATTTGTCTAAATCCGAATTTTATCAAAATTAAGTCTAAGATTTACATAACTAAATGCTCCCTTTAGGATTAGAATGTAAAATTGCTACTCAAACTAAGTCATAACACATTATGTTGTCAAAAATTCTAATAGCTCATAAACCCTCACTAAAATTGTTTTTCAAAAGCACATTGTTGATACACTTCTTAAAAACTAGTTAAAACTCACTACATTGTAGTGATATAATGTTTTGAGCATCAAAAACATATTTTTAGAATCATTGTAAAAAGTTTTATAAAAACAACATGGGCGTTTGGCTCATGTACAAAGAACACTTAAATGAGTTGATTTAAATCTTGCAACAATTTTGTTAAACTTATAAACACATTAATAGTATATAGAAATCATCAAGATATATAATTAAGGGAGCGTTTGGTTTAACTAAGAAAAGGATATTTTTAAAACCGAAATTCACGTTTTCACTTTCTCAACAAGTTTATTGTTAGTCAAACTCATAAGAAATAGCTAGATATATAATCTAATATATATCTAGCCATATTTCAAAGTGGCTTATGAAGTTCAAGTTGACGTTTGGATGGTTTAGAAATTATATCGAACTTATTCTGTGGAAAACTAGAAGGGGGGGTTGAATAGTTTTCCTTTCTTTTTCGTTTTATAAAAACTTTGTTTCAAAATGTTGATTAGAATTTATTCAATTGTTTGTTTGAAAAACCTTCAATTAGATTTTAGTATAAAAGCAACATATAATCAATATGATCAATTATATATGTGAACTTTTAGATTAGTTTTCAAAACTTAGTTTTATGAATGAAGCATAGATCAAACTTTATGTGTATAAGTTTTCCTTTTAAAATCTTAAAACGTTTTGTATCAAATTATCGATTAAGTTAAGCTCAACATGAGAAGTGTTAAATATATATATTAGTCCATTTGACCATAACATACAATTATATGTCCTATCACACTATTAACTTCTATGTAAAACACATTCAATCATCACAACAATATAAGCAACAATTAAGACATATAGGCAAGCATAGATATAAAGCGATAAATGCAAGAATGAATGAAAAGAGATGAGAGAAAGAACATGCAAACCGAACACGATGATTTATAGTGGTTCGGCTACAAGGACACCTTCCTTGTTCCTACTCCACTCCCCGAGTCACCTACTCGAGAGTTTTCTTCACTACTCAACAAGCTCCCTTATGGCGGAGAAAACCGTACACACCTATATACACACCAATTTACACACCAATCTTCACACCAATCTACACACCAATCTACACACCAATCAACTTCTTCAAATCTATCTACTTCACAACTAACTACTCCACACCTATCTTCTTCACACCAATCTAGTTCCTAACTTATCTTCTTCACACCAAAAGTATATTCACACCTTCAAGGCACTAATGTCTTGACACCTTCAAGCCACTAATGTCTTCACAACTTCAATGCACTAATGTCTTGACACCTTCAAGGCACTAATGTCTTCACAACTTCAATGCATTAATGTCTTGACACCTTCAAGCCACTAATGTCTTCACAACTTCAATGCACTAATGTCTTGACACCTTCAAGACACTAATGTCTTCATAACTTCAATGCATTAATGTCTTGACACCTTCAAGCCACTAATGTCTTCACAACTTCAATGCACTAATGTCTTGACACCTTCAAGACACTAATGTCTTCACAACTTCAATGCATTAATGTCTTGACACCTTCAAGCCACTAATGTCTTTACAACTTCACATAAGCACTAACTAGATCCTAACACATCTTTGGGTTTATGATAGGGAGGATACTTCTCTTGCACTTTAAGTGATGAAAGATTGGATCACTTGAAACAAAGATTAATAATCTTATGATCAAAGGGTTTTAGAAGGATGTTTAGAGAGAATTGGATCTGAAAATATTTGTGCAAAAGGTTGGAAAAATTCCAGGTTTGAGGTGGTATTTATAGGGAAAAATTTCTGACAAAATCTGACAGGGGAGCGTGGCCGGTCCCCTTAATTGTGTGCCGGTCCCCTTAAAATTAAGGGGGCCGCCCCTTATAATTAAGGGGGCCGCCCTACTGAAACGGCCAGATTTTCTGTCTTTTAGTGGGGAAAGTTTATTTGGTGAAAAACTAACTAATTTTGGTTAAAAGTTTGAAATCATATATTTAGTATGATTAAAACATTTTTCTTTATTACCAAAAGTGTTTTTCAAAAATATATAATAAGTTTATATAATTAAATAAACTTTGTATTAGTTAATTAAATACCCCTTTGATCATGAAATGTATTAAACACTTGTTTATCCATACCTTAAGTGATTGTTGAAGCATACTAGAGACGTTGAGATGTCGAGGCTTGTTGACGTAAGAATGCATAGATGAATTGTGATCACAAGTAACTTAAGCACTTTACGTTATATGTTGTAACTTACATTTTTGTCATCATCAAAACATGAAGAGGATGTTTAGATTAAATATCGTAATATTCATGCCAACAATCTCCCCCTTTTTGATGATGACAAACTATGTAAACTATAACTTATAGTAAAATGTATAAGTTACTTGTTTACACTTCTTCTCCCCCTTTTGTCGAAGCAAAAAGGTGGACTCTAAATGAGACTTCTACAATGCTTGAACTCTTGAGATAGAATATAAAAGGCGAGCTTGCATCATCGTAAGTGAAGCCTTGATCCTATCAACCTCAATGCTCCCCCTTGGTGTATGCTCCCCCTTGGTGTATGCTCAAAACTTGTTTTGGCTACCAAAGAATCGAGCGGTGAAGTAATCCTTCAAAACAAAGTTAGTAGACAAGTGCACATGTATATAATGATGATAATGGATATATGCATGAAACTAATAGGGGAACAATATATGGACATATTAGGTATATGCACTAAAAGTATGACACATGCAATTATTGTTTTTAAAACAAAACCTAAATCCAAAAGAAAATTTAGAATCTAATGCAAAGATTAGAACCTAGGAAAATGTAGGATTGGTGGGATCAAGGATGGATAAACTTTGATGGAAGGTTTAGGATAGAATAGGTTTGTGAATTTTGGGAAGTGTAGGATGAAATGGGCTAAAAAATAGAAAAGGGAAACAACACATTCGACCATCAGATGGCCGGTCCCCTTAATTGGAGGCCGGTCCCCTTAATAATTAAGGGGGCCGCCTTATGATTTAAAGGGGCCGCCCATCTGGTGATTCCCAGATTGCCAGAAAAGGGTTTTTGGTAGTGCATTGCAGAAAGGTTGTGTTTTTGGTTTCAAACAAGTCCAACTTTTTGAGGCAATTAAACATAGACTAATTATGTAGGCAATTATGTAGCTAAAGCATGTTAACCAAAGAGATTAAGTAATCAAGCAATTTCATCTAGCATGCAAACATACTCATCTAGCAAGCAAAATATAAGTGCTAGGAAACAATAAGCAACATCAAGTATTTCATAACTACATAACTAGGAGAATTAATCCTAATGCGTATTATGATAGCATAGGTTTCTAGACTTGTTACAAACGAAGTCTTAATAGATAAACCATGGCCCTCTTGATTTGATTTAGTTCACTTATAAGTGTCATTTATACAAATATGAGATCACCATGCATGATTTAAAGAGACGTTTTTAGCATTATTCAACAATGTTTGAAAGTAGGTTTTCATGTAGATATGAGAGTTAATTGAATAAAATAGATTCGGTTTTACTTCAAAATGTGTTAATGAAAGGTAAATAAAATTTTCTCAATCTTTGGTTTTGATCAAAACAAAATTGTGGATATTTATTGTGAAAACATCTTATTTAAAAGTGGGATAGTTATTTGAAAAACTATTTTCCAAAATGTGAGGTTTTTGCATATTTTTAAAGATATTAGATTTTTGACAACAAATATCATTAATCATATATTTTAAAAGATGTTTGTTATAGATCTCATGCTCAAGAGGATTGGTTAAGCCTACTATTATCTCATGCTATCGTTTCTACAAATCCTATGATCCAATTGTGGAAAACTAGAAGGGGAATGAGGAGGGATGAGCGTGAATGTAAAGGGAAGGTGATGACAAAGGGTTGACAATTATGGTTTGGATTAATATATCGTTCGACAAGGGTGGATGATAGGGAATCATGGGATTTTTAGGTGTTTTGTTGGTTGACGGCCGAAGGTGGATATGTGAAATGAGGTGGTGATGAGTCGACAACACTTGATCATGAGTCGACAACACTTGAAGCTTGGATTTCTTCATTGTGTTCTTCACTTGCTAGTAAGTGGAAATGACGCATTTCGTAATGAAATTCACTTGGATGAGGTGGTGATAACTTTTGGTGGTGGAGATAATTGTGAGTTGATATATTCTTTGATGGATGGAGTGGTGGATTTGAAGTGGGGTTTGTTGGTTGAGGGTTTTGATGTTGTTCAAGTGATGGGGTTTGTTGAGATCTAGTAAGAAGATACTCAATTCAGGTAAAGTGCTCATTCAAAGCAATGGTATGTTGTTGAAGGAAGATGCAACAAGGGCAATTGTTAACATGCTTCTCAATTTGGTTAATGTTATGTGGTGATGATGGTGAGCTTGATTGAGGTGGATCCAAATTGCGTTGAGCAAGATGTAATGCTAAAAGAGCACTAAGCTCATGAGTCTCTTTTAGCTCCTCAACGAACTTCAAGTGTTCGGAGGAAGGTGATGGTGGTGGAGCATGATAATTGTCTTGGGTGAAGGTTTGCACATGCAACATGGGAGTGGCATGTGAGGTTGTAGGAAGTGGTGGTACTCTAGGTGGTGTGAGGTAGAAGGATATATGTGAGTGAGTGTCATTTCCCTTCCCATTAAATTCATGCTCATCCGGATATATTATGAGACTAATATGACCTATCGGAAAATGACACTAAGGTTCATATGAAATAAGGGTGTAGGATCTAAAAGAAATAAAAATATACCTAGATGAATGATACATATAGAGTAAATCATGTAAAGGCATACAATCAAATCACATAGGAGCAAATAAACATCTAGAAATAACATATATGCGATATGCCATAAATCTAGGAATGAAATCATCTAATGAGAAGCAAAGTTCATAAAAGTAAGCTTAGCGTTAGGTACATTTAGGAAGAGCGATTTAATCAAGTTGGAGAATGAGTATGAGACTATTACTAGTGGTGCTCAATTCAGGCTAAACACGACCATTTTTACGGGTTACACACACCCAACTTCTCACATAGAAGCAATCCAACCGTTAGGTTAAATTGAGTTTCTAGTCAATAGATTCTCCAGTAGTCATTCTCTTTTTAGAAGAAATTGAGTTCCTAAATTCACCTATCGAAGAGTACCAAATATGAAGTTTGCTTGATTCACTAGTACTTGGCATAATGTGACTCAAACACCATGTTTTTTTATGAAGGTAAGTCTACATGATATATTTTACTCACTATCCCAATAGAGATGTGTTAAATGTTAAGATAAAAGTAAATGCAAAGTTTTAATCTTTTGTTCATGATTAACCGGTTATTTGGTTTTGATGACATATTACTTGATTTAATAAATGTGCTTTGATTTATGAATGCTCCTTAGCATATCTTGAAAAATGAATCTCATTAAGATTATTTATCTTAAACGAGATTGTGATTCACAAATGATATCAAAACTAGACATTTATATATTCTAAAGCAAATATTATTTTCTATGATTTTTGCCAATGTTATATATCATAATTTAACTAGTATTTGAAACAAAATGAAGTTTACTTGTTTATGTATTGTGACAAGTTGTTTTTCAATTCTAATAACTTAAATTATTTCAAAAAGAAAAGTGTAGTGCATTATCTTGTAACACAACCATTCATGCTACAAAGAAAATGAAATACATATAATATATAGTGTGTATTGTTCTTAAATATGTATTTTATCTTGTGGTGATAATTTTAAGTAGTGTGAGCAAAGTTTACATATGTTGTTAGTTTGCTCATGTTTGGTTTTTCGGATATGACACATTTATCCATTGCATTGCAATGTAAATTGCTTGAATATTTCGGACGAAACATCCAAGTCGTCAATCCTACTTCATTGTATATTTTATAAATGTGTTTAAAATATTATTCTAATATTTGGAACACAATTATTGGACAAGTAGATTCAATATGACATTATCAACACAAGTGTGAGTTATGATCCAATGCATACTCTTTTCATCTACAAAGGATGTAAATATTTTCATATCAATCTAGTGTGATTGAGTATGTAGATTCAAGACTATATCATTTGATGTAATCTTGAAACTTAAACAAATAATAATCCAATTTCTTGTCCATACTCAAAAACATGTCAATTAGATTTGATGAATATATCAACCATAATTTGAATAATGAATTGATATAATATCAAGATCTTTCTTGACCCTCACAAACACTCATTTAAAATAAATAGGCATTTTGATAGTGTGTTCCATTAATCCTAAGATTATTTATGAGTGAGGTTGGTGAATGATTGAAATTTGACTTATTACTTCATGATTGTTATAAGTTTTGTTTATGTGAAAGACTCTTCATAGTTACTTATAATGAACACACTTAGATTTTGAAAATACTTTTTCTTTTATATTACTACTAATGTTTTACAAAGATTCAATTTGTCATATTAAACAACTTAAGGTAAAACAAGGTAATTTGTTGAAAATGTTTAAGTGTGTTGTTAAGAATAGATTAAATTGATTGAAATATTTAGGTGATTAGATTTAACTCATTTACAAGATGTTTGAGTAACATTAAGCCATCTATTCCTATATGCAATGCAAGCATAATTATGCAATCCTAACGCAAGAAATCTAGCATAAGATCAAGTTAAGTATAAGCTGGATAACTAACTATAAACTAATAGAGTACAAGGCACATATGCTAAGATATTCAAATAGCTAAATTACAAATAGCAACGATTAGCAAAGTAAAATCACAAATGAGTTCACATAGCACATAAAACACTTGTCGTCGTTTTGTGTTTTATATATACCAATGTTTACTTAGCTCGATTTTATTTGAAAATAAAAAAAATTTCCTATCCATTTTAAAATTTAATAAAGATCAATATTTTGAAAACATAAATACTTAATTTTTCAAAGATATATCGACTAGGAATGCCCGACTCGAAGGAAAAGTTGAAATACAAGTTTTATGTTAAAACAAGACTCAAATTTTTGACCTTCGTGTAGTATTTTAACTTTCTGACTTATTTAAGTTTGTAATGGTTACTTGTAAGTATTTTTAAATGAAAGTAGACTCAATTACCTTTGAAACGCCGGGTGGCACGACTTCTACGGAGTTACGGTTAATTTTATATGATATTTCAAAGTTTTTGAAAAACTGTCGAACAGACAGGCGGACCCCTTAAATTTAAGGGGGCCGCCCAGTATTTAAGGGGGCCGCCCAGACAATTAAAGGGGCCGCCCATCTGATACTCAAAAATGCAATTTTTGTTAAAAATTATTTTCTGACTTTGTGGAAAGGTGTGTAACTTTCTGATTTTAAAAACGAACATATAACACTTGTTTTATGTATAATCTTATCTCGAGCTAGTATAATTAGTGTATATAATATCAAAACTAATACAAGTTAATCAACAAAACACTTTTCATATTAAATCCTCCTTAATGGGTAATTTGATACATGGATCGTACTCAATTTTTAAAACCATTTGTTTTGAAAATTTGAGCGACGTGGCTCTGATACCAATTGTGGAAAACTAGAAGGGGGGGGGGGGGGTTGAATAGTTTTCCCTTCTTTTTCGTTTTATAAAAACTTTGTTTCAAAATGTTGATTAGAATTTATTCAATTGTTTGTTTGAAAAACCTTCAATTAGATTTTAGTATAAAAGCAACATATAATCAATATGATCAATTATATATGTGAACTTTTAGATTAGTTTTCAAAACTTAGTTTTATGAATGAAGCATAGATCAAACTTTATGTGTATAAGTTTTCCTTTTAAAATCTTAAAACGTTTTGTATCAAATTATCGATTAAGTTAAGCTCAACATGAGAAGTGTTAAATATATATATTAGTCCATTTGACCATAACATACAATTATATGTCCTATCACACTATTAACTTCTATGTAAAACACATTCAATCATCACAACAATATAAGCAACAATTAAGACATATAGGCAAGCATAGATATAAAGCGATAAATGCAAGAATGAATGAAAAGAGATGAGAGAAAGAACATGCAAACCGAACACGATGATTTATAGTGGTTCGGCTACAAGGACACCTTCCTTGTTCCTACTCCACTCCCCGAGTCACCTACTCGAGAGTTTTCTTCACTACTCAACAAGCTCCCTTATGGCGGAGAAAACCGTACACACCAATATACACACCAATTTACACACCAATCTTCACACCAATCTACACACCAATCTACACACCAATCAACTTCTTCAAATCTATCTACTTCACAACTAACTACTCCACACCTATCTTCTTCACACCAATCTAGTTCCTAACTTATCTTCTTCACACCAAAAGTATATTCACACCTTCAAGGCACTAATGTCTTGACACCTTCAAGCCACTAATGTCTTCACAACTTCAATGCACTAATGTCTTGACATCTTCAAGGCACTAATGTCTTCACAACTTCAATGCATTAATGTCTTGACACCTTCAAGCCACTAATGTCTTCACAACTTCAATGCACTAATGTCTTGACACCTTCAAGACACTAATGTCTTCACAACTTCAATGCATTAATGTCTTGACACCTTCAAGCCACTAATGTCTTCACAACTTCAATGCACTAATGTCTTGACACCTTCAAGACACTAATGTCTTCACAACTTCAATGCATTAATGTCTTGACACCTTCAAGCCACTAATGTCTTTACAACTTCACATAAGCACTAACTAGATCCTAACACATCTTTGGGTTTATGATAGGGAGGATACTTCTCTTGCACTTTAAGTGATGAAAGATTGGATCACTTGAAACAAAGATTAATAATCTTATGATCAAAGGGTTTTAGAAGGATGTTTAGAGAGAATTGGATCTGAAAATATTTGTGCAAAAGGTTGGAAAAATTCCAGGTTTGAGGTGGTATTTATAGGGAAAAATTTCTGACAAAATCTGACAGGGGAGCGTGGCCGGTCCCCTTAATTGTGTGCCGGTCCCCTTAAAATTAAGGGGGCCGCCCTACTGAAATGGCCAGATTTTCTGTCTTTTAGTGGGGAAAGTTTATTTGGTGAAAAACTAACTAATTTTGGTTAAAAGTTTGAAATCATATATTTAGTATGATTAAAACATTTTTCTTTATTACCAAAAGTGTTTTTCAAAAATATATAATAAGTTTATATAATTAAATAAACTTTGTATTAGTTAATTAAATACCCCTTTGATCATGAAATGTATTAAACACTTGTTTATCCATACCTTAAGTGATTGTTGAAGCATACTAGAGACGTTGAGATGTCGAGGCTTGTTGACGTAAGAATGCATAGATGAATTGTGATCACAAGTAACTTAAGCACTTTACGTTATATGTTGTAACTTACATTTTTGTCATCATCAAAACATGAAGAGGATGTTTAGATTAAATATCGTAATATTCATGCCAACATATTCCATAACTACTCCTTGACATCATAAGATACATTTTAAGCGAGTTAATAATTAAAATCAAAGGACATTGTAAACTACTTTCTAGGATAAATTCTTTTTAGGTGAAGTATGTTTGCGTTCCACATGTATTGCATATATTTATATAACATATGCATGTTAATTGTTTTTGTCTTAATTTTATTTTTGTTGTTATATTGTTTAGGTGGAAATGCCTAAAACCACGGTTGGTGATGTTTCTAAAACAAAGAAATACATTCCTAAAGTCTCCGCTACTCCTGGCATGTCTCCCGCCATTGCATGTTTCTATCGTCCCATCAAAAATAGAAACATTCATGAGGGTAGAATTGTCGATCCATCTTTTTATCAATCTGATCAAATTGAACGAATGTTTACCAATGTTCGTCTCGATTGTCTTTTCAAAATCAACAAACCAATCATTTCTCGCTTTGTCCTTGATTTCTATAGCCAAGTTACGGTGCAAACCAATCCCTATGGCCACCTTCTTATCTTTTTCATGATCCAGAACCAATTCATCACTCTTACTCTTGCTCAGTTTGGACAAATCCTCAAAATCCCATACAACGGTCAAGTCGTATATTCAAATGAATGGGATCTTTCAACTCTTGAACAAAATCGTCCTCAGGATGGTCCATATAAGTACTGGACTATTCCTGGATTTTTTACCTAATCTTTTGCACTCTAAACTTTCTGATCCAAATCTCTCCTTCTTTCCTTTCAAAACCTTTGATCATATAATCATAAGTCCTTGTTTCCAAGTGATCCAAAGCTTCATCCACAAAAGTGCAAAAGAAGAACACTCCTTCAACATATATACAAAGTAGTAGTGTTGTGATTAGTTAATATCATCTTATAGTAGTGCTAGATTATTTGTAAAGTGTTGTGTGCTTAAGTAGATTGTAGATATTAATTGTGTTGAAAAGTAGTGTAGAAGTTGTGAATTAGTTGTGCATAGAAGAAGGTGTGAAGAAGACGTGAAGAAGTTGTGAAGAAGTTGTGAGATTAGTTCTAGTTAGGATTAGAACTCGACATTTAGCTTAGTGTCGTTAATCGGTGTAAGCCAAGGTGTGTAAGGTTTCTCCGCCAAAAGGAGTTTGTTGACATAGTGAAGAAAACTCTCGAGTGTGGTACTTGAGGAATGGAGTAGGGTAAGGAATGTGTCCTTGTAGCCGAACCACTATAAATTCGTGTGTTGTTGTTTGATCTTTTCCATCTCTATCTTTCATTTCATTTCATTACATCATTTACACTATTAGATTATACTTGTTTATATTTGCTCATATTTGTTAACAAATTGAATTCACATGAGATCGAATCAAAGTTTTAAGAAGCAAAAAAAGTTTTTCGAAAATAAACACAAAAAGACGTAAAACTATTCAACCCTCTTCTAGTTTTCTACACATCTTATCAACATGTATCATTAAACCAAAATATCAAACATTAAATTTTGTATATCATCAAACCAAGATTATTGGTTTTTAATATAAGTAATACACCGTATCATTAAATTATACTGATTTATGCTTGTATAAAACATATTTTGTGTATTTATTAAACCAATCAGCTGCTTTTATAATCTACATAAACTTAAATTTTGTATCTTCTAAACATATGATTTATTATTCCCCTAATATTGTTATTGTTATTTTCATCAGTTGATGTTGATGTTTCGATACTATTATTTGTCCATTCTTTTTAAAGAAACAAAAAGGCATCAAGATGAAAATTTGGGCCCTTGTAGAAACTCAAAGAAAAAAATATTTAAGGCTATGCACAGTCGTCGGTCACGGAGGATCAATCGACCGATTATACGATCGGTCATGTCGAGTGTGGGTGTTGGGTCACCATCGGTCGTCGGTCGACCATTTGGAGAGAAGAGTCAATATATCGACCGATATTCACACTCAAACACACTTTTACAACCTTACAAATACCAACCTAAAACACACTTTTAAACACACAATTTTAAACAACTTCTCATCCATATTCATCATGTCAAAAAAAAAAAAAAAAAAAAAAAAAAAAAAAAAAAAAAAAAACTCCTACATAAAAAACCGACGATCCCGACTACCCCAAAATGTCCGGAATTTGAATTTCTCGCTGGATCCACCGTTTCAATTGACCACGATAACACACCACCAAATCAAAGAATTCGGTTTCGTCCACCCACTTTTGAATGTCGAACACAACAACCACAACCGAATCAACAACAAAAGCCGTTTTACGTTAAACATCCATATGTAAATCCGTATCGTCCTAATATGGATTTTAACCAATCACCAAGTGGGTCGTCGTATCGTCCTAACATGGATTTCGTGCAGTCTTCCCAAGTGTATCAAACGTATTCCCCGATTCGTAGTGCTAATCTTGATATGGATTTGGAGGATCATTTTCAGGCTATCCGACTCAACAACTCTAAAACCCTAAATTCTAAATACCTAATTTACGTCTAATTTGAAATTTTCCTATGTTACGGATGCGATTAATTAAAACACGAATATAATTAAACGAATTAACCGTAAACCTAAATAATTATAACAAAACATTACCATGGAAGATTTTGAACATATTTGAACTCTAAAATATTTGTGAACATAAAATAAAATTCGTGGGATCGTTTGCGTTGCACGGGATACCATTTTAGGCCTTGTTTCTTTAGATACGCAACCTAAAATCAACCAAAGACCACATAAACTTGAGCCCATGACAAAACTCGGCCCTCTTGGCCCAATTCGAACCCACCAACAAATCTAAAGAACCGATGTTTATTTTTTTCTCTCACACAAAAACATTACGCAACATTTAGAAAACCCTAAACCTAGTTCTTCCAAGGTGGCGGCAATTATTTTTCCAGGCTCTCTTTCATTTCTTTTTCTATCTAAAGGAGGCTCAAAGAGGTGGTGTTGGATCGTGGATCATTTGGTTCGAGAGGGTTTGGTTTATATTGGTTTCGATATTGATTTTGGTGCCTTTGTTCCTCATTTTCTGTCATCCGATCATCACAAGGGTAACTTGCATCATCTTGGTTCTATTTCTCTCATTTCTGATCCCTTTTACGCATATTGCTTCATGGTTACGATTGTTAAACAAGTCGGCTTAAAGATACACAAGATTATACGTAAGAAACTTCACATGAAATCATGAAGGTATACATACCCTAAAATCTGTTTTGTAATTGTTTTGTTTGTGTTTGTGTTTGTGTTTGTGTATGTGTTTGTGTTTGTGTTTGTGTTTGTGTTTGTGTTTTGTATTTTTACCTCAGCCCTCAACGACCTAGGATCACCCTCAGTACAGGCCCTAATAATCAAATTAATGATGTGTTAAAGATTTGAAACCCTAGGAATTTATTGAGGTCAAATTACGGTTTTGTTTGTAAAATTATGTGATGTAGTCCAGAAATTGGGTCAGATTGATAGATGTGTAAACTATTGATGCCAACGTGTTTTGGGTGATTTTTGAGTCTAAACATAAGTTCAATCAGTGTACTTTCTGAAAATATAAAATTCTTGGTGATTGGAGGTCGAGAGGTAAGCTTTTTTTGATTTTGGAACATAAGTTGTCAAACCTGAGAATCGGAGGTCGAGGGGTAAGCTTTTTTTGATTTTGGAACATAAGTTGTCAAACCTGAGAATCTGAGTCTGAAAATTAGTAGGAGTTTTTGATTTTTCATTTTCAACCCATAAGGAGTTAGGAGCTCTCCTTTTACAGGAGTAATATCTGGGTTATGTGTGACTTCCTGGATTTTTTGTGGATTTTTCTGAAGTGTTGAAATGGGTTAACCAAATGCAAACTTTCTGCATATATGTGCAGTTAACTTTCTGGGACTATTTTGATAAACCATTTTTGAAAGGAGATTTCTACTTAATAATAAAATCTGTAAAAATTCAATTAGACTCCTAAGACCTAATAGCTCCTATGAGAATTTTGGTGAATTTTTTTTTTGAACTCTGATACACTTCCAAAATTTGTTGAGTGGACCTAAATTCGTATTAAAATCTGTCATTTGAAGAACATGTGTGATTTGTACCAATTGAAGACTCATAAATAAATATAAAACCCTACTTAAATATAAAACCTAAATTAACTCATGATAAACCTTAATCACATATCTACACTTTACACCCTACATTATGTATTTTGAGTAGTTATAACCTCACACTTTGAATAAATGGCATTTTTAGCCCAACTTTCTAAGTTGGGGAACTTACTAAACATGGAAACTTGCTAATTCGGGGAACCTGTTAAAAATTGGAAGTTACCTAAAATGGTTAAACTACTTAAAGAGGAAACTCGCTATCTTTGGAAAGTTACAATTTTTGGAAAGCTGATATAAAAGGAAAGTTACTAAAAATGGAAAGCCAACTAAAATGAGTAATCTGATTCGTGTAGATTCGCTAAAGAAGGAGTTTGTTTCTAATCTTTATGTTTATGTTACACAATCTAAGGTACAGATATTCTGACCTTCTGACAGGTTTATCATGAACTCTTCTCATCTCTGATTTGTTTAACTTCTGACTTTGAGACCTTTGTTATGATCCCTTTATTTCTGCACCTTTATTTTTGAACCTCTGATTATGCACCTTTATTTCTAAACCTCTAATTATGAACCTTTGCTGTAAACCTCTAATTATGAACCTTTGCTATAAACCTCTGATTATGAACCTTTGACATGGACCTCTGCTTTATGAACCTTTGTTATGACTTTCTGAACCATGTATATGAACCATTTGATTATGAACTATGTGACATGATATCTGACCCTCAGTTTGATACCCGGGCCATTTTCCCTAGCCATGAAAGTAACATGGCTGTGTCATTGATTCACCAGTGACATGACTCTAGTGTGCTCAAGTGATGTGCCACACCGTCCCTTATCTGTTATCTATTATAGCCATTATGATTATGATTTGTCTTCAGGGGCGTATGGATACATCCTAGATCTGTTTCTGTATCTGTTATGATGTGATTATATGATATATATGTCTGGTGACTGGTGCTTGTGTGCATTACACGCCTTTCACATTTCTGGGAGCTAGCTATTCCATTTGGTTATTGAGGACTCCCCTCATATTATCTGGCTATCTGAGAGGTCTCCCCTCTATATGATGATGAAGACTTATGGTTACATGTGATATGTGTAGGATTCTCATAATATAACTAGTATGGTTTATGTGATTATGATTCGAATTGAGAAAGAATTAGAGAGATGAAGAGAAGATTTGGGAGGTATTCCTAGAGAGAGAAAGTGTAGAGAGAAAAATGAGAAAGATTAGATTGATGAGAGGAAGCTCCAACCCTCTCCCTTGGGTGGGAGAGGGTATATATAGTTTACATAATAATGCCCCATTAAATGGGCTGTGGAGTGAGCTGACAGTGGGTAAAGACCCAACCCACTCCATGAATACTAATTACATATAAACCTACTATTATACTATTAGGATAGATACTACGAGCTACTTAATGCTAAACAATGCTCGGGGTGACCGAGTCTTTCACGTGAATATTTATATTCCTAACAATCTCCCCCTAAGGAAGGTCACCCCAGAAAATACAAATTGAATTCTAGCATTCTATTCTTCGAATTGAATCTTCGTAGCTCGTAGTCAGTGATTCTTCATAGTCATTAATCTTTGTGCTTCCAGCATTGGACATTAGATGACTTGTTTTATGTGTTGGATGATCTTTGACTTTGCTTTGAGTGTATCATCCAAATGAATGTCTCCAAGCCATCTTTGTGTAATAACATCTCCATGTGACGTGGACATCTTTGTATCGGCATGCTCACACTTTTCAGAATCATGATCTTCAGCATCAGAGATGGGAAGCATAGATGAAGTCCATTCGATGATCATGATTTCTTGATTAAGATGTCGAAGTGTGAGCATGAGGGATGGATTCGCATCTTTTCAGCAATCTATCATTATCATCAGAGGTTCCTGCAAGTAAACAATTAGCAACAAATCATCCAGTACTTACAGGTTCGGAATTGGAGATCGTCAACAGCATAGTGTGAAGACTCCCTCCAACCCTTACCAAGACCGTTTCTAAATCGGATACCCTCGAAAGGGCTTACAAGATCTACCCAAGTAGATCAATGATTAGGTCAGTTGCTGGAGTTCACTCCATGACTGTAGACCGTTGGCAACCGCCACGACCACTAAGCGTAATTCACAAGGAATTACCGAAGTGACCTGCTTTCAGGGCTGTTTGATGTTGACCCTGGCAGGAATTTCCATTCAATCACTAGGAGTTACATTAGCAACTTCCCTCATAAAAGTTCTGGCAGATTGCTAAGATCTGCGTTGGACTCATAAGTTTACTACTAGTGTTCTTAACGTTGAACAACCAGGGAAGAAGTAGCACGTGTTCCTATGAGATCTTTTTATACATCTCAAGGCTCTAGACTCAATAAGTGCATTTAGTTTTCCTATGCGGAGATTAGGGAGAGGTCTCCTGCTTCAATATCAACCATCTCTAAGAGATAAGTTGATAGATTACACTGGTTCCCCGTGAGAATAAACAAGCTCTTTTGAGAGAACTTGAGTGGTTAGAAGGTTTAGTGCAGTGCGTCACTGGGTCTATGACGTCTTGTCTTCAATACCGATGCCGCCTTAGCAAACATCAGTAGCATATGAATTGAACCCGGTTTCTGCCCTAAGGTTGAATAATGGGAGGGCTCTTTCTTTTCACCCGTTTTCAATTTCATTTCTTTTTAATTCTTCAACCCCTTCGTTCCCCTTTCTCACATTACTCCCTTTTGCATAATCATTCCTAAGGACATTCTAATACTATCTATTCGGTGTTGTCCTTGGGTAGATCCCTCCGGCTCTGGCGGATCATAGGACGGTTTTCCTAACCTTAGCCACCTTATAACATCATGACTATCCTATGTTGCCGTGAACCAAATCATTGAAAATTCTCTCAACGTTTTTATGATTAAGAAACACCTTTTGTTAACACATTGAGAGTTTTACCATTTTCAAATGCTCCCCCTTAACATGTGCTCATGGGTTTTTGATAGAAATTTGCACATGTCGGGAAGAGTTGCACTTTTTGAATTGATCTAACTTAAGTGAACATGACCGGGCATTCGAGACACGCTTACATCACTAGTTAGACTAGCTTGAAGTTATTACCCGGCCCGATCAGATTCACCCAAGGTTTCTCGAAACGGTACATTCTACTCAGACAAGTCCCTTTCGAGACACGCTTACATCACTGGTTAGACCAGCTTGAAGTTATTACCCGTTCAGGACTAGACTTTTCGATTGATGAAAAATATTGTTTCGTCAATTCAATGGTCAAATCTGAGCTTCGCTCATGTGAGATGCTATGATCCTTTCTCATAACTTTTTACAAACCATTTGCTCCCCCTCAATATGTGCATTGATATATAAAAGAGTTTAGCACATATGGGAGAGCTTATGTTTAAGTCCAAACAATCACGTTTTAATCAGATTTCATATTTAAATTACATTTTCTCCCCCGATCAAAAATTTCAAACCATTTGAGATTTGTGATCCTAAGTGATTTAAATAACTTTAAAATTTTGGGAGAAAATGTGGTCAGATTTAAGATATTCTGATAATGAGACGAAACGTTACTCCCCCTCAATCCTTGAGGGAGCATGTTATGTGTTGGAAATGATGAGTTTAAGAATGATTTAGAGTTTAATGAGGAACTCATGAAAAGTTCATATTCTAACACATAACAACCACACTTTATTCACTGCATGAAGCGAACCATGGAACAATTTTGATGATATAGTATTTTGAAATCATTCTCCCCCTCAATCGATGACCCATTTTCTATTTGAAATTTTAATAATCAAAATTAAGACTTGATAATCATCGATTGAGTGGTAAATTTTATGAAAAATTTCACGTATGATTGAATTTCAAAAATCATGGTACCACCAAGTTTGAGTACAAACACTTCCCAGAAGAATCATGGAAGAGAAAGTATTTGTGATGTAAAGAAGACTTCTCTTCTTATACAAAAAATGATGCACTGAAACGTACATCAAGTCGATGAAACATGGATATAAAGTAATCCATGCCTGGGTGAACTTCACCCAATAAGAGGAACAACCGTCTTTTTGGCGACGTGTTTTCCCCATCTAAAGGAGCGGGTTGCTATCTGAAGTAATAGCAAGCCATAAGATAAAATCCGGGTTACAGTCTGAAATAACTGCAAGCCATTTGGGCATGTTTTGAAAAAACTTTTTGAACTTCTGTTCGAACTTCATTTAAAGACCCGTGTCATTATTGAATGACATTTCTAGGTCCGAAAATGTTATCGATACCAGAAGAGATGCCTTAAAGACAACTATTTTTGGTATTTTCTAATTTTCTGATTTTTATGGGTTTTTTGTTGATTTTATATATCTATATACAATTTAGTATAATATATGTACAAAGGATACTAATCAATTTAAGAAGATGTTGACATGAGTACCAAAATGAAAGTATCGTTCAGCTCATTGTAGAAGTCAGTAGTCAACATCTCTTAAACTTTCACCACCAAAGCTTTCGAGGCTCCTGAATACTCGTCTGAAGTCATAGATGCCATGATATAATCTTAACCGGGATTTTACAACTCTTGTGACTTAAACCGAGAGATCGATTCCTTCCCGGGATTTTACTAAAGTCAACAAAAGAAACCGAAAGATGTAATATGTCAGTTAGACTTAGAGAGAGATCTTGGATAAGTAACAATTAGCACTAAGTGTCAAGTCGCGACAAGTCAAGTTACAATAGATCTGATCGTAATAAGTCAAGTCGTAAAGATTAACTCACAACGTCAAATTACAATCAGACTAATAGAAACGACTTAAGTCACAACAATTCACAAACACAAGTGGTTAACAAATCACTAGAGTCTCACAACTGAGTTAATCGCTAGACACCACCAAATCGCTGAGTTTTAGCCTCCTCAATGTGAGCTTTGGTAGCTTCCCCCCAAACCGACAATCATCTTCATGAGACCACTTCCTCAAGTAGTTGAAGTGATGCAAAAAGTCTCATTGTATGACGCTCAAAGACCCCGAAGAAAATGATAACACCGAAGTAACAAGGTGAACCATGGATCATCTCTGCGATAATAAATCTTGGAGTGTATGATGAAGCCCGATCACATGACCCTGTTGTACATCCCCAATGTACACATTACTTTATGGTTTGTAGCAGTTGTCTATTCGGGGGAATAAGATATCAACATCTTCATTTCACCAAATGCTTTCCAGTTAACTTACACATACCAACTCAATCCATATTGTACACATGTATCCAACATAAGAAGAAAACGATGACACCAAAGTAACAGGTTGAAGCACTGACCCTCTCTGCGGATATCAACTCCGGAGTAAGTGATTAAGCCCGGTCACATGAACCTGTTGTACACCCCTGATGTACACTTATCTCTCCCCTGATGGTTGCGATCTCATCGGAATCAGCATAACATTGTGTACATGTATCATTAACCAGAAGCACTTTACCATAAACTATATTAGCTCGTATGAAGATGTCGATAAGCAATATCATCTCACGCACCAACTGTTCTTCTCATATTTCTTCCCACTGAAAGCAGAAGTAATACCTACCACAAGTATCAGAAGACCACTTCCCCCACATAGTTGGAATGATACACCAAACGCAATGAGTTAATACACTGATATTCTCTGCGGTTATGACATTTGTCTTCCCGGGATAACTTCAATTAAGAAGAAGAATTAAGTTCATCACATGTACTCATTATGCATTAAGATGTATGTCTCCTTCCCCCTTGCTGGTTTTGATACCTCAAAATCAGCAACACATTATAGGCACATTTTCTTGAAATCTTGTGAGAAGAACAAAAATTTGCTTAAATGGATCTGGTGAGAATCAACTGCTACAAAAAGACTCTCTCTGACTATCTTTACCACCCCTTATGTAGGCTATTTGAAGTGACCACTGATGAAGTAAACCCAATATACCAAACTTGAAACTGAAGTAGAATTCTCCATTCTTGTGACTTAAGCTTGCACTAGTGTATGACAAAGAGCGGTGTAGAGAGTTCGTGCAACATCGAATCCCTAAGTACTCTATACTCTTCAACCAACCAACAATCAAGTATAAGACGTACATCATCTTTTGACTACCGACAACTTTGTGTAAGTTGTAACACTCCTTGAAGTGATAGTTATTTTGTGGTAATAGAAATGAATAATTACCAAAATAACTAGATATCCAAGTCTTCGTCACTGTAAAGGTAAAAGCTCAAGCAAGGATCTCGAAGAATCTTCATCCAATTAACCCCGACTTCAAGATAAAATAAGATCATGCCTTTGTGAAAGTCAACTTCAATCTCAAATAAGGGATACCAAATAAACTCCGTGATTACTTGACATTCCATGTCCAAATTCTTAGCCGTTTAGACGTTATAATCGACATTTTCCATTATGTTCTTGTGGTTGATTTACAAAGTGCACATTTGGAGGAACAACAATCCGTGATGAAATAGAACAAGAGACGGATCATTATTCATGTGTGCAACTTCACAAACATGATAATCATCATCAACACCTTGAGGAATAACTGGAGATTACGTTACTTGAGAAGTTTGAGTTATACTTCTAGACTATGCATCTTGATCAATCATCATTCGTTGAAGCTTGGAAGTAATCATCAAACATAAATCCCAGCCATCCTTAGTTAATGGAACATTAGGTGTTGGAGGAGAGTCGTATGACCATTCTTCAAGCATCAATCAACATGTGGTATATTCACCCTTCTCCCCCTCAAAAATTGCAAGTGAGGTTTGCCATTTTTGATTGAGCAAGTGAATAAGAATACAATCAATCATGTATTTTATTCACACTTCTCCCCCTCAAAAATTGCATACGAGGTTGCCATTTTTGATTTAGCATGTGAATAAGAATACACTCAATCATGTAGTTTATTTACCCTTCTCCCCCTCAAAAATTACATACGAAGTTTGCCATTTTTGAATGAGCAAGTGAATTCGAATTCAAGCAAAGATGAGTAGATCCACTTGATGACTGAACGAACATGGAGGAAGCATGAACCGTTTTGTTGAGAATGGTCAAAACTAAGAAGATTTCTCTTTTTCCGAAGATAAGGCGCACTGAATCGTATGCCTTTCTTTTCTTTGATGAATGGGGCCTGAAGTGTTGTCAGCAGATGCCATAATGTTACATTGAGGATCGAGGCTTGAACTGATGTGAACAGATGTCATAGTCGTTGAAGAGCGAGGCTTGAACTGATTTGTTCAAACGTCATCGTCATGTGCATCAAAGTTGAGCTTCTTTAACCCCTCATTGATGGGATATCACTCTTTTCGGCAGCCAAACTCTGAGTCTTTCCTTAATCGTGTTGAGCAATGTACCTGCACTTAAGTAAAGACTACCTGCACTGACATTGAGAGTTTGTTTGCATTTATATGGGTTAGTGATATCCACATATATACCATTTGGGGTTCCAATGTCAACCTTGGCTTTGCAATTAGTGAACATCTTTCTCGTAGGTATCCATCTAAGACCAACAATCTTAAAAATTCTACCCGTCGGTATCCACCTAAGGCAAGATCTAGGAATGATTGGTTTCTAATGGAAATTGGAAGTCTTGTTGAGAGAATACCTTTGACCTATACCAATCTGCCTACCAGGTTTTTGAGTATAACTCTTTGGTTCTACGGGCTTGTTGTAGTTTCTAGTTTTGGATGGTTGAACCTTATCACGAGTATTCACATCCTTCAAGAATTTTGTCATACAATCATCATGATTAGCATTAAAAGCACATTTCTGACAGGTTGAGCAAACTGATCGTTTGGATTCAGAAAGAGATCTAGAATCCTTAGAGTGAATTTCTACGGGAATCGCTTTAATCGATGTGCAACTACTCTTTGAAACTAGACAATTCCTATTTGTTTATTGAGTGCTCGCAGGTTTTGGTTTGCTGCTACTGGTCGTGTTCTGCAATAAGCTAGAAGGCATCCTATGAGGTCGTGAACCTAAGATTCCATCCTTTTGAAGTAGTGCCCTTTTTCTAGCCTTTTCAAGATGATAGTTCTTGTACAAGTCATTTATATCATAAGAGTTTTGAGTTTTAACACTCGGTATTGACATTGTTTTGAACTTATCCTAGAAGAGTTAGGTGTAGGTGTAGCTACTTGTTGAGCTTTAACATACCCAGAGGCAATTTTCTTAGGCAAATTATGTGAAGTGACTGGTTTTGTCAAAACTTGTTTTACATCAACTTGGGAGGCAAACCGTCTTCTTGAAAATTTTGGTCGTTCAGATCTAACCGCATTCGGTTGTCTAACAATAGAATGGTTTCTACTTGATTGTAAAACTGGTTTCCCCAAGATTGATGGTTTTGCAAACTTAGTGTTCACACTATTTCCTGTTAATTTTCTTACCTCATTTCTTAATGCAGCAGTTGTAAAACCCTTTTCTTGACTATGAGCTTTGAATTTATCATTTTTAACCATCAAAGATGTTGTTTGTTCTAAAGTCTTAGTACTAGTTTCTTTGATAGAGTCACTTGGGTCTATGTGATGCCTTTTCAAAGACTCATTTACCTTAAGTAATCTAGCCACATAAAGTTCCAATTCGATGTTTCTTGATTTAACAACATCGATGTCATGTTTAGCTTTGACTATATTACTTTTCTCATTCAGGACAGAAATATGCTTTTTCAAATTGTTGATTGTCGAGTTTTTGTCTTGAAGCTGAGCTTTCAAAGTGTTAATTTCAAAAAATTCACGGAACTCAGGGAATTCCGAATTTTTACATGGTTGGTTAGTTTGAAAACTTTCTTCCTTTTGTTGCATTGCGATTTCAAGTGAAATACAATGTTTTTCAAGTTGTAAAAATCTGTTAGAAAGTTCATTAAAAACTTCTTTATCAACCATATCATTTGATTTAAACATCTCAGCCGTAAACAAAGAACTTGACTCATCATCATGTTCAGCATCCTGATCACTTTCTCCCCCTTTACGACTCATATTTGTTGAACTAGAGATGGTATTGCTATCAGTCTTTTCCAACAAATTTGTGTCATAACTGGGCTTAATATGATCAGTATGATGCCGTTCATTAGAAAGCACATTATGTTGATCAGTCAAGGGTACCTCAGCACATGACACCTGTTCATTTTCTGGTACGATGTCTACATCTACATCTTGTGTAACACGGGTTGCTGAACTACTGCTTGGGTTAAGCTTCTCTGTCTCTGTTCCTCTGTACTCAGTGACAACTGATCCAACATTTGATGCTTTACCCGACTCATCATTGATATTTCTTGATTGCACCCGACTTTCATTCATCTTGATGTCACACTTAGGTTTGTCTTGTACTCTCTTTTCAATGTACTTCTTGACATTACCCATGAGTTGGAGTAGTGTATCTCTGAACATGTCAACCTCAACTCCTGTGTAATTAATAAAATACTTATTAGTCATTTGGTTCTCCGTGATTTGTGAATCAATGAACACTTGGAGTTGGTTGTTGATCACACAAAAGGCAGCCATGGATCTTCCTTCAGAAAAATTTCCTTCGTCAAGTTGTTGTTCAAGTTGGTCTAAATACAGAGTCATTTTGACTGTGAAAGTCTGAACATCTTGACCAAAGAGTGATGTGAATGTACGTTCGTAAGCGAATGTGCATTCGTATCCTGTTAGGTATCCAGGTCGTTCAAAGAGAACATTAAGATGTGAGTGAAGAAGTCAAAAACATTCAATGCACCTTTCCTTTGTATTATCGGGCAATTTTTGTGGCTGATGAAGTTCTCTCTCAGAAATGACAGAGTCTGAAGTGGTAGACATGATGTAAACATGCACGGGATTTTACAATTCTATAATTTAAACCGAGAAATAGATTCTTTCGCGGGATTTTACAAAATCAAGAAGAAACCGTGAAATGATGCAAGAGGACTTTAGTGATTGAGTGTGAGATGATAAACCTTGCAAGGTACAATTAGTTATCTAAGTCAAGTCACAACGAGTCAAATCACACCAAGTCAAATCACAATTAGTCAAATTGCAAGAATCAACTCGCAATGTCAGATTGTAATTGGACAAGTTGCAACAATTCAAATTGCAACAATTCTCAAATCACATAACTATTCAACTCGCAGCGTATAGTCACCTTACAACAGCTTGATAAACTAGTAGTGAGTTATCAATTCACACTAAGAGTCAACCAAGAGTGAGTTATCAACAAGCAGTATGATTTAGTTCGGTTGATGCAAATTGTAATGTTGAAAAGTTTGGTCTAAAAACTTAAAACCTCAATAACTTCACTCTGGAGGTGATTTGAGCCTCAAAAAATTCATTTCACAACTTCATGGTGAAGCCTCACAATAATCAGCATGTTCTGGACGGTTTGACAGCTAATTCGCTGAAAACGGAGTTACGGTTCAAAAGTTATGGCCGTTTGAAGTTTTGACATAAAAAGTCAACTTTTGTCAACTCGCTGAATGCCAACTCTCTAGAATAGCAACTCTCTAGAATGGCAACTCTCTAGAATGGCAACTCACTGAAAACCAACTCTCTAGAATGGCAACTCTCTAGAATGGCAACTCGCTGAAAATCAACTCTCTAGAATGGCAACTCTCTAGAATGGCAACTCGCTAAAAAAGGTCAACTCGCTAGACCAACTCGCTGAATAGGTCAACTCGCTAGATCAACTCGCTAGACCAACTCGCTGGAACCAACTCTCTGGAACTAACTCTCTGGAACCAACTCGCTAGAACCAACTCTCTGGAACCAACTCACTAGAACCAACTCTCTACCAAGAACAGGACAAAACTGTCACTTTCTAGCGTTTTGTCTTATTTTCCCTTTATAGTAAAAAGACAAATCACCACCCAATACAACATAAATCTCTAGAAATACTAACCAAATTATACACATCTCTCTACCAAGAACATTTACCAAGAGACAACTCTCTACCAAGAAACTTTCATACTAACCCTCAAAATTGCCCAAGACTACCAATAAACATATGAAACAAGCAATCTAAACACCAAACCAAGTTCATATCACACATCTAATCAAGAAAGTACAACCATAAATCAATTCCAATCTGCAACAAAATCAAACTATGGATTTTTTCTTAAATACCATTCGAACCAATCACCATAAACATAAAAACCAAACTAAAATCCGAGTTCAAACAATCCCAAAGATCAAACCATGGCTCTGATACCAATTGTAGGATTCTCATAATATAACTAGCATGGTTTATGTGATTATGATTTGAATTGAGAAAGAATTAGAGAGATGAAGAGAAGATTTGGGAGGTATTCCTAGAGAGAGAAAGTGTAGAGAGAAAAATGAGAAAGATTAGATTGATGAGAGGAAGCTCCAACCCTCTCCCTTGGGTGGGAGAGGGTAAATATAGTTTACATAATAATGCCCCATGAAACGGGCTGTGGAGTGAGCTGACAGTGGGTAAAGACCCGACCCACTCCATGAATACTAATTACATATTAACCTACTATTATACTATTAGGATAGATACTACGAGCTACTTAATGCTAAACAATGCTCGGGGTGACCGAGTCTTTCACGTGAATATTTATATTCCTAACAATATGATATTATCTGATCTATTCTGGGCTCGTGGTGGATTACTGACCTATCTTTCATTATACATACACTTTTGTTATACCTTATGATATTACCCCATTGCACCATATCTATTTCTATTTCTGTTTATGTTTCCGTTTTATTATCATTACTTTGTTTATATATCTGTTCACTAGACTTTTTAAGCTCAGCCGCATTTCTTTTCCTGCGGCAGATTTTAGTGGGAAGCTGGGATACGAGTGAAGAGTACTTTTGGACTTAGAGGACTATACTTTGATAGCTACCCTGGATTAGAGATAACTAGAAGAGATTTTCATTATCAGACTTAGTATTTATTGTTATTCTCAATTGCAACCTTGTACTTCAGATTTTCCTTTGTAACCTTTGTAATTCATTTGTATTATTTAAGTCTTATGCTTGTGTTTGCATTGATATGTCACCATAACGTAATACTTCTACCCTTATCGGGTTAGGGTGTTACACTTATGGTGTCAGAGACAGGCTACGACTTGTAGTACATTAAACCTTGACCTGTGAAGTTTGGACCCTTAAGTTTCCACTGTAGGCGCTCATAAGACAACCGTTGCGATTTTACCTTAGGAGCATGTGTTATGACCGGTGAGGATTAGGTAGACTAGGATATCTGCTTAAGTAGAACTGTTTCCACATCACTCTGATTCGTGCCTTCTGTAACACCCCCAAAATACCGCAGCGGAAGACTGTGTCACTTGGGGAGCTACTTCATAATACAAAGTACAAGTTATAGAAAATGACCTCTAAATGAGACGTTTTGAAAAGTTACCATTCGATTAATGAATTCAAAGTTACAAACATGAGATTCCAAAGTATGATACATAAATGTATACAAAATGTTTTGAATGGTAAATGATAAAAGCGTAAGTCTTCAGAATATGCAGCTTGACTCTAAGTTCCATGCACTAGCCATCGCCTTACTAACCTGAGATAAACATGCTAAAGTGTCAACACAATGGTTGGTGAGTTCATAGAGTTTGTCTTAAAACAGTTGAAAAGCCTTAAAGAATGTTCACACAGCAAAGGCATTGTGAATCCACTCAGTTGCAAGTCCCGCCCATAACAACACTTGCAACCTGTGTATTCACAACCCACTGCTAAATATATAGTATGATTAAGACATGTATAAGTTTATCACAACAATTAAGCAATTAGTCGTGAGTCTCTACTTCATCTCCGAAGACCTCACTTGGGTATGCTACTCACAAGGAAGGTAATAGCATTGGTTCTACTTCTTCTCCGAAACCCAATGCATGTGTTATCACAAGGAGACTTACAAGTTTAGGTATAACGCAATCAAGTATAATGCAATCAAGTATAAGACAAGCAAGCATAAAACAATTAAGTATAAATGTTTTGAGTATTTGTACAAGTAAGCAAGTAGTTGAGCATGTATCTCCCCCAAAGAGTTAAAACAAGTATAAAAAGAGTAGGGGCTATGACTCACCTTGAACTAATGATATCAAAACGTATAACGGAATCGATGGATAAGCCAGGAAGTCTCTAAGCACAACTTAGAATATGATGATATGTCTTAGGTTTGAAACAATGTCTAAGAATACGAAGAATTGCCTATATATGTCTTGCATATAGTTCATGATGTAGTACTTAGTATATAGTGTAAGTTGTTGAATAAAATGGTTTATGAAACATGTATAGTTTGTATATCGCTTACTACCGTTCGGGCCGACATAATTCAGAGGCCATATAGTAAACGTTCGAGGAGCCAGGACACTTTAATTCGTAAATCCACAACTCATCTCGACGGTTTACTTTAATGAACCCCTCAAATGAGGCTCCCTACTATTGTAGTATTTGATAAAAATATATATAAGTTTTTTATTTAGAAAGCCATAAGGTCTTTAGCCGTGGCTTTGACGTGGCTTTGGTCATGGCTACCATGGTCTTGAGACTCATCCTTGGCCTTAGCCATGGTTTTTGTCTCGGCTTTAAGGTCATTAGACCCCTTTTGTTTTACTTAGTTATAACCAATAAATGGTCAATTGGGTATTAAAATGGGCTGTTAAGAATTTGAAGAAAAATATCACTCGTTATGCGTTTTCAGGGTTCGAGCTTCTTTGTTCCTGAAAGAAAACGTCGTTCCGGACAACTTTTGTGTTGTAACTTTTTGATGAATCGGATCATAAGGCCTCGAAAAAAATCCAAATTTTGATCAGAATGTTAATAGGCAGTTTCGGGTTTTTAGGTTCGCTAACTTCTTTTGGCCATAACTTTTGACTCGTGTACTCGTTTTAGGTGATTCAAATTGCTATGTTTTCCTTTTAAAACCCTATTTAACTGTAGGTAAGTGTCTAATATCATGGTTATATTATTTTGGTCGTGGTTCTCAATATAAGTCAATAGTTTCCTTGTTTACTTAATATAAGTTAATATATAGTTTCCATAACTTGTTTTACCAATTTTTATACATCATGAACATAACACAAAGACCATATATAGAATGAATGAAACATAATAAGCATGAAAATGATATTGAGCAAGAAAGTGTAATAGGGTTTCTTACAACTTTTGGCTTTCTAAATAAAGGAAGTCAAGTATGAAACTACGACACTAAACCTATGCTTGCAAACCCTTCACCACAACTCTTGAAACCCTTGCTAGCCTTGATATAGACCTTGTGAAAACCTTATTAACTCAGTCCTAGTACCCTTGTATAGCTCCTAATTCAACTATGGAATCACCAAAAAAAACTCTTGATTCATGTAGAGACTAACTATGCCTTCAACTTTGGTATGTAACTTATAACTTAGAAATCTCGGACACGGTTTCGTGATTTTTGCAGAAATGATCCGATGAGTGTCAAACTCTCGGATTATCATTAAAATAGTTTAACTTACGAGAATACGAAATAAAAATTTCGGGAGTGAATAGTGAAAGTGAATAGTAAAAATGAATAGTAATCCGAAAATGTGAATTGTTACACCTTTACCTTTAGAGTAAGCCTTATAAGAACATATGTTTTAGAGGTTAGAAGTTTTGCAACCTAAGCTTAGCAACCAAGTAAGTTTGGAATACCTCGGGAAACTACGTGGATACCTCGCACCATTTAAGTTTCACTTTCTGATTTTGATCTCTGATTCTGTTTTGATTGATAAACAGTTTAACACTTTCCTGACCATCCCGAAGATCACTCAATCATAATGTGTTTGACACATTCTGTGAATTCATTACTTATGCTGGATATAAAGTGTATCATCTGATACTACTTGACTCTGCATAATCCATTACTACTCCTATGAGAACTCTGGTAATTATAAACCACGGACATAGGAAGATTTGTTCCCTCACTTTGAATGATGAACTTTGTCTGCCAATCAGTTCCTTTGGAAGGATATGATGTTAATATTATCTCCGTATGAATTTGTTAATTGAGCATGATGATGTTGACAACTGATATCCTATACATCACACTTTTGACAATTATGCGATGTTCGTATTACCGAAGATACACACTCTACCTGTCATTTTGCTAAGGAGCTAAATAGGATTCCAACACCTTGAAATGTTCGCTTATCTATCTTAACACTTTAGATGAACCATGTACTTGACCCTGATATATAACCTATCCGTTCGGTTTGATGACCGTATTCGTTCAACGAATCTGTTTACTTTTGATATATCTGATTTTGAGGCCTTTTGGTTATGGATTTGGTTGGCTCTTTATAAAGCTACCATAGACTACCGTATCCGATAAGTGACCTTTAGCAATCTACTTCATTCTACTTTTGTTATGATGGCTCTCAACCACTTAAATCTGTTAAGACTAATTCTGCTATGGAAGCACAGACTCCGATCTCATTTGATTGTCAAGTTTCTCCTGACACCTATTAGTATCCACCCTTGGAAAGCTCTGGCATTGGAAGTATTTTGTTGTGCAAAAATTCTTCGGTGTCCTCTGATGAACCTCTTGGTGTTCCTTCCTGCTTGGGAAGTAGAGTTGGCATGGAACTGATCTCAGTTGACAAAACCATGATGCCATAGAAGTTGAGAGATTGAAGGAGCTGATAGAATATGATTTTCTTCTCTAGGGATGCTTGGTGTGTGCTTATTCACACACCTTTTTCTTACCAAATTAAGACCAAAACAACCAAAAACTAACCATAAGTGCCAAATATATTGTATTTTTGTGTTTGTGATCGTGCAGGAACGAATATTCAAAAATGCGCATAATTGAGGCCAAAAAGACAAAAACGAGCACGAGATTTGGAAAATTTTCAAAAGCCGGAGCTTGGATGGGATTACGGAGCATAATGGATCATTACCGGATCGACTCGATACATCTTTGAAGAAAAACGAAAAAAAAAACAAAAACAAAAGTCAAAGATCAAGTCAATCCCAGCAATGTGACTTGTGTGAGTGTGGAAAACCAAACCCAAAACCCGTAATCACCCTTTACCGTTAACCTAAACCTAAAAATGACCAAAATACCCCTCAACCCGACACCAAATTACCAAATTACCCTTTTTACCCCGAAAGCTTAAACGAAAAATCATTTTCAAAACCCTTTTCCAAAAACCATTTTCAAAATAAAATCACGAAAACCTTTTTGTCAAAACTTTTTATTAGGTATTTCTTATTATTATTATTATTATTATTATTATTATTATTATTATTATTATTATTATTATTATTATTATTATTATTATTATTATTATTATTATTATTATTATTATTATTATTATTATTATTATTATTTATTTATTTATTTATTTTTATATAACATCACTTTTATTAAAAACAAATAGGATTTACAAAAAATTAGTGGGGAGCCGAGAGACTAACTGGGCCCCCACACCTCTAGCTATAGCAAAGCTAATCCTACTAAAAATATGCGGAGCAGCACGTGCTCCAATGTCTTGAGTCATAGAGAATCTTCGAATACGCTTTAATAAGGTAACTGCATCTTTTTCAAGTTCTCCAAAAGAAGAGAATGAAAAGGGGAGAAACCCATATCCAATATCAGCGCATTTAGCCTCGTACTTGACACGTTTACATTGTGCGGCTTCAATAACCGCCCGACCAGCCATAAAATCAACCATATTCGAATACGTCAACGGTGACGATCCTGTAAGATCAACACAAACATCATGCCCACCATCCCAAGAGTAAAGTAACATATCAGCTGGACGTAAGGTTTTGTCTCTTTCTCCATAAAGCCCAATATCAACCTCCTTACGGGCTGAAATACCAGACCGAGAACATATATCAACAAGAACATCACGCACAACATTATGCCGATGTTTAATACCAACTATACCTGCACACGAAATAGCATGGTCCCCAAAAATATCTCTAGAAAAAACCTTAGAACAAGCTGAACACGGCATCTAGACAGTAAAAAGAGGAACACCCAACCAATAACACAACACACATCGGTAAGTCCTAGCATTCATAGTTTGTCCCAATCCGGATATCGGTACCACCCTAAGCCAATCTGAAGTGTAATCCTCTTTTAGTGAGCTCCATAACGCCATCTGTCTAGGGGATAAATGAAAAGTGGATTCAACCGTTTGGGCAACATGTGTGAAATATATATCTGCCATTTTCTTCATAAGTTTGGGGGCAGCGATCTCACTAGGGCTACTCAAAAGATCAATTTCCATATTCACATTAAAAGTACACAAAGCATCATCAAATGAGGGACCAGTAGTCACAATACCAGAACTACAGAGAAGCTTAGTCTGTAAGCTGGCAGATTGAAGTCTAGAAGCAAGGAACGCATAGTTCAAGACATCACCTGTAGAATACACACCAAGTCCCCCGAAAGCAAACGGTAGGGTGGAAAATCTCCATTGCCAATCACCAAACCCAGGTCCAGAAGCAGTGACAATACGTTCCAAAGAAGAACGAAGTGCTGCATCAAAAGAAACCTGAGCACCCTCAAAGACCCGAGGAGGACATGTGCGCATAGAAAAATACAACTTAGAAATACTAGCACATGCACGCAGGAGCAACAACTCACATTAAGGATCATTAAGCTTAGCAATAGCATCCATAAGTTCAATAGTTTTAGCAACCCTTTTCATAACAAGCTTACTACTAAACTCAAAGTCCACACTAGCAGGCCCACCTAATAATTTAACACCATGCAAAGGTCGAGAAATATTAGGGGGAAAAACACCAACATACCTGCTCCTGGGGTCTTCCTTTGGCCAAAAAACCTCAGTTTTATCAACGTTGAAGTGTAAACCACAACTAGGTCCAGCCATCATAATCAACTCTAAAACCTTCCCCACAACCAAAGTATCTCCAATAATAGTGCCATCATCCAGATACCAAGCTTGAAGAGAAAGGGTAAAGGAGTCTCTAATCTTACATACAAAGGGATGTCATACTAAAGCAAAAAGAAGAGGCCCAAGCGGATCACCATGTTGCACCCCTTGGTGTGACCATAAAGTATGCTCACCATAATATAATCTGGTAGGACTAGATTAACAGAATTCCATCCAATGTGAAATAGCCGGAACACGAAGGCAGACTTCTCGTAACATAACCGCACGATCCACCATATTGAAGGCGTTTTTAAAGTCCACCAACAACATCGATAAACCCACATCGCCCCCACGATCTTCAATCAACCAATTAACAGCATGAAGAATTGCCTCCCCACCCCCCGATACCCCCACGCCAAATTGCAAACCATCAAAATAACCATCTAAAGAATGGCCAATCATAGAAGCACAAACCTTGAAGACTAATCGCCTCCAAACAGTCCCAACAGCAATAGGACAGATCCCCCCTCCTGGTTAAACCAAAGGTGTGAGAGGAACACTAGCAACATACTCGCCCAACACCCTTGGGCATTTACCCTCAAGAAAAAGGTTCACCACCTGGGTGATAGAAGCGACTAACTCATCAGAAATAGCAACAGCAGCTCCATTTAAACAATCCAAAAGGTGTTGGGCACGCAAACCATCTCTTCCACAAGAAGTACCACGAGGGAAACTCTTAATCATATCAAGAACCATAGCAGGAGATGCAGAAAGGTGATGATGATCAATAGGTATATCTGGCAAAGGGGAGCAGATTGAAAAGGGTGCTTAGCTTTTAAATCCTCAAGAGTAGTACCATCATAAGCCGCAATACCCGAAAAAGAAAGAACTCTGACAGCAGTAGTATAATGGCCATCACAAATCTTCCTCTTACACTGCTTGATATTACGATCACCCAAGTCCAAATTTGCCTCATCAATATTAGACCATAAAGGGGGGGGGGATTCGGCTAAAACCTCACGCACAATTTGTAAACTACCACCAGGTGTGCCCCAAGAGGTAATTGCGTTAGCAATATACTCTTCCTGTCGTTGACGCTTGGTAGCAGACCTACACTCTTGACTACTCCTCGGGCAAAAGGTTTTAAGCAGGCAAAGAGGCAAGACAAACAAACCAACCCAGCAAGAAATGTTGCCAGGCGAACAAACCACCATATCAAGAGCTCTTTTCAAAACCCGAGAAAACCCCAAATGACATTTAGGAGGGATGGATTTGATAGTACGCAACCCCTTAGAAAGTAGAGTATCAAGGAGATGTAAATCAAAAACACCAAGCTCATCAGAAACCAAATCCTCAACAAGAGCAACATGAGAAGGAGTATGTGGTTTGGTGAGATCATGCAACACAAACCGAACCACACCATCACCACAATCAGGGGGTGACACAAAATCAGACCTCCTACCATGCCGGCACTTAGCCCGGAAAGTATGCGTTTTGAAACAACCACCGCATAACCACAATCCCATACGCTTAAGAGTAACCTCAGCCCTTTCAAAAATAACCGAATCCGACACAAGAGAATGTCTAGTGATTGCTTGCGCCTCACCACTAAAGTGTCGGTCACGAAGATGTGTGATCAAATAAGTCTTAGTAAGTCCGTTTCCGCCCCCATCACGACACCCACTAAGACCCGCGAAGGAGCAATGAAATCTCACAATAGGCATAGGAAATTAGCCACATACACCAACTGAATTATTATCTATATTAATATTAATATCAAAAAAATTATATTATTATTATCCAAAAAAAAAAAAAAAAAAAAAAATAAAAAAATAAAAAAAAAAACCCTACAAAAAAACCTACAAAAAAATAACTTTTATAAAATCAGTTTTTCACTAATCATAAACACAAACTAAACTATCCTACTCTATACCTCCACACTTCATCCCCCAGCCCACTCCTTTCCAGCCCAAACACAACTCCAATATCTAACCCATAAACCAGGTCCACTCCAACACAAATAAAATAAACACCCGTTTTTATTCCACCTCCAGGTCAAAACAGTCAAACCATACCCTCTTCTTCCCCAACCTGCTATTACCCACCATACAACCCCCCTCCTCCATGTTTTTCCCCTACAACACTCAACCCTCCCACCTCAAAAGTATTCTTCTCCTACTCCAAGAAAGCTCCTCACGGGAATCCCATGACAGGTCATCCATCCATCACACTTTGGGCGCTAAAACCTAATTGAAAGGCTGTGATGATTGGAGGCCCATCCTTTGGCTGAGATTGGTTCAAGGAAACACAAAATTGGTTCTATCTCAGCTTACCTCTCACACAAAAAACATAACCTGTCGAAGGCAGAAGTGGACAAGAGAAGCCAATGAAACCCCAGCTCACTTAGTATAAATAGGATACTATGTATGCCTTGTTGAGGCTGTCGGTTTTAATTTAGTTTTCAGTATTTTTTTAGTTAATTTTTAAGTCCTTTGTAATTCTCTTCTCAATTCAATGAAAGTTTAAATTTTACTTATTGTTGCCCTTCACTTCCTACTTATTTTGATGTCCAAATTTGCATCAACAATCAAACACTTGTTAAGCAACAAGGAAAAGTTGTTTGAAATGGCTAAAACTTCATTGAACGAAAACTGCTCAGTAGTTCTATTAAAGAAGCTTCCCGAAAAGCTTGGAGATCCGGGAAAATTTCTCATTCCTTGTGTTTTTCCAGGTATGGTTGAATGCTTTGCCTTGGCCGATCTTGGTGCAAGCATCAACCTGATGCCTCATTCAGTATGGAAGAAACTTTCTCTTCCCGAACTTACTCCTACCTGCATGACTCTTGAGCTTGCAGATCGTTCCATATCTCGTCTACTTGGCATTGCCGAGGACGTATTTACGAAAGTAGGAAAGTTCCATTTTCCTGCAGGATTTCGTGATTGTTGATTTCGATGCTGATCTGAGGGTTCCTCTCATTTTAGGGAGGGGATTCCTAAGAATGGACCATGCTTTGATCGATGTTTTTGATGAAGAAATCACTCTCCGTGTTGGAAATGAGGCCATTACCTTCAATCTCGACCAAACTTCGAGATACTCTTCCAATTATGACTCCATGTCAATCAACTGAATCGATGTCATCGATGTTGCTTCTGAAGAGTATTCTCAAAAAGTTCTTGGTTTCACCAATAATTCTTCGAGTGGCAATCCCACTCCTTCTTCTCAACCTATTCTTGCCGATTCTTCCCCTTCCTTCACTCCGTTTGAGGGAAGTGACATCATCTTGGAAGAAATCGAAGCTTTTCTAAAGAGTGATTCAATTCCACCGGGAATTGATGATGAGGTCATTGACCCGGAGGGAGACATTCTCCTCCTTGATAAATTGCTTAATGATGATCCTTTATCATCTTCTTCTCTCCCTCCAAAACCACTTCATATTGAGGACATCAAAACCGTTGAAAATTCCAATTCTACTGATAATCCTCCCGAGGTTGAACTTTAGGACTTACCACCTCATCTCGAATACGCATTTTTGAAGGGCACCGATAAAATTCCCTTCATAATTGCTAAAGACATGAGTGTTGAGGGAAAAGCCGCTCTCTTAAAGGTTCTAAAGTCACACAAGCGAGCCATCGCTTGGAAACTTTCCGACATTAAGGGTATTAACCCGGAATTTTGTATGCACAAGATTCTAATGGAGAATGACTTTAAACCGGCTATTCAACAACAAAGAAGGGTGAATCCAAAAATCCATGAGGTTATCAAACAAGAAATTAGAAAACTTATTGACGTTGGCTTAATTTTCCCTATCTCGGATAGTCCTTGGGTGAGCCCCATTCATTGCGTGCCTAAGAAGGGTGGCATAACCATTATTACAAATGATGAGAACGAGTTAATTCCAACTCTATTGGTAACGGGATGGCGTGTGTGCATTGACTATCGAAAGTTAAATGACAACACTCGTAAAGACCACTTTCCTTTTCTCTTCATCGACCAAATGCTCGAAAGACTAGTGTGAAACGAGTACTATTGTTTTCTCGATGGTTTTTCGGGTTACTTCCAAATTCCCATTGATCCCCAAGATCAAGAGAAGACTACTTTCACGTGTCCATACGGAACATTTTCCTATCGACGCATGCCTTTTGGCTTGTGTAATGCTCCTGGCACGTTTCAAAGATGTATGATGGCCATTTTTCACGACATGAACGTGAAAACTATGGAAGTCTTCATGGACGATTTTTTGGTCTTTGGGAATTCTTTTCAAACATGTCTCTCCTATTTGGACAAAATGCTTCAACGATGTGAAGATACAAATCTTTGTCTAAATTGGGAGAAAAGCCATTATATGGTCAAAGAAGGCATTGTCCTTGGCTATAAAATTTCTAAGAGCGGGATTGAGGTCGACAAAGCTAAAGTTGATGTCATTGCTAAACTACCTCCTCCCACAATTGTTAAAGGTGTTCGGAGTTTTCTGGGTCATGCCAAATTTTATCGTAGATTCATTCAAGACTTTTCAAAAATAGCCCGGCCAATGACCAAACTTCTTGAAAAAGAAACTCCATTTGTCTTTTCTGATGAGTGCATTGAAGCTTTTCAAACACTTAAGAAAGAGATCACTCAGGCACCTATCTTAGTTGCCCCCGACTGGGACTTTCCATTTGAGCTTATGTACGATGCAAGCGATTTTGCCATAGGTGCGGTCTTGCGGCAACGCAAAACCAAGCATTTTCAGCCTATACATTATGCAAGCAAGAATTTGACCGAGGCTCAAGCTCATTACACCACAACAGAAAAAGAATTGATAACCGTGGTGTATGCTTTCGAGAAATTTCGGCCATACTTGATCTTGTCCAAAAGCATAGTGTATACGGATCATTCGGCTCTTAAATATCTCTTGGCAAAGCAAGATGCAAAGCCGAGATTGCTCTGATGGGTTCTCCTCCTACAGGAATTTGATATCATCATCCATGATAAAAAGGAAGCCGAGAACCTTGATGCTGATCATTTATCCCGATTAGAGAACCCTCATCAAAGTATTCTCGAGAAACAGGAAATAAATGAAACATTTCTTCTCGAGACACTTAATATGGTTTCTTTTCGTGGTGATTCTAATACCCCATGGTTTAACGATTTTGCAAACTACCATGCGGGGAATTTTCTGGTCAAAGGGATGTCGTCCCAACAAAATAACAAGTTTTTCAAAGATGTTGATGTACGGATTGTAGTCTACACGAAAGTTTTACTTCTCAAGGGATCTTGAGAAGCTTACAATCCCAACCAGGCAGTGTACCCGACCGATGTAGTATAGTGAAGTGGCAAGTACCGGGGGATTGATCGTTCTCCACAGGGAATAGTGTTCGTTAGGATTGAAATTGATCTAACTAGGTCTAGATGTGAGGGATGATTCTTTTTGTATTTTTATATTTTATATGAAAGCAAGTAAAATCTTGTGTTTTTGGAAGAGTGTGTGAAATTAGTTGCTAGTCAACTAACCCAAATAACTACTAATGCAATAAAAATAAAATAACAATAAAATAAAATGAAATTTGAAACTATATATGGAGAAACGTGTTTACTTAGATTTCATTACACCCTAGTTATCTTTTATTGATTGATAAGCTTGTTACAATTATGTGGGTGATGGGTTGCATTCCTTAATACCAATTGTGGGGCCGTGTACGATCTTCCCTAACTCTATAAGCTTCTATCTCTTCCTATGGCGACACATTAAGTATCCATACCATGGCCTCCTTAATAGTCACTTATGCATTAAATACAACCATTAAAATCATAGTACACATCCGATTCATATTTCTTAAGACGTTCAAGCAAGTTACCAAATAGGAGATTAGCCAGTTTTATTAATCCTAACATCGATTAACAATCACCTAGCAACAATTAATAACCAACCATCAATCAATAATCACTAACTAGGTTTCACTACATCTAAGCAAACACAAATAAACCTAGCCTAGCATGTTAAAAGAAAGACAAGCGTAAGATAGAATCAAACAACACATAGACATATTGAATGATTGATAGATTACTTATCTTCAATTAAACATGGAAGAGACAAGGGTATGAAACCCTTAAAAACTTCTGAAATTCGACCTAGGGTTTGTGTGACAAAGTTCCTCTCCATAGTGGAACACTAATGAATGAAAAATCCAAAACTATATATAGATTTTCAAGGGTGACGGCATCACCTTTTGATGGTTGACGCCGTCATCTTGCCGCGGCTAGGGTTTCTTGTCGTCTAATCCAACTTCTTGATGTCGTCTCGTTCTAAGGGTTCTGGGCCGTCACGTTTTAGAGTTATACGTGAAGGCCTTCTTCAGGTAAAGAGTGACGCCGTCAGGTGTTAATGTCCAAAAAGTCTTCTGACGCATCAAGTGTAAAATAAATATCCACCTCTTGATCAACAAGTGACGGCGTCACATTGTGACTCTTGACGTCGTCAGGTACTGTTTCCAGCTTGAATTCTTGACTTTGTCATTTTCTTGACTTTTATGCTCCAAAAACGTCCAAAATACTATGTTTTCCAGAATTCTCTTCAAAAGTACCTAAAATGACAAAAAGAACGATTTATGGTAATAATTGATCATATTATCACGATTTAAGGCTTAAATGACCCTTTAAAAGCGTAAAAAAATTTGCCTCATCAGATGTGAAACATTACTTTTGGGACGACACCTATTTGTTCAGAATTTGTGCTGATCAAGTCATCCGAAGGTGTGTGTACGGGCAAGAAGCCAATGACATTCTCAAGGCTTGTCATCATGGGCCCACCGGGGACACTATGGCCCGAATTACACCTCCAAGAAGATGTTTGATTCCGGATTTTATTGCCCACCATCTACAAAGATGCCCATGACTTAGTCAAATCTTGTGATTCATGTCAACGTCAAGGAAAAATTTCGCGAAGAGATGAAATGCCACAAAATATCATTCAAGTTTGCGAGATCTTCGACGTTTGGGGCATCGATTTCATGGTCCCATTCCCGTCCTCATGAGGGAACAAGTATATACTTGTGGCTGTCGACTACTTATCAAAATGGGTTGAAGCGAAAGCGCTCCCCACAAACGATGCCCGAGTTGTTTCCAAGTTTCTTAAATCTCTCTTCTCTCGTTTTGGAGCTCCCCGTGCCATCATTAGTGATCGCGGTACTCACTTTTGCAACGACCAATTTGCAAAGGTCATGCTTAAGTATGGTGTTACTCACAGCCTTACTACCACGTATCACCCTCAAATAAGTGGCCAAGTGGAGGTTTCAAATCGATGTTTAAAAAGAATTCTTGAAAGGACTGTAGGCGAAAACCATGCCTCTTGGTCGGACAAGTTAGATGACGCACTATGGGCTTTCCGCACGGCTTACAAAACCCCCATAGAGTGTACTCCTTATAAGCTCGTGTATGGGAAGTGTGTAATCTACCGTTGGAGCTCGAGCACAAAGCCTATTAGGCCTTGAAGCATGCCAACTTTGACCTAAAGTCCGTAGGTGATCATAGGAAAGTTCAACTTAATGAACTAAATGAGCTTCGTGATCAAGCTTACAAGAACTCTTTGATCTACAAAGAGAAAACAAAGAAGATCCATGACTCCAAAATCAAGAACCGCGTTTTCAACGTTGGTGACCGAGTCCTTCTTTTTAACTCTAGATTGAAGATATTCTCGGGTAACCTCAAAACCCGCTGGACTGGACCATTCACCGTTGCCAAAGTCATTCCTTATGGCACCGTCGAGTTATTTCAAACCGACGGACCAAACTTCAAGGTGAATGGTCATAGGTTGAAGCACTACTTTGGAGGGGACATACCACCTATGGTTGTCCCGGATCTCCAAACTTTCCCCATGAACCACTGAATTCAGGGTTGAGCCAAGCTAGCAACTCGGTTAACAAAAACACTAGCATTGAATGGGTGACAACCCGTGTTCTGACTTCTTTCATTTTCTAATAAAGTAACGAGAAGAGGGCAACCTCTTCTGTATCTTGTGTTTTGTGATTGTTGTGTTCAGGATTGTTATGACTCTCGTGCTCGTGTTTTGTCTTTACTCCACTCGAGTCTCGGCGCCCAAAGAAGTCTGGTATCCAAAAATCTTATTGATTAACGTTATCTTTTGGCATAATTAATAAACGGCCTTAGATGTTACGTAGGATGACCCTTACCTTTGAAACATTGAGGGCAATGTTTAACTTTAGTCTGGGGGTTATCTTTGATTTGATTTGACTTGCACTTTCATATTGCCGTTTACTCATGCAACCCCGTTTTTCCCGAAATATTGAAAGAAAAAAAAATAATTGAAAAAATGATCAGAAAAGTACACAAAAAAAAAAAATTGAAGATTTTTGCAAAAATATAATAAGTTTTGACATCTTGTTTGACTTTCCGCTGGGTAGAGTAGGAATAGAAATTTTGACTTGACCAGGCGTGTTGAGCCCTAGCTTGTTCCCTTAACTCATTAGGCTAAGCATCCGAGGATCTCACTACTTGAGATTTTAAATTTGCAGAGAACGAGAAATGATAGAAAAGTTAATTATGTGATTAGATGCTAAACGTGGAATAATTGGATTTCTTTAGATCTTATAACGGTTATTTGTAGTTCCTTGCTCCCGAAGATTGAAAACCCAAAAATAAAATAATTAGAATTGCACGGTTCTAACAGTTATTTAAATTTCAGCTCACTTTACGTGTGGCATAAGCATTAAGAGGGCCTTCGATCCTTTATTCTAAAAGGCGTTTAGGTCTTGGAACTCCCCGTTATGTCTATGCCACATGAGGTTCGTAAATAACACCATTAATAGATAATAAGTGCCAAAAACAGTTGCGGTTCGACAAGCGGATCCTTGCATCCTTTATTCTGAAAGGAGTTTAGGTCTGGGAGTTACACCGTGAAGCTCCGTATGCTTGAGGCAAGTAAAAGTGAATTAATAAATAAAAAGTGTCAAAAATAACAGCGGTTCGACAAGCGGATCCTTGCATCCTTTATTCTGAAAGGTGTTTAGGTCTGTGAGTTTCACTGTGAAGCTTCGTATGTTTGAGGCACAAACAAACAAAAATATATATTAAAAAAAAGAAAGAAAAAAATGAAAAATGAAAAATGAAAATGTAATAAATGTGGTGTGACCTTTTGAGCCTTTTGAGTTAAAAGTTAAATGATTTTTAAAACCACCTAAATCTATCAGACTTTAAAACTATTGGAACGAAAATGAGAAATCATTTCCTTAAAAAAAAGTCTAGATAAAATAAGAATTGGGAGCAGAAATTCACAATTAGCATTTATTAGTAGTGTTAGCATCTAATGACATTTTTGGCTATGATATCATTTTTACGCTTAGCTTGAGAACTTGTGAAAAATCAGGGATGATTAATTCTATTTGTATGGACACTTTTCAATGAGTTGTGTTTCTTACTCTGTGACCCTAAACGTTATTGAAAAAATAATGAAAGTCGACATCCAGTCACATAAAAAAATGAAAAATACAAAAATAGTAGTGTAGAGAATAAAGTTGAAAAACGAGGCGTTTTTGAGAATAAATGATTTCGTAATCTCTTTTGAACGTTTTGCTACGTTTCAAAGTTAGTAAAAAGAGTTGTGAAATTATTTATCTCAAAAGCGTGAAGTGATGACATTGCGTAAGGAAACGACAATACCTTAGTCTAGGGGATTTTGGTGTGTGCTTATTCACACACCTTTTTCTTACCAAATTAAGACCAAAACAACCAAAAACTAACGATAAGTGCCAAAGATATTGTGTTTTGTGTTTGTGATCGTGGAGGAACGGATATTTCAAAAATGGGCATAATTGAGGCCAAAAAGACAAAAAAACGAGCATGAGATTTGGAAAATTGTCAAAAGCCGGAGCTTGGATGGGATTACAGAGCATAATGGATCATTACCGGATCGACTCGATACATTTTTGAAGAAAAACAAAGAAAAAGACAAAAAGTTAAAGATCAAGTCAATCCCGGCAATGTGACATGTGAGAGTGTAGAAAACCAAACCCAAAACCTATAATCACCCTTTGCCTTTAACCTAAACCTCAAAATGACCAAAATACCCCTCAACCTCACACCAAATTACCAAATTACCCTTTTTAGTCTGAAAGCTTAAACGAAAAATCATTTTCAAAACCCTTTTACCAAAACCATTTTAAAAATAAAATCACGAAAACCTTTTTGTCAAAACTTTTTATTAGGTATTTCTTATTATTATTATTATTATTATTATTATTATTATTATTATTATTATTATTATTATTATTATTATTATTATTATTATTATTATTATCTCAACAAAAAAAAAAGAAAGAAAGAAAAAACTACAAAAAAATAACTTTAATAAAATCAGTTTTTCACTAATCATAAACACAAACTACACTAGCCCACTCCACACCTCCACACTTCATCCCCCAGCCCACTCCTTTCCTGCCCAAACACAACTCCAATATCTAACCCATAAACCAGGTCCTCTCCAACACAAATAAAATAAACACCCGCTTTTATTCCACCTCCAGGTCAAAACAGTTAAACCGTACCCTCTTCTTCCCCAACCTGCTATTACCCACCATATAACCCCCCCTCCTCCACATGTTTCCCCTGCAACACTCAACCCTCCTACCTCAAAAGTATTCTTCTCCTGCTTCAAGAAAGCTCCTCACGGGAATCCCATGACAGGTCATCCATCCACCACACTTTGGGCGCTAAAACCTAATTGAAAGGCTGTGATGATTGGAGGCCCATCTTATGGCTAAGATTGGTTCAAGGAAACACAAAATTGGTTCCAACTCAGCTTACCTCTCAAACAACAAACACAACCTGTTGAAGGCAGAAGTGGACATGAGAAGCCAGTGAAACCCTAGCTCACTTAGTATAAATAGGATACTATGTATGCCTTGTGGAGGCAGTAGGTTTTAATTTAGTTTTCAGTATTTTTTTTAGTTATTTTTTTGTAATTCTCTTCTCAATTCATTGAAAGTTTAAATTTTACTTACTGTTGCCCTTCACTTTCTGCTTATTTTTAGTCTTCAAATCTCTTTTACAATTTCTTATTTAACTGTAGCCAAACCTAATTTACAAGTTACCTATACAAATTTTAGCCTAACTCCTTGTTTTGTGTTTCAAAAATTCATCAAACTCCCCAATAGGGGGTGTTTGGCATAACCTCACTTCTTACCTAAAAACTAGTTTTAACCCTTTTTCAAAAATTAGATTAGGTTTGTTGATGTTTTTAGTAGTCTCAAATGAAAATTTTGCATAATCATTCAGTATTTAAGATTTGAAGCTTGTTTTTTCCAACATCCTTTATATAAACTGTTTTACAAAGTGGTTTAGGGTAGAGTTGGATTTAGCCCTCTACAATTGTTATTCCTGTGTTCAATAAGCTCATAATAGGATTGTAGAGTTGTGCATCACCTGGTAGTTGACCTTTTGTGGGTCTAACTTACCCATTCTTACCCATGTGCAGCCCTGCATAGTAGTTCCAAACCCCCTCAAAGTTGCATTTTTCATTCAGTCATTAGTTGATACTAGGGCCTAAAAATTGTTTTGTAGCCTATTGACCAGCTTGTGAACATTAGTATATTTTTAGATTAATTTTTGGATTTTTTTTTTCAAGCTTGTGCAAGCTCCCAAAGTAGCCCTTTCAACTGTTTTTTTTTTTTTTTTTTTTTTTTTTTTATTTTTTTGCAACCTTAGAATTAGTTGTACTTAGTTAGTGCTTATTAGTTGATTGTAACTGCTTACTTTTGTCCCATTAGTGCTTATTTAGGATTCCCTAGTAAGCCTTTTGCTTGTTTCCCCCTTGGTAGCTTATTATTAGCTTTTGATAAGCTTGAATCACCCCTTAAGGGCTATTGGGTTCTGTTTTGTAGAACCGTAGAGGGGGGGGTGAATACGGTTTCTTCGGCTTTTTAGATGTTTAAAAACTTTGAGCCAAAGAGAACACCAAGTGGTTGTACAATAACCCAACAACCACTAACACAACCAAAGTATATAAAGCAAGTAAGAACACAACGATATATACTGGTTCGGGAGGGGGGTTTATACCATCCGTACGTCCAGTTGCGAATCCGCGACTCCGATACTATTCACTACTATAATCCTTTCGGTGGACTACAAACCATTACAATTCACTCCACCGATATTCAACAATATCGATGCTCACAAAGAAGGAGTTACTCCCACGGTATTCCGCCCTCGAAAACCACCAAAAAGAATCTCACGATTCGACTTCACCTAAGGGTCACCAAGACCACTACCAAGACTTCCCACCTGAAGTATCAAACCCCAACTAGATCCCCAATGATCTAGGCTTGGTCACCAAGACACAAGACTTCACTTACAAACAATAGAATGAATCAGAGATTGTTTGTTCAATCAAGCCCTAACCTAACCTAGTGACTTGATTCTAGTAGAAAGGGTATAGATAAGAAGACCCTCGACACAATCACAAGAGTGGATTAGGTTCTTGTGATTCTTACCTTGCAAGGAGATGTGTTCTTTAAAAGAATGTTAGTTTGTTTAACTAAGAACACAAGAGAGATAGAGAGACTAGAGAGAAAGAATGTAGAGAAAAAGAATAATGGCAAGAGGTGAGGAATACAAGAGACAAGGGGGTATTTATAGGCCAAGACCAAAACTTGGGAAAAATTTACCGAGGACGGTGCGTCACCCGCGCATCAACGCGCGGGCAGCGTGCCAGGACTCTGTCTCAAGTTTTCCCAAGACTTGGGTGTTGGTCCTTGTAAATACCTATCCTTGCTAAACCCCCAGTTGTACTTCACACTAAACCTTAACATTAATCAATCTAAGGTTTACCAACTCAAATAGCCAATTTTGAAAATATTTTTTGAAGTGTTTATAAGAAAACCAAATACCAAGGGTAGAGGAGTAGAAAGGGTAATTTGGTAGGGGTAGAAATGGTATTCCTCAAGTGGCATAGAAAAAGGAGAAAGAATATGCCAAGGTATATTCCTCAAGGGAAGTGTGAGGAAGGTTGGGTTAAGAAAGTAACCATGGTTAGGTTAGATGTAGAGAACTAACCATAGTTTGGTTAAGAAGGGATATTCCAAAGGAATATGCTTTGCTTGGGGGGAAAGAGTGAATCAATGGTTGAGATGGTTTTGGTTTGAAATCGATGACTTGGATTAAACACATGTGATGGAATGATGAGAAAGAAAGAATATGCTAGTGGAATATTCCAAAACATAGGGGGAAGAAATAAGATGGATGGTTGAGATGGTTTTAGTTTGAATTGAATGGTTGAGATCAAAGGGAGCCTTATTTGGAATTCAAATTAATTGGCATGTGAGGAATATGGAGGGTTGAGATGTGTTTATTTGAAATGGATGGCTAGGATCAAAGGGAGCCTGTGTTTGGATTTCAAATTTAAATACCATATGTTAAATTAGAGTGGAAGTGATGAGTTGTATGGATGGGATGTGAAAGGGTGTAAGGGAATGTGTAAGAGATTTGTGTAAGAGAAGATATGATTTGGATATGATTGGATATGGAAATCTTGATGAGTTGGCAAGTGTGTGTAGAGAAGATATGGTTGTGAGTAGCGTGTGTAAATTTGAAATCTAGTATGTGTAGAGAAGTGTTTGTACAAAAGTACAAGGTATGTATATGTGTGTGTGTACAAAAGGTGTATAGGGGACAAGAGGTACACATTGTGTAAGTGGTGTAAGGGAATATTTAGAGAATGTTGGGAAGGGATATTTGGGAAGGATTGTGGGAGATTTGGTTTTGTTATCTTTTGTAAAAATGAGATCAAGAAGAAGATTAAGAAATAATCTAATTGTCATTAAGAAGAGAAAGTTTAGACAATTACGATTATGAGTTGAGAAAATCATAGGTTACTTATAAGTTCAAGTAACATAACGTCGAGAATCCATAGTTTCATATCTCGTGACTTTCCACGACTCGACGTTCTCAACTAATACCTTGGTTCAAACAAGTTAAGTGCTTTGCCTTGATGTAAAGCATAACCCAAGTGGGAAAGGATGCGTTTACGCAAAGTGACCTTTGACTTAGTTTGACCAATAAGGGAGTAAACCCGTTACGTAATTAGAGAAGACGTAAGCACGGGATATAAGCATATGGATGCTTTCACATGATGTTACATGAAGTATATAAGCTCTCTAAGTTTAGAAAAGCCTTGGCTAGAGGCGATAGTTAGAAAACATGAGTTGGCATTTTCCCATAAATGGGTGTTTTAAAAGTAGGATCTCTCAAGTCTCAAAACTTGTTTCGAGTGTTCTCAATTAAGCACATAACATATACATACCTGAATTGAAAGATCCACATTTGTCGGGTAAGGGGAAAGCCGAATTTGAAAATTCATCCCGATATTCACAGACGCCTGGCGCGTTACCCACGCGTTGACGCGTGGGTAGCGCGCCAGCAGCAGACTTGTGATTCGGGGAATTTTGGCTAACGTTTGTTATTTTATGTGTTTCGATGGTTTATTTTTCATCATTAAAACATAAAGAAATCTTGATCATGTTGCCTCAACATGTTTGTTCAAGTTCAGCTTAGGGCCTGATCTTTAGCTTATTTTCTGGGTGATCCTTGCTTATCTCAGCTTCCTTAGGTTAGATTTAGTTTCCTTGTAGTTTTTTTTTAGCTTATAACAAATTTAAGTGGCTTATTTGTGCTTGACAGTTGAGCTTGTTGTTTTTTTGGATAAACACACAACTGTTGGTCCCATAAGCTTGTTTCCAGCTTATTTGAAGTTTGAGTTAACTACATTTTTGGTCCTTGTGTTTTGCCGGGTATAATGATTTTAGTCCAATAGTTTAAAAAGTAATGGATCCTGTCCAGTTTTGGACGACCCGTAACACTTTTGGTCCATTTTTCGTTGACTGTTAGTTTGACTAGTTAAAAACACATGAAGTGACTAAAATACCCTTGAATGATTATGTACAATGACTAAAATGCCTTTTCCTTTATTATTATTATTATTATTATTATTATTATTATTATTATTATTATTATTATTATTATTATTATTATTATTATTATTATTATTATTTACCTAAACCAACCTTCACCAACCACCATTTATCTTTCACCTCCTATTCTTCATCTACTCCAAACCCTCCTCCCTACAACACTTCTTACCATTACTGAAATTGACTCAGGCCACCTCAAATTTCGACCACCCTCAAACACCGATACTGCTTACATACTTCAACAAAACATCCAAATCCATTTTGTTATTCTATACGAATTCACACACATATCCACTTTCAAATGTATCATCAAATTTAATATTTTTCCCTAATCATTCATACTAACTATTTTTTTCTTCTTCTTTTAAATAAAAATAAACAACAAAATCATTTTTTTTTCCAATCCCATACATATTCCCCACCACCAAACAAATCATCTCCTTTAACCCATTTTTTCCACCAAAACACACAATTCTTCAAATGAAACATAACCCTTAATTAACAATAATCTGTAAATTGCAACAAAGTATCACGAGGTCCTCAAATTAAACATATCCTCATCTTATAAACCATAGATCTGCAAGAAAAACTTGAAAAAATAAAATTAATTTGTATCTTATTTATAACTCCTAAAATTTAGGGTTGGTAATATTGGGCTGGGTATAAGCAAATTGATATTTGATTTGTGCTTTGTTCAGAATATGGTACAAGCTTAGTCTAGGCCAAGTATATATAACAAATGGGTATGTGAAATTTGGTACTATAAGTTTGTGTATGAATGTGTAGTGTGTTGGTGAGTGGTTGGCGGTGGGGTTGTGGATGCTGATGACGAAAGTGGGTGGCGGTTGTGTGTGTTTTTAGAAGGATAAAGAATAGGGAGGTGGTAGTGATGGACGGCGGTCGGTGGAGATAGTGGCGTATAGTGGCCGGAGCCGGTTGGTAGTTGGCCAGAAATTTGGAGAAGGACACAATTAGAGAGAGAATGAGAGTTTGAATGTGTTTTTTATAAGAAAGTGTTTTGACTGTGTGGATGGAATGAGTAAGTGAGTGAGTGTTTGTGAGTTTTTTATTAACAATATACACAATGACACAATTACCCTCGTATTTAACAGTCAAACTCAGTCAATTTAACGGTGTTAGTAAATTTGAACCAAAAGTGTTACGGGTCATCGGATTCTGGACAGGATCTGTTACTTTTTAAACTATTGGACCAAAACCGTTATACCCGGTAAACCACAAGGACTAAAAATGTAGTTAACTCTTGAAGTTTTTAAAAAATTTCTGTTTTCAAAAACTTACTAAAATTAGTTGGTTTGTAAGTTCCAAAAAGAAAAAAAAAATGTTTGTAAAAAATGTGGTTCATGGGATTCGAACCTGGGACAACACCTACACACAGACACAAGCAACACAGCCATAACCATTGCGCCCTAGGGTCTTTAGTCAATAGGTTTGTTAAATTAATTCATTTAAAGGTTTCTTTTATTAATTATATAAATAGCTTAGAAATCATTTTGCTTATTTGAACTGCTTATTTATAAGCCAAATGGACTTTTCTCATTTTTCCTAGATCTCTGCTATTGTTAAGTATTTTAGAAAAATTTTGGGAATTTTCAGATATAATTTAGTGATTTTTAAGAATTAATTTAGTTTAAATTTTATTTAAATCATAATAATTACAAAAATAGTTGAAAAATCAAAATTCTTTTTTTTCAAAATTTTCTTTTTACAATTAGAATGTAGGAAAATTAAGTTCATGCCCGTAGGACTAGTGTAGCCTTAAATTCACTTTTTATTTTGCGCACTCGTGTTTTTCTTAATTAAATTTTATGTTTTTAAAATTATATTACGTTTTAGGTTTCCATAGCTTCCAATTATTGTTCCCGTAGAATTCTAAGTAGTTTTTAAGTTTTAATTTTCATTCCTTGTTTGAATTTGCATTTTAGTTACGTTTATTTTATTTTCGTTCGTTATTCGTAATTTTCCGTAGTTGTAAAAGTTCCATAATACCAAATAATCTCTCAATCATCCTTAGAAGCATTTTAATCTCTAAATCTCACACGATATTGCCCATTCACACCTCATTGGGACACGACCCGGGTAAGCACTTGCCTGGTATCACACACACACACACACACACATATATATATATATATATATATATATATATATATATATATATATATATATATATATATATATATATATATATATATATATATATATTGTATTCACGAGTTTTGCAAGTCGGCCTTTTCATAAAGGTTGATTAGTGAATTCCCCTCACGATTACTTTGTATTTATTTGATATACACTTCACACGTGATCAATGCTCGTGTTGGTTTATGAAGAAGAAAGAGGGAAGTATGCGGCGACGTATCGACTTTCGCAAACTCAACCGTATCACTATCCGTTATCATTTTCGGATAACAATGATTGATTTGATCTACCTTTGAAATTCCATTTCTAACAACCTCATTTAGATTTGAAAAACTGAAGAAGCAACCACAAGAACTTCTAAGAAGGGGGTTAACTAACCGAGAGTAACCTCCATGAAGTATTTCAGTTTTATTCGTGAAAAGGAGGTAGGTGATGTGAAGTGGTGTGAAGTTTCCCTAAGTTGATTCCTGAAACTGCCTTTGTACTCGTTATAATCATTATGAGCTTTAATGACGCCAATTGTATTGGCTAATATATCAACTATTTTTACGCATCTGATGAAATCATGTCTTTCGCGAGTATTTGGACAAATTGTCATAATATGACATTGTGTTTGTGTTCAGAGACGAAAGGGGAACATGTAGATCATTTCGTATTAAGTTAGAGTGACCCTTTGTTCTGAAAGAGTAGATTTGATTAGCGTTCAAAGATTGTAGCAGACAGCATTGCCATGTGTCCTGCAGAGACAGAGTTCTTACTAAAAGGATCAAGATCAACGACAGTTACAGAAGTTAGGAACCTTTGAGAAGAGCTGTGGAAGATGTTCACGACTGGCGTTACCATCAACGAAGTATATGGGAAGTGCAGAGACACTTAGGAAGGACTCGATTATACCTTATGCAGCAAGTTGGGCATCAAGACAACCAGACTGTAGGAGACGAACTATTAGCACATAACCTGAAGTTGGCAGCGGTGGTGTTTACCTTAAAACCTGGAGTTGTGCTAGAAGACCTGTCGAAGATACGCAGTCTTGCTTCTCTATTCATTTTAGTTGTACTAAGATGGATTGAGAGCAGAAGCAGGCTTGCAGATGGAAGGAGGCACAGTGATCGTGTCGGAGACTCACATTACTACACCACAATTCCAAGAAGAGTTGCCGAAGGCTTGAGGAACCAGACTCAAGTTTAAGATTCCTTTTCACTCTCAAGTTGATGGACAAACAAGGACATACTACACGGACTTGGAAGAGATTGAGATCTTGTGTTTGAATGGACGAATTTTGAAGCAAACATTCATGTTTGGATGAGTTGATTCTTTGAAAGATGAAGTTATTGATGACAAAGATCATTCTACTGAACCCACTTAAGCTTCCATTACTTGATGATAAGATCCTTTGAATGATATAGGTTCTCTATTAGTACTTCCATTCTGTATTCATTCTGCGTATGTTGGATGATGGTATTGTTATAAGAACTTTGACGAATTATGGAAGACATGATGCTTTTGATGATGTGCTTCATTTGATGATACTTATTAAGTTCCGTTACATTATTTATGCGATCTGTTCCTCTGATTTTGAAACTGTAATGATGATTGATTTGGACCGACCCTAGGAGGTAGAAGGACTATTAGGTGGTTAACATAAGTTGCCTATTTCACTACTTGAGATAAAGTATGGTCATCATAAGGGCATATTTATATAATGCTAGTATTATGACGTCTGGCCAACGTGATAATACTTACATCATATAACGTGCACTTATTGTGATCATAGGATATATTTCGAGGAGTACCTTAGAAGCTTTAGAGTTTCTGATATCTGATTGAGATTATCTGCGTTTAGTGAGACTTTAGGTTCATTCTACATGTGCGTTTAATCTGCCTTCATCGTTATACGACTTGACACGTTGGATGCTCGACATGCATTTGTTGACCGATGTGCATATAATAAGAATCTTAGATTCTGTTGTAAAGCTTTCTGCCATTTGATGATATCAAACAATCTACATCTGTCAGTATGTATTCGATTTGTTACTATGGAAGAGTACACCTATGTTTGCTACGAGTACGTTTTACATCCGTTGAATCTGTTTCATTATAATCTGCTACGAGTTAGGATGTGAGATTTTGGATTTTGAGAAGCAAGATCTGTTTGTTTATGAGAATGTCTTGGAAAGGTTATATTGAAGACGTGACTACTTGAGAATCTGAAGAGTTAAGCGTGTATATCATCCTCATATCTTCTACATTTCGATACGTTCTCATCTGATTTTGTCTAATCAAATTCCACGGATGATATATGGTTTGTGCTTATTCGCACACCTTTTTCTGTCCATGTTAAGACTAAAAGAGACACAAACTAACCATAAATTGTGTTTTTGTGTTTGTGATCGTGCAGGAACGGATAATTCAGAAATTGGCATAAAACAGGCCAAAAAGGACAAAAACGAGCACGAGTTTGGAAATCATAGCCGGGGAAGTAAATTACCATTTTTGATCTCAGAATGTCAAAACACACCTTGGAGAATCACAAAATGCCAAAAATAGTCCTTGGAACAAAAGTTTGCAAAATTAGCAGAAATGGTCCCACAAGTTTGGAAATTGACAGACATGGCCCCTGAGCATTGGATTTGGATGAAAAGTTAACAAAAGTCCTTGGGAATTCACAAGTTGTCATGTTTGGTCCCTGGGTGAAAAGTTTGAGGAAAATACAAGTTTGGTCCCTGAAGTTTTAGATTTGGCAAAAATGGTCCTTGTGTAAATCAAATATGGAAAATTGCAATATGGTCCTTGTACTATTCAACCTTGGCAAGAAAGGACCCTTTGTGAACTTTGGGAAAGTTACAAACTCAGCCCCATAAAATCCAGAAAATTACATAATTGGTCCTAGTTATAATTTCTACTACCAAACGGACCCTTGTGTATTACTAGTCCAAACACAAACAAAATCCAATCCAAACAACACCCTGGTCCACCCATAAACCAAATCCACTTCCTAGGCCCAAATACCACCAGCCCAATCCCACACACCCCGTTATAATAAAACCAGGGTCAAACCTGGTTTGTCCACTACCCTTCCCTCCCTCCTTCTTCCCCACTTGCCTCTGCACCCTATCACCTCACCACCCCCCACCATCTCTATCACATCCCACCGCCCTTGCCACTATCCCCCACCTTTCACCTCCACATTTAATGCACCACCCCTTTTCCCTCCAAAACATGTGGAGGGCCATGATTAAGTTTCAGACATCCAATGGTTGTGGGATTGGCTCAGAAGACCACTTGGAACCCTAATGGTGCCTATAAAATGAAGAAGAAGCAGAAGAGAGAAGGCAGTAGATTAATTAGTTAAATTGTATGTCGTTTAGTTTAATTACTCATTTTCATTGTAATTCCTAGCTCAAGATCTTTGTATTAAGTGTTTTTATCATAATAGAAACTCATTTCAACCTTCAATTTCAAAGTTCTCAGTTCCAAATTTAAATTTGCATTTTATATTTGAAAATTTCAAATTATTGGTAAGATGTTGAAAGTTGTTGTTTAGTCATCCTTTAGCTCTCATAAGTTCATTTAAAATCTTTTGTGATCATTTAGAACCATTTAGATCAGTTTACTTTTCATAAACTAAAAATATTAAAAAAATCAAGAAAATTCAAAGAAAAATAAAAAAAATACAGGTTAGAAGATGATGATGGCTGGAGCATGGTGTATCATGGCTGGCCATGGGTTAGAGCCTCATGGGAGGCAATAGGTTTGATCATTGTCCTTGGTTCATGGTGTTTAGCTTGGAGTGCATTTTGTAAGCCAATTCCTTCATTTTGGCCATTTACTGTTTCATTGCTTATTTTAGCTTATCTTTGTGCTTTCTGTGCTTATTTAGTGTAATTTATTCTTATTGTAACTTAAAATCAGTTGCTAGTTTATTCAAAACTCATTTTGCTTAAAATCTCATTTCAACTGTCATAGTAGCATAAGTTGGATTCTTGGGTAATAGTACTTGCAATCCTTGTTTCTGTGTTCATGTAAACTTATTGGATCATAATAAGTTGTTTAGAAGCAGTTCCAAAGTCCTAAGTACCAATTTGTTTCAAAAACCAAAAATCAAAAGTTATCTCAGGTTGTTTGGATTTGCCTGCAACTCTGTGATAAGGCCTGTAATTGTTGTTGTTCTTGGTTCCCCCAGGTTACTTTATATTGTAAAATAGTGTTTGAACCATAAAAGATAGGCCTTGTTTGAACCAAAGTCAAAATCAAGGTTTATTCTCTTGATCTCATTCACTGATTGGATTTAGAATCTCAAATCATTCATATAGTTGTAATAATTGTTAGAATAGCTTATTCAGTCTCCTTGTAGCTTAACATAACTAGATCAGTTAATAGGAACCAATCAAAATTCACCATAGTCAACTTAAGAGTTTAAATCAAAATGTTAAATTGCATAGCTTAGGCCGAAAATCAAATTTTCTAAGATTTTTCCTGAATTTAGTGTACAAAACTTGACCCTGAGCTTTTTAGAAATCAAAGTCCACCAATTTAACTTGTGGAATCCACTCTTGGATTATTGTTAAGATTTTATTTCAGGGCTTATTCACTGGCTTATTTAAGCCTGCAGGGAAAGAACATCCCCTGCACCAGGGTTCTCACCCAAACTTCCAAAGCTCATTCTGAGCTCATTTGTGGGGGGACCCCAGCCCTCACCCTTGGCTTTTTAAGTAGCTTATCAGTCTGGCTTTCTAATTCTTGGCTTATCTTGGACCTCAGACCATTGGATTATAGCTTATTGTTGCCTTAAATCACCCTCACCCACACTCAGTATACTAACCCATTTTCATGAGCCTCCCATAAGCTCATTAGTAAGCCATAAGCTCTGAACCTTGGCTTATTTAAAAGCTCACCTGACCAACTTTTTAGATCAACTTTTGTTTTGGACCTTTGAACCCTCCTGTGGACCCCACAGAGGGCTGCAAGTCCCCCATTTTGGACTGCCAAGTACTCAGTTTTTACATAAGTGCTTATTGGTCATCTGTGGCTTATCCTTTGTGCTTATTCTATTCTTTTTAGCTTATTTGTATGCTTTTTAGTTGTTTACAGCTTATTTTACCCTTTGTAGCTTATTAGTAGCTTATTGCATCAAAATTCCAAGTTTTTAACTTATTAGACCTTCTTTCACACTCTTTGGTTTGCACACTGCTTATTATTAAGCTTCAAATAAGTTGCCTTTGTAAAAGTTTCATATTTTCAGTATTTAAGTAGATTTGTAAAAGAAAAATCAGAAAAAGCCAATTTTAAAATTAGTAATAGCTTCTATTTAAGCCATTTGGCTTATTGCTCGGCTTTTTCACAAAGCAATTTTCAATTTTATAATTTTCCTGAGTTTCTAATATATTAAAATAGTTTTAGAAAAAATTTCATAATTTTTAGAGTTAATTTAGTATTTTTAATAATTAAATTAAGTTTAATTAGTTTTAATTAAAAAAACCAAAAATTAATTTTCTTTCTGCTTATTTTTAAGCAAAAGTACATTTTTTATATTTTTTTTTCTAGGTTTTATAACTAGTAAAGTATTTTTAGAAAACTTTTCAGAATTTTCACTGTTCATTTAGTATTTTTTTCATAATTAAATTAGTTAAAATAGATTTTAATTAATAAATAAGTAAATAATTAGTAAAATAGTTTAAAAAAAATTATAAACTTTTTATAATTTTTTTAGGATTCCTGTAATGGTTAAGTAGTTTTATAAAAAAATTCATATTTTTCTAAGTTACTTTAGTATTTTTCTTAAATTTAAATTAGTTTTAATTAATTATTAATTAGTTTAAAATAGTTTTTAATTAATATTAAATAATAAAATAATCAAAAAAATAATTTTCTTTTAATTTTAAGTTTGTAAAAAATTCATTTTCACCCCTCTAGTTTAAATTTATTCAAATCTCACATTTTTCCAAGTACGCAATCGTATTTATTTTTAATTTTGTTTACGTTTATACACATCTGTAATCCTGTAATTGTTGATACTATTTATTTATCTTAATATCAATCAATTCCAGTAGTGTAATCAAACCCAAATCATTATTTGTTACTATTCCCAATCACTGATTCCCGTAAGCGTTTCAAAAACACAATTTCAATCTCGTTGGGCCATAACGACCCGAGGATTTCCCTACACTTCCACGGATTTAATATCTTGCACTTTCTCTCATATTTGACCTGTTGACCACACCTAGTTAACTAGTTGGTTTGGGAGGAGTCAATATATCCGTCAAATCCTACGTATTCCTTGTATCTCTTCCGAGGGGATACGATTATCATCTTTTACGTTTGGTATATTATTCTTTTGATTGGATTCAGTATGCTATGTCTTTTTTGAAGAAACCAAAAATATTTTTGATCAACAAGATAGAGTCATGAGAAACCAAGTTTCATTTCTTTGCATAATTTGATACGTCTCCGTTTAATTGCATTTCAATTTCGCAGACAAAAATTTTCTTTTTAGAGAGGAAGAGTTGTAAAACCCTAAATTCTAAATACCTAATTTTACGTCTAAATTTAAATTTTCCCATGTTGCGGATGCGATTAATTAAAAACACGAATATAATTAAACGAATTAACCATAAACCCAAATAATTATAACAAAACATCACCATGGAAGATTTTAAACATATTTGAACTCTAAAATATTTGTGAACATAAAATAAGATTCGTGGGATCGTTTGTGTTACACGGGATACAATTTTGGGCCTTGTTTCTTTCGACACGCAACCTAAAATCAACCAAAGACCACATAAACTTGAGCCCATGATCAAACTCGGCCCTCCTGGCCTAATTCGAACTCACCAACAAATCTAAAGGACTAGTGTTTATTTTTTTTCTCTCAAAAAAAAAAAAAAAACATTACCCAACATTTAGAGAACCCTAAACCTAGTTCTTCCAAGGTTGCGGCAATTATTTTTCCAGGCTCTCTTTCATTTCTTTTTCGATCTAAAGGAGGCTCAAAGAGGTGGTGTTGGATCGTGGATCATTTAGTTCGAGAGGGTTTGGTTTATATTGGTTTCGATATTGATTTTGGTGCCATTGTTCCTCATTTTCTGTCATATGATCATCACAAGGGTAACTTGCATCATCTTAGTTCTATTTCTCTCATTTTTGATCCCTTTTACACGTATTGTTTCATGGTTATGATTGTTAAACAAGTCGGCTTAAAGATACACAAGATTACACGTAAGAAACTTCACATGAAATCATGAAGGTATACATACCCTAAAATCTGTTTTGTAATTGTTTTGTTCGTGTTTATGTTTTGTGTTTTTACCTCAGCCCTCAACGACTTAGGAACACCCTCAGTACAGGCCCTAATAATCAAATTAATGATGTGTTAAAGATTTGAAACCCTAGGAATTGATTGAGGTCAAATTAGGGTTTTGTTTGTAAAATTATGTGATGCATTCCAGAAATTGGGTCAGATTGATGGATGTGTAAACTGTTGATGCCAACGTATTTTGGGTGATTTTTGAGTCTAAACATAAGTTCAATCAGTATACTTTCTGAAAATATAAAATTCACTGTGATTGGAGGTCGAGAGGTAAGTTTTTTGATTTTGGAACATAAGTTGTCAAACCTGAGAATCTGAGTCTGAAAATCAGTAGGCGTTTTTTATTTTTCATTTTCAACCCATAAGGATTTAGGAGCTCTCCTTTTACAGGGGTAATATTTGGGTTATGTGTGACTTCCTGTATTTTTTGTGGATTTTTCTGAAGTGTTGAAATGGTTTAACCAAATGCAAACTTTCTGCATATATGTGCAGTTAACTTTCTCGGACTATTTTGATAAACGATTTTTGAAAGGAGATTTCTACTTAATAATAAAATCTGTAAAAATTCAAGTAGACTCCTAAGACCTAATAGCTTCTGTGAGAATTTTGATGAATTTTAGTTTTGAACTCTGATACACTTCCAAAATTTGTTAAGTGGACCTAAATTCGTATTAAAATCTGTCATTTGAAGAACATGTGTAATTTGTACCAATTGAAGACTCATAAATAAATATAAAACCCTAAAGTGCACTTAAATATTAATTAGGTCGTATTAGTGATATGTTAATCTAAATTAACTCATTATAAACCTTAATTACATATTTACACTTTACACCCTATATTATGTATTTTGAGTAGTTATAACCTCACACTTTGAATAAATGACATTTTTAGCGCAACTTTCTAAGTTGGGGAACTTACTAAACATGAAAACTTGCTAATTTGGGGAACCTGTTAAAAATAGAAAGTTACCTAAAACGGTTAAACTATGTGACATAATATCTGACCCTCAGTTTGATACCCGAGCCATTTTCCCTAGCCATGAAGGTAACATGGCCGTGTCATTGATGCACCAGTGACATGACTCCAGTGTGGTCGAGTGATGTGCCACACTGTCCCTTATCTGTTATCTGTTATCTGTTATCTATTATCTGTTATGGCCACTATGATTATGATTTGTCTCTAGGGGCGTATGGATGCATCCTAGACCTGTTTCTGTATCTGTTATGATGTGATTATATGATATATATATATATATATATATATATATATATATATATATATATATATATATATATATATATATATATATATATATATATATATATATATATATATATATATATATATATATATATATATATATATGTCTGGTGACTGGTGCTTGTGTGCATTACACGCCTTTCACATTTCTGGGAGCTAGCTACCCCATTTGGTTAATGAGGACTCCCCTCAAATTATCTGGCTATCTGAGAGGCTCCCCTCTATATGATGATGAAGACTTATGGTTACATGTGATATGATATTATCTGATCTGTTCTGGGCTCGTGGTGGATTACTGGCCTATCTTTCATTATACCTACACTTTTGTTATACCTTATGATATTACCCCATTGCACCATGTCTATTTATGTTTCTGTTTTTGTTTCTGTTTCATTATCATTACTTTGTTTATATATCTGTTCACTAGGCTTTTTAAGCTCAGCCGCATTTCTTTTCTTGCGGCAGGTTTTAGTGGGAAGCTGGGATATGAGTGGAGAGTACTTTTGGACTTATAGGACTATACTTTGATAGCTATCCTAGATTAGAGATAACTAGAAGAAATTTTCATTATCAGACTTAGCATTTATTGTTGTTCTCAATTGCAACCTTGTACTTCAGATTTTCCTTTGTAACATTTGGAATTCATTTGTATTATTTAAGTCTTATGCTTGTGTTTGCTTTGATATGTCACCATAACGTAATACTTCTTCCCTTATCGGGTTGGGGTGTTACAACAATACTCGACTCAAAACTATCCGAGTTAATATGCTTCGGTGGGGCAAGGTTTGGGTCACGGTTCGTACCACGATTCATCCCACGGTTCCATGCCTGTTGAAGACGATGACGATGAAGATGACGATGTCGAAGAGACGCCACCTGTCAAACCAAAGAAGCCTTCGAGATGTGCTAAATTCGAATGACAATGGCAAAAGCCCGAACTAGTCAAAAGGAACGCACCATGGACAAAGGCGGAAGAGATCGCGCTTTATAGAGGTTGGGTTCATGTGTCGGAAAATTCCGATAAAGGAAAGACTATCAGCAGGAATGGGTTTTCAGAGGAGGTGATAGCGTACTTTGAAAAGAAAACTGGTTCATAAAGAACGCGCGACTCGATCACGACCAAATGGAAGAATAGGATTCGTAGTAGGGTTGGTCAATTTTGTGGTATTATGGATAATATCAAAGATAATCATGGAAGTAGTGAAAGTGATGTAGATGACCTCTCAAAAGCTCTTAGAGAATAAGTGTGATTTACGATCATGAGTTTACATTGAAGGATAGTTGGGAAATTTTGAAGAATCATGATGCTTGGAAGAATCAAGAGGTGCTTGCTTTTAGAACGAAGAGTTAGAAGAGATCAAAGGGTTAGGAAACCACTTCGGGATCAACAAAAGGTCCTTTGAATTTTCAAAACATTGATGATTCTGATGATGAAGAAGAGACTAGAGAATCACGACCACAAGGTCATGACTCAGCTAGAAAGAAATCATCCTCATCCTCTCGTGATCCACCATCATCATTTGTAAGTTCGTTAGCCTGGACATTTTTCAAGTTCAAGCCGTCAAAACCGGGGAAAAATAAGGACATGGAAGAGTCATACTTGAAATTGAAGGAAAAAGAGCTAGAGATGAAAAGGGAGAAAATTGAACTCCAACGACAGCAAATGGCACTCATGGCCCAATCAAAACGGGAGCAAGACATAATTTTCTACAATTCAGCAATCGACCAAAATTTGCCCCCATGACAACTACAAGAACTTTTGGAGATTAAGACATCAATCAAGGCACGCTACAAGTTAGATTATTAGTTTAAGCTTTTAATAAGTTTTGTAATGTTTAAGTTTTTAATTAGTATTGTAATGTTTTATTTTTAATGAATTTAAATTTGTTATTTAAAATACTTGAATTAAAATATAATAACAATTAACTTGGTCACCGACTGTGGCAAGTTGGTCGTCGTCAGGTCTTTGGAGAGAAAAAGCTAATGTGGCAAAATCGTGGTAGGTCATGACCAGCCTAACAGACCATGAGTTAGGAGGGGAAAAAATATTATAAATTACAGGATTAAACTTATCATATTTTGCATCCACTATCGATGACGAAACAATAATAATAATAATAATAACATTGTTTAACATAAACACAACTATTACTGTTTTTTATTTACTTTTTCTTTTAAATGACAATTTTGCATTTAATAATTAATTACTAATTAATTAATTTTTTTTTAAGTTTATAATAACTATATCAAATAAATAAAATAATAGGGAATTTACATCTATGCCCTTACAAAAGTTGAATATTACATCAATATCCTTTTCAATTTTGTAATTACGTTATTATCTTTCATAAACTTTTATAATTACATTAATATCCTTCCTCAACTTTTTTAATTATATCAATATCATTCTCACACTTTTAAAATTACATCATTATCCTTCCCAATCATTTAAATTATCATATATATAAACAAAAATTAAAATGTTCTCTCTTCAATCGAGGTTAAAAATGCATATGAACAAATAAATATATATGAGCAATATTTCTTTCATATTTATATCCAAACTTTTGTAATTGCATCATCACGTTCTTTTGTCGTTCGAGACCAAAAAGTATGTATGAATAATATTATCATTATCATTATAAAAGATAAATAAAAGTTTCATAATCTAAAATCAATATAATCATGATTTAATTGATTTTTGAACATTTATATCCTTATAAAATATAATCATGATTTAATTGATTTTTGAACATTTATATCCTTATAAAAGTGTGAGACGGATATTAATGTAATTACAAAAGTTTAAGAAGGACGTTGATGTAATTACAAAATTAAGAAAGATATTTATATAATATCAACTTTCAAAAAGAATATAATGTAAATCTCCCTAAAATAATATAGATCAAATTTCTTTATCTATTTTAGTAGTGAACAATTATTCTGACACATTTCAAAAAAAAAAAATATAGACAATTATATTATAATTGAGACGAGAGAGTATTAAAGTTCATATTGTTTAGATGTTCGATCAGAAGTTGTAAACAAACTTTGATTAGTTGTATAAAAAATAGATAAAACCTTAAAATACTCTATTTTAGATACGGAGATGAATGCTATGTTTGGTGCATAGCTTTTTTGAGCTTTTTGGGTCGATGAGTGGTGAGCAATAAGCTTTTTGATTTTTAGTGTTTATTTGGCAAAATAGAGGTGAGCTTTGCTATTTTTAAGAAATCTCATTTTTTCAATGCTTTTTAAAAAACTGTGAGCGGTGACTACATCTCACAGCTACTGCTCACAGTTCATTGCTACTTCTCATTGCTACTGTTCACAGCTGAAATACCATGTATGCATAAAGAAAAGAACCTAAAGAACCTCTTACATCGTAATTATGATATAACTTATCATTATAATGATGCATTTTTTATTTCTTCATTGTCGATAAATAATCTTGAGTGGCTACACCAATCTTTTTTAAAGAAAATGATTTTATCTGATTTAAATATGTGTGACGATAGTTTTAACCACGAATTAGTCGATTAAAAAAAAAAAACAATGATTACTTGTCAAAAGAACCTCGACACCAAATCTTTTTTATCCATTTATTTGAGTGTAAATATTCGAACATATAAAAGAATCGTTTTGTACATCTAACTTTGAAGATGTCTATAAATCATCCCTTTTTTTAAAAAGAACATTTCATCAAAGAGGTGGTTTGCACGCATGCGTTTGATTTGCATACTCTATTGTATAGACTAGGGGTGTCCATGATACTGAAAACGTTTCGAACCGGAACCGTCCCGAAAGAACCGAGAACCGAAAATATGGAACAAGTGGAACCAAGAACCGTCCCAAGTTCTTTAGTACGGTTCCGGATAGTACTCGATTCCGGTACGGGAATTTCGGGTAATTCCCACAAGAACCTAAGTGTTTAAATCAAGGCTGTCAAACTCGCGAGTTTACACGTAAGATCGTACGATCTTACGTGCACACCATTCAAAATCGTGTAGGATCGTGGTAGAATCGCATCTGAGGTAGGATCGTAAGTAAGATCGTAGGATCGCACGTAAGATCGTAAGATCGACACGCGATCCGAGTTCACTTTTTTTTTATTTTTTATTTTTTATTTTTTATTTATTTTTTTTTAAGTCCATCTCACTTGCTTAGGTCAAAAAACAAACATGTGTTTTACTAATGTCTAATGAATAAACCACTATTGTTTCATGTTCTAAATTCATTATAATTTATACATAGTTTTCTACTTTTCTAAATAGATTATAGTCTAAAAGTGTTCAATAGGTTAATTTACTTTACTTACTGTGATTAAACTAATCAAATGGTATGTTTTGGAATGCCACTTATGAAACGTTTGTTTTCTTGAAATCATGTTGATGGCTCGTATGTTTTGAGGCATTTAGGACCTATGTTATATAATATTATTTCACTAAATCGTTAATGTAATGATTGAAACTTGATTTTTTTGTGTTTTACTATTACTTTGGTGTTTGAAATATAAAACAGTTTGAACTTTGTCGTTTTCAAAATGATATTATATGAATTTATTTTTGACGTTGAGTAGAAATATAAAACAGTTTGACTCGTGTATCATTTGTTTACAAAATATGACAAATTGGTAGGATCATAGGATCGTGATCCGATCCTACGATCTCGATCTTGCAAAGACAAAAACGATCCCTGCGCGGGATCGCGATCTTGACAGCCTTGGTTTAATTAATTTATTTTTTTCATCATCGATCATTCATAAATTCATGCTAATAATGCTATAACAATACAAATACAAATGATATTTAACTAATGTACACGATTAAATATTGTATATATACTTAATGATTTAGTTATTTAGTATTTAGTATAGGGCTGAGCATTGGGCGAAAACCGGACCGGACCGACCAAGACCGGACCGGACCGAGGACCGAGAACCGGAAAAACCATAGACCGAGACCGGACCGAATATGGTCGGTCCGGTCTCAGTCCGGTCCGGTCCGGTCGGTCTTCGGTCGGTCCGGTCCAATTAGGCAAGTTTTTTCGGGTTTTTGGTCGGTCCGGACCGGACCGAGGACCGAATTTGGCAAAAAGCTTAGACCGAGGACCGGACCGAATGTGGTCGGTCCGGTCCGGTCGGTCTCGGTCCGGTCGGTTTTGTCGGTCGGTCCGGTCCATCCGGTCCGTTTGCTCAGCCCTAATTTAGTATACTTGATTAAATATTGCGCATCATATTGAATCGAAAAGCATGAAGTACACCAACACCAACTGACCAACATTTTTATATAATATAACATGCATTCATACTTCCAACCTATTATACTCGTTAACTACAGATTCGTCATTCATCACATATTGCATTATATAATTTGGAATTTTATAAACCAAGAACTGTACCATGGTTCTAATATACGGTTCGGTTCCGTTACAATACCGGAACAATTCCTCGGTTCTTTTAATTCCTCAGTTCTTTTAGACACCACTAGTATAGACAGTTAAAACATATTATAAATAATGTACAACCGCATGATGCACAAAATAAAATGTTCAAATAAAAATTAAAAATGTATTAATCAATTCTCTTTCATAGCTTAACTTGTTAACATGTGTCGGTTTGCCAGAAAGTTCTCCATTGGTGTAGTCGTAGTGTTATATATGCATGTTATGCCATAATATATGCATCAGAAATTATCGAATGGTGTAGTCATAAATTGTTAATCTGTCAAATTTTTGCTTATCGTACTTTATTTTATTAGCTGGTTGAATTAACTACATAAATATATAGGTTTACGAAGTACGACCTTGAATGATTCAACAAATAATTTCGAACTTATTTCCAAAAAATTGAAAAAACAATGCTCGCATCATTATGTCAAACTATACCAGCATGAGACTAGAACCATAACTTTTTGATCAAAAAAGATTTCACACTATTTCATAGGTCTTTCTAAGCTACAAGCCTCGCTAAGTTACAATTTTTTTTTTTTTTTTGCCATTTTCAGGATTGATAATAATAATAATAATAATAATAATAATAATAATAATAATAATAATAATAATAATAAAATTAAAAAAAAAAAAAAAAAAAAAAAAAAAAAAAAAAAAACCCAACCAAACCCTACAAGTCTTCTGAGTGGACATGCTAGTTTAAAATCATTATACGGAGTATGTGATTTGTGAATTGTCATACGGTGATCTGTATTCGTTTTCCCATGTATACATTTGCAGAGAGTACTGTTTAATTTTTTTTTTTTTTTTTTTTTTTTTTTTTTGAACATTGAGAGTGTTTAATTTGATTCTGCAAATAATGAAGTAGAAAAACAAAAACAAAACAAAAAAAAACTCCATAGTATATATAGTGAGACTGTAACTTATACTCTTTTTTTGAACAGGTAACTTATACCCAATCCGCTTCACGCTTCAAAATAAGGAGTTTTTTTGTTGACCATTGTGATTTCAAAAATAAACTAACAAAATGAGTAATTTGAAACATATTTAAGATAATATAACATATAAATTTCATTTAAACCCATGTTTTTTTTACCATGAGACACGAATTAATTACCTGTTGCCCCATAAAATCCATTTCTAAGATGATATTTCTAAACTAAAAGCAACAACATGTCAATCAATTTCACTAGGATTTCTGATGACAAATGACAACAGGTACATGTTCTGGCAGGTTCTACGCTAACCCAGAGTAACATTGTTTTACATGTGTAAATTTAAAGAAACCTTCAAAACCTCGCCCTTTTTCCTTTTGAGAAGAAAAGAATGTACATTATCTCTCGTGTTTTTTGGACACATCTTCAAAGCCAATCCATGACCGGAAGTAGCACTACTACAAAAAAAGCTAGTTAGATCGGTTAGAAAGCCTCATATAGATCGGTAACCAACCGATCTATCTAAGGGTGATCTTTATGAGCAGGAACTTATATAGATCGGTTTAGAACCGATCTTTTTAACATTCCATAAAGATCGGTTAATAATGAATAACTGATTTATGTAATGTTGGTTTTTGTGTTTGGCTCAGGTATAGTTAGATTGGTTTTAAACCGATCTATTTAATAAATATGATTTAAAAAAAATAATACATAAAAATTGATTTTCCCAGTATTTAATCCAATACAAAAGTGCAGCCATAATTGCAATTCATTACCATACACAATAATATTCTAGTAACTTAGATAAAGATCAACATTTAAGTTACAAAACAACTTCAAATAAAAACGACAATTGCAACATAATACAATACCCTCAAAATAAGAGTTCACGAGTCCTACTAACTCCTATCCAAAAGTCCAAGCTGCTCCGTTGCAAATATACAGGCAGAATATGTATTGTGACTAAAGAGTTCACTCCTACCTCAAAATAAGAAAAGCAATCACGGATGCCAAAAGAGTAAAGCTTGATGACCTTTGGAACCATTTCCTTACGGGGTTGTCGTAGTTGTTGTCGTTGTTACCCGCTGTCAACACAAAAACAAATAGAATATAAGTTTCTTTTAAACTAAACAACTACTAACAAGCACGAATGACACGGAACCGGTATAACACGACACATGACAACAAGTAAAGCTAACTTACAGATAAGGTGAACAACAAGTAGAACCCATTTTTAATTTTGCATTAGAATAACAAATAGAACTACTTTTCATCAAGGATATTAACAAGATGATCGATCATAGATAATGTTAACTTAAGAGAGTCTGAACAAGTCAACAAGGAAAAAACAATAGGAATAGCAGCTTGGGCATTATACTTGAGAAGCTTTGAATTGCTCATAATTAAACCAGTTTTGCTACTTCGACAATCCAATCAAAGCATGAGTAAGGTCTAAAAAGTATAGTACTCGTATCACATAGCTCGCTAGCTATAAATATATAGAAGGCTAAATTGTGAGACATTTGATGCTTATAAACACATTTAGGTTGATTTCTATACTCTTTCTGATAAGTTAGCTATTATGAATTGGTCATTCTCCCTTCCCACTAGATGATATACCTCCATATAGGCACATTTACAAGTAGCAATTTATCAAAAAATAAAACTTTATATAAAGTCAACTTCCCTTAATTCTTCTTGGCTAACCAGTTAACTAGTCAAGTAATTGTAATTCATACACTACGTAGTCGCATTTCACACTATGTATAAACATCTAGTTCTGGTGTTGCTACAATTTATAACACCTACTAGGATATGGCTAGCTGTCGGGCTTATAGTGGTATAACTTATACCTATTCCACAAATTGTAACAAAACACTATCAACAAATTTCCCCTATTATGTCATTCATGTACCATTTCAGTCTATACATGTATATAACATACCTCATCCATCGCGCCACAATGAAAACCACGCATTGACAACAGAATCTATCTCAACCATGCTTAACGGCCTCTCTTCACCCCAAGGGAGCTATATTTACCATAATAAACAAATAAAAAAAATTGTTATATTACAAATTAGCATCCGGTGTAAAAAAAATATATTCGAAGACATTTAGCAAGTACGTACTGTATTCGGGAAGTCGTCATGTTGATACTTCAACACGAAGTCAAGCACCCACTTCATGACATAAAATCCACATTCCCAAGTCTCCTCTTGCTTATTTACAACAGGAAAGTCCCAACTCAATTGACCAACAACACTAAGAAAAAGACAAAATAAGCAACAATTTGTATTAAATATTATAAAAACATAAGTGAATTCAAAATCAACTTAAGAATACTATTACCATTCCACATGTTTAACGAGATAATAGTCTTTCTTGGTTCTTTTTTCTTTCCACTTGTAAGAATCCAAAATGAATCCCTTTCCATGCTTTGGGCAAATAATAAGAAGAGCATAATGATTAATGACCACTGTGTACATGTGCAAAAAATTTGTTACTGTATAAAGCAAGTAACTTAAAAACGATATAAAGATGAAGATGGTACCATCTTACCTCTGTAGATAAGGCGCCACAAAAAAATCATAACCCGAAATCTCACAATTTAATGCTTCTGTCAAGTAAATCACAACATCAGTGTCCGTGTCCATGTGTGTATCTGCTGTGATCACTTCCGGGTTCAAGAAACCAGTCTTGTTATTTTTATTTGGTGAGGTTGCCTTCAGAAGATATAGTGACCTGATTTTACACATTAACAAAAATGAAACTAGTAGGCGTGAAACAAAAGAAACTTAGTTAAAATAGGTTTTAGGTGTTCAATTTAGGTCTGCAAGTAGTGAGTAGTACAAATTTTAATTGTTTAAGATTATTTTTCAAATTTGAGCTTATTCCCTTAGTCATTTGTGGGCTGCAAAACACCCCCTCAAGACTGCAGTCGAGCTGTTCCAAACACCTTCTACATCAGCCTTTGGTTTTTGCCTTTAGTAAAGTGCTTAATCTCTTTTTTATTAGCTTATTTGTGTTTATTATAGTATAGAGGACTTAGATTTTAGTGTAGTTAGATTATTGAATCTTTTAATGCTTATTTGAACTGATTTGCTTAACCAATAGTTGACCTCAGTTGTGTTTTCAGGCTTTTAAGCAAAACAGTCAAGTACTAATGTAAAACAGAAATGTTATCATAAAGGTAGATAGTTACCATCATTTGACACCAACTTCTTAATGTTAGCAGAATAACCGGATGGAACTTTAATATCATGCAAGCATTGACAAAATTTAATCTTTTCAGCCTTCGACAAGGTATAACAAGCGGCTGGCAAATACGTTCTTTTATTACCAAGTTCTTGTGGAGCAAGCTCATCTCTAATCCCCATCTCTACCATGTCCTTTCGAACATTAACCCCGTCTTTTGTTTTTCCTTCGATGTTTAACAATAAGCCAATCAAACTTTCACAAACATTTTTCTCGATGTGCATTACATCAAGACAATGTCGGACTTGTAACTGCTCCCAATACGGTAACTTCCAAAATATAGACTTTTTCTTCCAAATATTCTTATTAATTGGTGGAGCTTTATCCTTTTTTCCAAAAACAGTTTTTATATCCTTAACACGAGAGAGTGTATCACGTCCATTCAATACTCCTGCCATCCTTCTACGCTCTACTTTACCGTCGAACAATTTCCTTTTTTTACGGTACCTGTGATCGTCTGGAAGTGATCTTCGATGCCCCATATATACAGTTTTCTTACAGTTAGTCAACCACCGCGAGTGAGTGTCATTTTCACAAACAGGACACGCCTTCTCCCCTTTCGTTCCATATCCTGACAAGTTACCGTACGCCGGAAAATCACTTATGGTACAAAAAATCATGGCAAATAATGTGAAACTCTCTTTCTTGTATGCATCATACACCTTGACGCCTTTAGACCAAAGTTTTTCCATGTCATCAATTAACGGCTCCAAATACACATCAATATCATTTCCGGGTTGTTTTGGACCCTGAATTAACAGTGGCATCATGATGTATTTACGTTTCATACATAACCAAGGTGGAAGATTGTATATGCATAAAAGAACCGGCCAAGTGCTATGACGACTGCTCATATTTCCAAATGGATTAATTCCATCTGAACTAAGCCCAAACCGTATATTCCTAATCTCAGCTCCAAATTCTTCATAATGATTATCGATATGCTTCCATTGAGGGGAATTAGCCACATGTCTCATTTTCCCATCGATTTTGCGATCTTCTGCATGCCACCTCAACAATTTTGCATTCTTAGGATTTGAAAATAATTGCTTAAGTCTTGGTTTGATGGGTAAATACCACAATACTTTAGCAGCGGGACCATCCTTATATCTTGAAACCTTACATACAGGACATTTGTGTAGGTCTTTATACCCGTTTCTATACAATATACAATCTCTCGGACATGCATCTATTCTTGTGACTTCCAATCCCAACGGACACATCAATTTTTTTGCTTGATACGTAGAAGTGGGCAACTCATTGTATTTAGGTAACATTTTATTTAACAACTCTAATATTTTATTGAAACCAACATCACTCAAACCATATTCTGCTTTTAAGGTCAACAACTGCAACACAGCTGACAGTTTGGTAAAATTTGTACAACCGGTATACAATGGTTTTTCTGATTCGACAAACATTTGTTGTAATTTCTCCATATCGAGTTCATCATTATGCTCCGCATCATGTAGCATGTCACTGATATTTTGATTACTACTACCACAAATATCATCGTTATTATTGACATTACTTTCTGAAACAACATCGTTACAATCACGTGGTGGTTCACCATGATCTTTCCACCATGTGTAGTTATCAGTAAACCCTTGTTGAAACAAATGTTCTCTAATCATATCAATATCATCATGAAAAATAAAATTTGCACATTTTTTACACGGACATGAAATCCGGGCTTTTCCTGTCTTTGCTTGATGATCCTCGGCAGTTTTAATAAACTCAGACAACCCTTTGATGTACTCCGGGGTAGCACGTTCTATATTGTACATCCACTTCATACGATCCATCTGAAATATACAATTTTATATTTTTAATAAGATGCATGAATGATATGATAACATATGAGAATAGTTGCAAACCGTCAATCCTAACCCACTTTTTGAATATTTAGTCTCATATGTGAATGCGTATTATGAGTCGAGTATTATTGAAGAAAAATCGGCAGCATTTCCCCTTAACTCCTCAAGTATGCGCATAAAACGCAAACTCATAGGAGTAAGGAAAAATAATGTCGATTTTCTAAAATAATACTCGATCTCATAATACGTAATCACATCCTAAATGAGATAAAATATTCAAAAAGCAGTCCCAAATGGGGACAATCCGGAATTAACCTCTATTAGGTTAATTTCGAACGGGTATTTAACTAAAGGGTTATGATTTTAACTTAGTTTATACTAAATGCTTGAATGTTACTATAAAATATGCTATTAATACGCGGTTAGCTTAAAAGTATAGTTAAATAACTTACATCAACGGGTCAATAGTAGCTACGTATCAACGGGACACATAGAAAATTCTTCAAAGGAGCCTACATATAAACACATCACCAAAATCAATAAACAAAGCTTCAAATAAACACAAATTTACTCATAGATGAATTTTATGTTATGGAATCTAATAGATAAATAGTAAGCATAGCTAAAACATTATATACCTTTTCAATTGAGAAAATATAGATCTTGAATTTGAGATTTGTTTGGAACACTTAATGTGATTTTTTGAAGCATTTAATGTGATTTTTTGGAGCATTTAATGTGTTTTTTTTTTTGTTGTTGTTATGATATATTAGTGAAAAAAACGGGCATATAAGCCTACTGCATAGTAATGTCCCATGGTTATTAAGTGACCGTTTATATTTTAGATACATAGATCGGTTTTTTCATAAAAACCGATCTATTTAACACAAAACGTGAATCCAGCTAGGTTTGTCACGGGACTTAGTAATATGTGAGAAGTTAATAGATCGGTTAATATTAAAAAACCGATCTAACTAATTAAAAGATCATTTATTAACTTAAAACCCGATCTATTTATTAAATTTCCCCCTTCTTTTTCTTTCTTAGATCAGTTTTTAACGTAACCGCTTTATATGAAGTGATCTATATAACCTATTGTGTAGTAGTGTAGGTTACAAATTACTCTTATTATAAACCAAAACCATGATGTTACAGGTTATAGAAGAAAGGCGTACGTAACATACTTTCTTAAAAAGAACGAAATACGTAACCAACTATATTTATTACTAGTATCGCTAAAATTGATACAAATTGACAGCGTAAATACGAGCACTGATAGTAGTTTGGCAAGCTAGACCTGTAGCTCGACAATCACAACTATAAGCCAAGACCTATTGACTCACGATCAACGCCACGGTTAGGAATCGCGTCCTAAACAATGAAGAGGTTGAATTATACGCAATAATTCAAAGTATTGATGAAACAATTGTTATTTGTGAAAGGTGATTGATTTTTCTCAAGATAAAAGAATGGCTATAAATAGCCCAAGCAATCAGCCATAAGAGGCGTTACAACCAGCTTCAAAAGATGAAAGAAAGTAAAAGGACTTTTAACTAAATGGGGTATTACATCTCTTGCCCCTTTATTAACTTTATTTAATAAAAGAAATAAACTTAAAGTCTTGGTCAAAGTTGATGGGCAGCCTTTATCAAATGAGCTCAATCCAGGACACCATGCACACACAACGAGCCATAGAGCCCAAGTAAGCTTCGGTTCCAATTGTAAGAAAAAGATCATCACCTATCGAGCCTTCTCCATTCATGACTATATCATCCCCTCCTCCTTTAAAAGCACTTGACCTCAATTCAGCAAGACCATCATCATCAAGATAAGGTGAGAGATCACCCACATTGAAGGTAGTGTAGATCATAATTTCCCGGAAGTTCGATTCGTATGCATTGTCATTCACACGCGCAATTACTTTGTATGGCCCTTCAACTCGAGGCATAAGCTTATTCTTGCGTTTGTTCGAAAAACGCTCCTTCCTTAAATAAAGACATACCAAGTCCCCTTCAACAAACACTTGAGGCTTCCGATTCTTGTTAGATTTCTATTTATAAGTTGCATTAATGAATTCAATACGATCACGAACTTGCTGATGCAACTTCATCATGGACTTCAATTTAGCTTCGGCGTCCTGGTGAACCAACTTGTCTTTTGGCATTGGACCAGTTCTAACAGAAAGTATGGGTTAACTCCATATACGAATTCAAATAGGGAATGACCCATAGCATAAGTAGGAGAGCGATGTAAGCAAACTCAGTATGAGCAAGCTTGACATCCCAATCTTTCTGTGTGTTACTTACCAGCCCCCGCAGCAACGTCCCTGATAACATCAAATAGTGCCGATATTTTAGTGTTAATTTCCCCCTATTATACTCATCTTTTATATTATTTTACTAGGATATATACTCTTATTTGTTTATATTATGTTTTCAGGGCAAAGATGAGCATAGGAACGAAAAGACGCAGAAATGGAAGGTTATTTATGAAAATATTTGAAGTATGCAAAATCAGTAGTAACTACGGTGTAGAGGTATTCTCTACCTTCACCGTATTCTCTATATACGCCACAACACTCACTGAAGACCAGTCAACGATGACCAAAGACCTACGGCGTAGTTACTACTACGAGACTTCTACGGGCGTAGCTAACATTCAAGCTACTCCGTAGGTCTTCATTCTACACAGTAAAGAATTTCTATGACCCTTGATGAAGTTACGGCCTAGTTCCTAATATAACTACGTTGTAGATGTGTTAACAAGAGTTCTACGCATGTAGCCAATGATTAAGCTACGACGTAGTTGCCAATTACAAGGGCTACGACGTAGTCAAACCTAGAGCTACGCCGTAGCAGAGTCGAGCCCTATAAATACCAGCCCTAATTCTGAGTTTTCATAATCACTTTTCACCACACAGAAGTCAGGAGGAATTCAGGGAGCAAGGAGAACGAAGTTCTACCAGCATACAAGTCATTTCCAAGGGAGGATTCACGCAATAATCATAAGTTTTATCTCCATTTGTATCAAATTCATGTTTACATTTATTATGTCAAACATTTATTTTTCTGCATTTATGAGTATGAGTGGCTAAACACCTTCGGTGTTAGCCTCATTATGAAATTGTTATTGCCATGATTTAGTTTTCTCTCATTTATTATCGTTTTATTTGTATACTTTCTTAGCATGTCTTAGGACACTCTAGTTTCGGTAATATAGATGTTTGGTAGTTCCATTGAGGCTAGGAGAATTGACCATAGGACCCATAGTGGATAAGGGTGTGCTTTGGTGATAGAAATATCACCATTCATGTGGAAATTTCAAAGAACGACCATCTACCAAACATATTTACTTAAGGAATTAGAGGGGATGTAAGTTCCGACCGGTCACATCCCGTTAGACTATACTAAGTTAGTAGATGCGCTTAACGAATCTTGCATCTTGTAGGTCAAGGCCAACCAGTGAACTCTTATAATCGAGGTTATAGGAATAGGGCAAGGTGTAAGATAGGATTATACGATTTGACCATCTGAGTCTATCGACTTGAATCCCCAGATGAAACGATAGGATGCACTATTAGAAAACTTGTCATGATAATAATAAGAGTAGTAATTAGGTTAACACTATTCTCCCCATCTGATTTCCCTTTCGTTTATTTACTTGCTTTTATTTTATTTCATTTCCGTAGTTTAATTAATCAATCATTAAAATCCCCTTTAAAACTAGTGACACTAAACTTAGATAATATCCGCACGCATAGCTCTTAGGACGACCTTGGCTTTACCGTTACCTATACATGACCGGGTACACTGCCCGATAGTGCATTGAGTAGACCTTAGGTAGACGAGCAACTTATAAATATTAAAAGCTGGTCGGTAAATCCTGCATCAGTCCCTAAGGTCCGGTTTGTAACCTCTGTTTGCCCAACTGTTTGAGGGTGATGCGATGTGCTAAAACAACAGCTTAGTTCCCACCTTCCTCCATAATGTATTCCAAAAGTAACTCAAAAACTTAGATACCAATCCGAAAAAATGGTCTTGGGAATTGCATGTAAACACACAATCTCCCAGTAATATAATTCTGCAACATTACAAGAATCATTGGTCTTGTAGCAAGCAACAAAGTGAGCCATCTTCGAAAATCTATCCACCAGAACCATGATAACATCCATACCCCTTTGAGTGCGCGACAAAGCTACTATAAAATCCATGGACACATCTTCCCAAGGACGAACCGGAACCGGCAATGGTGAGTACAAACCAGGCTCGAACGAACTTTTAGCCATACGACAGGTCACACACTTTCTAGCAATATTTGTCACATCCCCTAACATCTTAGGCTAAACGAAGTGTTCTTTCAATACTTCCAAAGTCTTAGCTATACCAAAATGTCCAGCCAAACCTCCGCCATGCGGCTCGCGCACTAGCAGGTCATGAACCGACTATTTGGGAATACAAAGATGGTTACCCTTAAAGAGAAACCCATCATGTATCATTTACTTTCCATATGCACTAGCTGTGCATCTCTCAAATGCCACTCCGAAATCAATATCATCACTATAGTAATCCTTTAAAGTTTCAAATCCAAGTAAACGAACATCAAGTGTAGCAAGTAATGTATACCTGCGTGATAGTGCATCGGCCACCACATTACTCCTACCATCCTTATACTTCGAAGAAAAGTGAAAGGATTGCAAGAACTCAACCCACTTAGCATGCCTTGGACTCAACTTTTGATGTCTGTTAATGTATTGCAAGGACTCGTGATCAGAATATAAGATGAAATGATTCGGACACAAATAATGGCTCTAATGATCCAGAGCTCTAACAATGGCATAGAACTCCTTGTCATAAGTGCAGTAGTTCAAACAAGCACTACCCAACTTCTCCGAAAAGTAAGCTATGGGGCGCTTACCTTGGATCAACATAGCGTCGACACCCACACCACTAGCATCACACTCGACTTCGAAAGGCTGAGAAAAATCATGTAATGCCAATATAGGAGCAGTACATAAACGTTCCTTAATCAATTCAAACTCCTTTTGAGCATCTCCACCCCACACAAACGCACCTTTCTTCAAACAACCATTAATGGGACTAGTAATGGTACTGAAATCACGAATAAAACACCTATAAAACGATTCAAGGCCATGAAAGGAATGCACCTCACTTACTATTTTAGGATTAGGCCAGTTCTTGAGAGCTTCTATTTTGGACTGATCCGCAGACACTCCATCTTTCGAAACCACATAACTCAAGAACACCACATTATCAACAAAAAACGAGCACTTCTCCTGTTTCCCATAGAGTTTTTGAGCTTTAAGGGTTTCAAAAACTGCCTGAAATGCACCAAATGTTCTTCTTCGCTCCTAGTATACACCAATATATCATCGAGATAAACCACAACGAAGCTGCCCAAGAACGATTTAAGTACTTAGTTCATTAACCTCATAAACATACTAGGAGCATTTGTGAGGCCAAATGGCATGACATTCCACTCATACAAGCCATGCTTCATCTTAAAAGTTGTCTTCCACTTATCCCCTTCACGCATCCGGATTTGGTGATAGCCACTTCACAAATCAATCTTCTAGAACACAACCAAACCATGGAGCTCATTTAATATGTCATTGAGCCTCGAAATCAGGAGGCGATACTTTACGGTTTAATGCTACATTAATACATTTAAAAGAATTTACAAAATTCAATTTAATTATTTTCAATAAACAATTTTCAAGAAAATTAAATACCCATTGGTTAATATTCATATAAACCATAGAATCTTCTTGAAAACTTAGGATCCAAATTTACATAATTTCACTACATCGGTTGATCTGCTAGTAATGAAAATATAAAATATGGTAATCTGTTGAATAATAATTGGCAAACCATTTCCAATTCCTAGATTATTATGAGAATAACATTTGCCAAATTCAATTTGCAAAGTAAGCATGTTTCATCGCATCTCATGCCTTAAGTTCTAGGTCTCACTAACAACTTACTTAAGTTGTCTAACTTAGAAACTGCAAATACTCCATATATGGTCTCACGCATTAACGGATATTTACCTTGTCATTAAAATCTAGCCAAGGTCTCACTTACACCAAATAATAACTTCAAGTGTTTCTTATAGTTAGATGGCATGTAACTTAAATTATAGGTATTAATTTTGATGTGTCAATCAAAATATGTACGAAGAAGCATGCACACATCTTCGTATCATAAGTTTTACAAAACCTTTTTATAAACAAATTTTTAGGCTAAGATTAAATCAAAAACTTTGTTAATTGAGTTATCGGGTTCATCAATCAAAAAATTACCTACAATTATCGTCTACTATATTGTACTTTTGTATAAGTTATAAGACTTAGTGTTTCGGATAATCAACATGGAATTGAGGTCAATTCACCCTTAAAGTGATTTTGCACGTAAAATAGTGTTACTTGGTAAGTCTAATTTACACACAAATGAGCGGAGAGACAGAGCAGAGTCTCTTTGAGAACACAATTTAATGTGAAATTAACCTTATACCCATCTTATAGTATGCAAACTTCGGTCTGCCGTTCAACTATTTGTGCAAGAATCACTAATCAACTAAAAGTTATTACTTTAGTCTCAAAACATGTAGTTTCACCATTGTTAGTCCAATTTATGTTCTATTCAAAAATTACCCTTCTTTTGCTTACAATCATGTTAAATAATTAAACAAAAACAAGTAACAATAAAAATAAACACACAACTAATAAAGATTAACGATTAATAACGTGAAACAATTAGCCGCATGCAAACTTTATTATATAAACCCTAATAACAGCAATTCTAGGTGTACTATTGCATATATTCAACTAAGACTATCCCTTACTAGGTAAGTGAGCCACATACATCGATAAATTGATTGCGTTAGTCATAGTTAAATATATACCACATAAACACATAATTGATTTATTAACAATTGAGGTCTTCCCTAATTTTATATCTATTATAAAGTTACATGTGATACAAGACTTAACCATATATTAAAAATATAATCCATGACTAACATGCACGTTTTGTCATGGATTCATGCATAACAATTACCAATTAAGGTCACAAGATACTCACCAAATACACATAAACATGTTCAAAACCTAAGGTTTCTAATCCAATTAATTAAGAAAAAACACAAACCCTAATTAGGGTTAGGAGGTAATCGACCCCCCCCCCCCCCAATTAAAGGTTTCGAATTTTGATATAAACCCTAAATAAATATCGACAACATGTAAATCAAAAAACAATAAAGATTCATTTTTTATGTGTTACGGTAATTAATTACATGTTAAAATGGCTCGTGATGCCACTGTTAGAATTTAAATACCATAACAATTATATAAATAAACATCTAGCATCAAGTACACATGCGGAAGAACCCTAATTAGGATTTATAATGGATTTATAATGGATCAATGAATAACCCCTTACCTTTTTGTTATTCGATCCAAGATAATTACTATAGTGAGTAATTACCACGTTCTTGTACACACGAATTAATGTTTATGCTAGTAAATAAAACATAAACGATTTTGTTTAGCAAAACAAAAATCCGATCCACCCTTGTGAGGGTTTGTACGATCGGCCATAAGCAAAACAAAGGAAAAGAAAAACTTTTAGGGTTTATGTGTGTACAAGAGATACAAAACAATGACCCTTGATTTTCTATATATACTAATTGTAACTTGGAAGACAAGTTGGATAAGGATTGGGTTACCCAACCCTTTCCACGACCGGATATAGCCCAAGAGGGGTGTTCCGGATCCTTCTCGACTTCTACTTACAATCTAGTCCTTCCTTTTAATGTTTAACGATAGTTAGCCAATTCTCGTTAACTACTAACGATCGTTAGACCTTATTTTGTGTTTAAATAATTAAATATACAACGTTTTATATATATTAATTATTGATCATAAATTCTCATTCGTAACGTGTGCAATCCTATGATCTCGAGTTCGATACTAGACATGCCAAAAGATCAATATAGAACACATATTTGCTATAGAAACAATGAACCATTCCTAGCCACTCATTTTTTTCATCAAAATAAAAAAAATAAACTTTCACCCTTTTTTTAAAAATTAAATGTCTCGTAAACCGTAAATCGTTACCAATATATATATATATATATATATATATATATATATATATATATATACACCATCGCGAGGAGAATTAAATTATCTTTCTATATACATGCATTGTTATATATTTTCGACGAATGTTTTTTTTTTCAAAATTTCCGCTCAGAAAAATCATATGTGATTTGTAAAAATCATATATGATTCGTAAAAATCACATCATATGTGATTTGTAAAAATCAAATCATATGTGATTTTTACGAATCATATATGATTTTTATGGGCGGAAATTAAAAAAAAAAAAAAAAAAAAAAAAAAAAAAAAAAAAAAAAAAAAAAATCATTGAAAGTATATAACAATGCATATTTATAGAAAGATAATTTAATTCTTGTCGCGATGGTATTTTTTTTTGTAGCTTGAAGATTTATCGTTTGCAAGATATGTTGTTAAAAAAATAAAAATAAAAATTGTTTTTTATTAATTTAGATAAAAAATGAGTGGTTATAATTGATTCATTGGTTCTATGACAAATATGAGTTATATATTATTTTGGACATACATTTTAAATATTTAGTCCATAAAACTAACACTTTTCCTATAATTTTAACTGGTAAGTTAAATTATTTAGATATTTAGTTAAAAATTAGTTCCATACTTTGATGATATATCTCTAACTTGTATCATAGTACTTGTAAAGAAACATTAAATGAACATACTTGTTTCTTAGAATAATTTCGTTTCCAAATACAACAAAGATATCTCTAACTTGTTAAGTTTATCAGTTTTGCTGAACATATATTACCATGTCACTCTAAATATCCATTCAACTAAACAATCCAGTTGGTACACGAGATATTTTGGTTGATCAAACAAATCATCCAAGTGTATCGATTAAATATACTTCCACGTAAGTTGAAGGAGTCACTTTTAGAAGGTCATGGTCATCAGGTCATGCCATGATTGGATTTATTCCATCTACGACTCAAATACACTAAACAATTTATCTGATGTATTTTATAACACATCAGTTTTGGTACTTCGAACTCATTACATGTATAAAGAAATAGCAAATATATATTTTTAATGAGATGATGTGGGTTAACAATGATCGTTCTTTCTTAAAATGAAAACGTATTTCTTTTGGAGTAATTTAAAATCTTGGAAATCTTCAACTTGCGATGTTGATGTATCATTAATGTTTCCTATCTTCAAGAGACATGTTAGTTTGGTAAAAGTTGCTTTCCTTGCACTTATCATATGTTGCTGAGTTTAGGATAGCAACAAATTGCCTAATCAAAGGTCTTGTAATTATTGACCAAATGCAAACAAGCCATCATGTATATCCATTTTTTTCCCCCGCATTTTATAGCTTTTTATATTAAATGTTCAACATATTGCGAACATGATGGTAAAAAAAAAAAAAAAAAAAAAAAAAAAAAAAAAAAAAAAAAAAAAAAGAGTAACTCCCAATACCGTCTTCCACGGGTTATGGGTCCCAATACCGTCTTTCACAGTGTATGGGGAGGTTGAGATGTAGACAGCCTTACCCCTACCTAAGGTAGAGAGGCTGCTTCCGGTTCTACCTAAGGTAGAAAAGGACCTCCAGCCTTTTGTAAGGAGTGAGGATCCTCTAGGTTGAGAGGCAAGAAGTTTTCCAACTGATCCAACCCTACTTGTTATGCGAACATGATGGTACCACTAGTTTAAATGTTCTCTAACCTAAACATGTGATTGATAGAAAACCATAAACACGCCCAAAGTTTTTAGCACATGAAATCCCAATCATTTTGTTAAAAAAATATTCTTGTATAACTATTGTAACCTGTTGATTATATTTAAAATTTTAAATCAAAACTAATTTGGTAAGAAATTTGGAAAATTGGACAAAAAGTGAACCGGGTCAATCCAACCCGACTCGTAGAAACAATATACAACTACATAACTCACCCACTTGGTCAGACTCTTTTGCCAAAACTAATTACTTCCTTACCCAAAACACAGGTATTATCATCAAGAAACTAGTCTAACAACTTACTTCAAATTCGCAAAGATCACATGGAATGTACTTCCATTAATAATATAAACTACAAAAGCATCCAGATAAAACAGAGAATGAAATCCATCATACAACAGATTTAAAGAACCTGACTCATCCTAGGACACCACGGATGCATTTTAGCATAGTCAAATACAATGTTTTCATCCATGCACGAACGACTGATACCTAGAGTTTCTAATAATCCAATGTACATGGTTCGTTTTCCCATTTTATTACAAGAAAACCATTAGATGAGCCAACAAAAAAGCAACAGAACTTAAAGCAACTTAACACCTGCTTCTCTTAAAGAATCTATGACTGCTTTCACCTTACCATGGTACCTTTGCTCTTTCTTGTAAACAACAGAAACAGCGGGAATATCTTTTTGTAGCAACCTCTCACCTAAAAGCTTCCCAATCTTAGCAGCAGCAGCAACATCTCTAGTACTTTGTTGTGTACTAATCCAGGCTTCCCGTAGAGCCTTCTCCTGTGAGCTTGCCGAAGAGGCAACAGTTGCAGTTGGGGTATGAATCACTTGTGCACTTACAAATTTGTTAGAAAAGTGCATTTTCAAGAGATACGGCTTCAGATAGTTTGTGATTCTTTGAGACCTGACTGGTGGAGGAATCACCATATCTGTTCAAGACGATAACAGAACAAATGAATAAGCATAGAGAACTGGACAGATGGAACAGATTACTTAATGAATTTGCAAAACACATACTTTCAGCACAGATCAAAATGGTTCGGATCGGGGATGACCTGAAACACTTTTTAAACAAAGAACTTTTAGCTGTTATATAATGAGCAAGCGAAAGATGATTACGCTTTGGGCAACTTTTGACCCATTTAACAGGTTTCCATTTGATTTATGTTAACTGTTTGACATGACTCTGATGGACTTAGTCATACATAAGTAGGTCGAAACTGTTACCTCCTAGACATGTATTCATTAGCTACCAACCTAAATGTCTTGATTTAAAGAACTGAATGAATTAGAGGCTATATAATTTTCAATTTTGTAGCAACAGACCATCAATTGATAATATGAATTGATAGTTGATTATCACAAAAAGTAGATAGTTTTCTTACTTGGACAGTAGCAACACAGAGTTACATAAATAATAATAAATAAATAAATAAAACTGGCATTATTAACATGATAAAGGAAACATGATCATGAAAAATAAGAAAAGTGGCAGCAGTAGTAACTAGTTATTTCGTAGCTCATATGTTAAAAAAAGCTAGTACGATTTGAAACACAGCAGCAGCAAAGATCATCACCATTGTTGTTACAATGAACTGTCTGTTACAAAGATCATTATATACTTTGTAATTGTAACTACAAGAAACAAGAACTCACAAGCAATTGTACAAGTATTCCTTATCCACACTAGAATGAAACTTTAACCTACCTCAAACTAAAAAACAAAGTAATGAAAGTCATAATAACTCAAGTGCAAGTTTAGAAGAATAAACACAAAGCAGCTTTTAACTAAAAATGAGTCGGTTAACTGAAACAAGAAAGAAGCTAGCAGAGTCAAAGTTGGAAGCCAGTCGTCTAGTCCCACAGCCCCAGCAACGGTCAGGCGGCTACAATTGGGCACGCCCCTTTGCCGGAAAGACACTCTGGGCTCTAGATGTGAATTATGATGTGAATGTTCTTTAAAACCCGTCAAATACACTGTTACTATCTTCTAAAATTTCCCACAAACTTAGATAATCATCCAATCTAGAATAAGGGTTTTGGCTATTTGGGTCCGCTTTGAATAAGAAATGAATATAACTCCCTCTGTCATAAATTAAGAGTCCACTTCAAAAATGGCACTCGGTTTTAGGAAAGTACAACTATTACGTTGTTCACCAATAAAAATTCATCTATGGATTTAGGAGTCTTTTGATTGGTTGTACATTGGAAATGATATTGTTGTAATATTACTAATCCAAAATACAGGACTCCAACCTTGCTATCAATCTACAAGATAACAAAACCATAGGGATCTCCTACCTCCTAGTTTTAAACTCGTTAAGGCACACTCAAGTATAGCAAACATGGTCGCTCCTTAAGTTATTAACCTCTAATATACGAACTTTCAAAACATTTGAGCCAAGAAGGCAGCCAAATCCATGTAATTACCCACTAACCAATCTTGATCATACCCATAAACGGTAAACCTGATTAAATATTCATCATTTCATTATATGTCCATTTGACCTGTTATAGATCCACAAAAGGGTTTCTTCTTACAATTTTCACTTACGCATTTCATCAAACACTTGGCACACAAAACTCAATACAAAACCAACAAAAATTATACTGTATATATATATTTCACTCAGAAATTTCACCTAACAGTTGCTGTACAAGGTAAAAATAAGCATTCATTTAGAAAAAAATAATAAAAAGATTGATACCTGTAAAATGGGGAAGTTACAAGATTAGTCAGCGTTTGATTAGGGATGCACCCAAGTGAAAATGATTTTTAAGACCAGTGAGTTGGGTGGACTAAATAATTCATAACCGATATCAAATACCCAATGCCCAATAACATTAACTGATAAATCTTTCCATTTATTAATTTACCCTTCTTATAATTATTTGAATGTAAAAAGACTTGAGAGTCATTTTATTATCGAAATACCTTCAAAATTAGACTGCTAGATTCATGCCATCTTGGAAATCTTCAACTTGTGATGTTGATGTATCATTAATGTTTCCCATCTTCAAGAGAGATGTTAGCGGTGTAGTCAAAAGCGAGAAAAGTGAGCGCTTAAGCGAGGAAGCGAGGCGTTTTGCCCAAAAGCGCTTTGATTCTAAATAAGTGAGGCGTTCTAGTAGAGCGAGAAAAAGCGTTGTTAAGCGACCGAGAAGTGACCTAGAAGCGCTTGCTTTTTTGTATAACGGCTAGTTTTTACGAAATGAGAACTTAAACGGTTATTCCGAATAAAAATAGTAGACTTTAGGCTTTAAGTATTAGAATAAACTTCTCTTTTTAGGTCTTCTTTATTAAAAATAAAGATTTTAAGATAATTATGTTTTTGTTTAACCACTGTTTTCATATTAGACAATATCATATGCATAAAGGGTAAAAAGTTCACTGAAGCGCTCGCTTTTGTCGCTTCTCCCCTTAGCAAAAGGCATGTCGGTTTGAGGTCGTTTTCACCTTTAACTACCTTGCATGTTAGTTTGGTAAAAGTTGCTTTCCTTGCACTTATCATATGTTACTGATTTTATGATATCAACAAATTGCCTAATCAAAAAGGCTTGTAATAAAAAAATAAAAAATAAAAAAAAGGGGGGGGGGGGGGGGGGGGGGGGGGGGGCTTGTAATTGTTGACCAAATGCAAACAAGCCATCACGTGTAGCTTTTTATATTACATGTTCAACCTATACGAACATCCTGGTACCAACACTAGTTTATATAAATTACAATGTTCTTGTTTATGCAGTAATAGGGCTGTTTTCTAACTTAAACATGAGATTGATAGAAAACCATAAACAAGCCCAAAGTGTGTATCCAAAGTGTGTATATTTAGCACATGAAATCCCAATCACTTTAAATGGCACATTGTTTTAGAGAAGAGCAATTATTAGACTGTTCACCGATAGAATTTAATCTTTAGCTTTTGAAAGTTTTTTGTTTTTTGTTTTTTTTTTTTTTTTTTTTTTTTTTTATTGGTTGTAACATGGAAATGCCACTTATTGAGGTACAAAAGATGGACACTTATTTTGGAATAGGAGTATATGAACTACTAATTATCACTAAAAAGGATATACTGTAATATTATTGATCCAAAATACAGGGCTTCAACCTTGCTATCAATCTACAAGATAACAAAATTATAGGATATCCTACCTCCTAATTTTAAACTCGTTAAGGCACTCAAAAAATAGCAAACATGGTCGCTTCTTAATGGATTCGAATATAGTAGAATTACAAATCACAAGTTATTAAACTCTAGTATACAATCTTTCAAAGCTTTTGAGACAAGAAGGCAGCCAACTCCAGGTAATTGCAGCCATATTATCAAAACTTGTAAGAAATCACAGATAATTATTATCACATAAAGTATAATTAATCACCATAATAACTCTACACAGTAAAACCCTTGTACAACCCAAAATATACACTTCCAATTTCAACAAAAACATGAATTATATCACCCACTAACCCTTGTAATAGACCAATCATCATATATTCATATCAGATCAGTTTCTAACCAATATTGATCATACTCACAAGCCTAAGGCCCCAATTTGTAAGAGCATGTGTGAGATCATAAGCATTAGGTTAAAAAACCTTAAATTAAATAAATATAAAAGAAATTTGATCTATTATCACATTGCAATGATACCTGATTATCAAAAAAAGAGAAATTGAACACCCTGATCAGTAAACAGATCTGAGCGAAGAAGTTGCTGAAACAGTAACTGAATAGCGAACCAAAGGGATTGTGTCCCGATGATACCCCATGTGTGAGAATGTTCCCCAACCAAATGATTGTGGGTTAAGTCCTGCCTAGGACATTGTGAGATTGATTTGTTGTATATATATAACTGAATAATGAATACCAAAAGAATGATTCAAACATAGAAAGAACAAAGTGATGTCAAGGGCAGAAAGATACTTGGTTTTGGTGTAACCTGCTTCGTATGATATGTTCTCACTTACAGGTATTTATTTTCAGCTATGGTCCAGAGTAGACTCATAAGTTTATAAGGCCCAATATGAGCCATAGGCCATACTTTACTGCTGGCTCAAGGTTGGTTTGAAGAGGATTCAAGATCGGTACGGAAAGTTCTTAAATCTATATAAAATTACTTTTGATAAAGAAGTTCGTTTTAAATAGATTTTGAAGTTTTATTTGATAACAAAACTCATTCAAAATACAAAATTTACATCAAAGCTTGACCAGAAATCAAGAACGTTTAATTGTTCATTTCTATAGTAAGATCAATTGCATGTTCTAAGTTGTGTGAGTGTACACACACATGACACGACTATATTACACATGGCAAAGCTTGATAAGAGCTCGAGCCAAGCCCTTTAAAACTCAAGCTTGGCTCTTTATACACTGCGAGCATTCTTTCATAGCTCAAGCTCGAACGTAAGATCTCGAACACAAAACTACGTAGGGCTGTTTGAAAGAATACCGACTTTAATGGGTAGGTATCGCAAGACATAATCATCTCTGACATTGTTGCATGTAGACACGGAAGAACTACAATATTTGCAGATATACAAATCTTATGCAGCTATTGCCAAAAATCAGAATAATGAACAGGTTCACAAATCCTACAAATTGGAACAGTTTCTAAGCAACAAAAGCTTAACACACATCTCTATAAGGAGTAGAAATAGAAGAGAACCTGATCCTAACTTAAGATCTTAAAAAGAGCTAAAAACTTTTGATGTGTATATGAGAGGTGCTGCACAAAGGCGGTGAAGAAGAAGCTGTTAGGTCGCACATGACTTAAAGAAAAGCTTGTTAAACAAGGGTTAAAGATAAGGTCTTAATAAGAAGGATAACAATGTTAATTACGTTTATTAGTATGAATAGATATAGTGTACTGTACATTTATATAAACAATCTGTATCTTTCGTCAAATATTGAAGTTACTTGTTGGACAAGACAATCTAGGGAATTCAATTTTCTTGGATAGAGGTTGTTATTTAAAATTGCATTGATAAGGGATACATGAAAATCCTAATTAAGGGGGACCAGAGATGCTGACTTAGCTATGATGGCATTCTGAATTCAAAATGCAATTTTGAACCTGAATCACTCAACCAGATAACTATTTCACACATGAAGCTGGCAACATATAATAAGAGAGATTTATAAAATAAAATAAAAAAACACACGAGTGACTTGATCTTCCCCTAAAAGTTAAAAATGTTTTTTCGAAACTTCTTAAGCATATATACATATCTGATTCAGATATGGGACTTCACTCAGCCACCAACTAAAACACTTATGTTCTTGTCTAGAAAGTTTATCCTTAAATCATTTTCAAGAAAGTTTATAATGGTCTAAACTAATACACAGCTACGTATTTTAGGATTATGCATGCAAGAAATAACAGCGAAAATGCAGAAAACAAGACAACTGTCAAGAAGCTGATAGACATAGCAAAAATATGCTATGCATAACCGCGAATAGACAGTGAAAATCCATCTGAAAAAAATTAAGTCCCTCATTTATACTTAGACTCTGGTACAACGGCGTCCATGTTACTAGTAGTTAAAGATGAAGCAATTAGACCATATGGTTGGTGACTTGGGGCATACACATAACTAGATATATCTAATAAAAAAACATCGCCTTGATGAACATTCATCGTCGCTTTCACTATATTCAGTAGCCCGAGGTTTATATTTGAAGTGTTTTAGTTAAAGTTTCTTTTTGCAAGCTCGTTACGCATGGTTCAGGATGAAGTTTCAAACTGGTATATATAATTGCTTGTGACTAGGACAAAATTTTCAGCTCTCAAGTTGTTTCTAACTATGATATAGTGTTGAAATATATTTGTGAGTAGGAAAATCTAGACTACTAAATACTTCCTATATCTTATTTTCTACCATTCCATAACCTCAGCGCCTGCTAAAATAACTTTCTAGCTACTGTTACACTTCTGATGCTAACATCTAATACATCAAAATGCAAATCAACCAGTCATTTAATCTATGGTAATGCTACCATCAGATAAACTACCATGCTATTATTTAAAATTACCAAAGGACGTTTCGGCATATCTACCTTTACCTCACTACCATAGTACCATATAACATTGCCCATCCTACTGTCTCATTTATCAGCGTGTCCGCAATACAACTTTAACTCCCCTTACAAATTGTAGCTTCTACTGCATTTTCACCTAATCTGTCATAGCTTCTACTATCTTAACTTAATAACATGGATATAGTGCAACAAATGCCAAAACCTGTCCAAACTATTAGGAGGATCAGTATACACTTATCGCTAACATCTCATTGTTCAATGTTCATTAACGCCAAGAGAGTAGACTTGTAGCAGTTTTCTAACCTCAAATGGGACTATTTTCGATTAACTCATTCTAGACTTGTTGTTAAACCACATAAATTACAAAGATTTAGGCGTTGCACTAATACCCATAAACAGTAATAGATTTGTTCAAATGACCTGTAAAAAATCTATAAAAGCAATAATTGTAGATAAAATTTTCAATAATTAGGCATTTCATCGAACACTTGGCGCGCAATAACTACCTTAAACCCAATACAAAACCAACAAAAAACATATATACTATATCTTTCACTCAGACATTTCATCGAACAGTTGCTGTACAAGGTAAATAATAGTTTCATCGGTAACACAATAAAAATAAGCATTCATTTCGAACATAATAAAACAAAGATTGATAATAAACTTTTCAAAGAAAGATTGATGATACCTGTAAAATGGGGAAGTTGCAGAACGTTTGATTAGGGATGCACCACCCAAGTGAAAATGATTTTTAAGACCCGTGAGTTGATTGGGTGGGCTAAATAATTCATAACCCAAGGCCCAATAACATTAACTGGTAAATGGATATGTGAGGATGATTAATTTTATGGTTATTTCATTTTGTTATGCGTTATTTATTTACTAGAACAAATACTCGCGCAAAGCGACGGTGTATAGCGGCAAATAATAATACTTGCGAAATCACGATTTTGGTTCGACTCTTGATGCAAAGCGAGTGTTTTTTAAAATTAATATAGTGTGTTTTAAAATTGATTAAAAAAAAACATAATTTAAGTTGTAAAAGTTTTTTTAAAAAGTTATCAAGTTTAAAGGATACTTAAAGGTAAGTTAGTTAAACTACATTAATTTAAGTTTTAAGTTTCAATATTTAAGAAAACAATACACTCTTTATAAGTAGTAGAGATTGTGCAATAAGTAAGAAGACAAGAGGTACATTGCCTTGTCTCACCCCAAAACTCGAATCACAATTAGAAAGTTATAAGTAAAACTATACAATTGACAATTTTGTTCGAAATCATCCGGTGTGGGGTGTCATGCGTTACCTAGGCTAAACATACAAATTCAAGATCAGATAATAAGTCACTTGAAAAAAAAATTCAAAATACATTTGAGAGGTAAATCATGTGATAGTTAATTTAATGTTGTCGTATCCCATTGGGTTCGGAGTAATAACGCAAAACCGGCGTTATGGTCTATGTGGCATGCGTTTATTCACGTTATCCATACCAAGATCATGGGCGTTGGCATGGTGTTGCGTTTGGCATTAATAGAACAACGCACGTTGAAACGTGCAAAATGTATTAAAAAAATAAAAAATAAAAATAAATAAATCTAACCGTTGTAAAATGGTTACATTTCAAAAATAAAAAATAATAAAAATAACTAAACCTATATATATATATATATATATATATATATATATATATATATATGAAAGGGATCCAATAAGAAGAATAATTAAAATAAAAATGGTAAGAAGTAATTCTAGGCACACATTTTAATTTGGGAAAGAAAATTTGAATGAAGATGCATCCATTTTTGTAGGTGCATCTAGAATGTGTGGTTGTGATTACTTTTTATCCTTCTTATTTTTATTATTCTTCTTATTTGATCCTAACTATATATATATATATATATATATATATATATATATATATATATATATAGTGAAACTTTCTTTTCAGAACTCATATAAATGTGAGAACTTTCAGAACTCCCTTTAACCAATCTAAATTTAGTAAATTAATTTATGTTTAATTATTATAAGTAATTTTTATAAAATGATATTTCATAAAAATGCAAATCTACATCGAATTCAAAAAAAGTTTTTGTATTTTGATCCATTATATAAGACCATGAACAATACTTGAGAGAATTTTATTATGTTTATCAAATCCATTTTACGCAAATTTACAATGAATTCAAATAAAGTCTTTGTATTTCGATCCATTAAAATAAACCACGAACAATAATTTGAAAGAATTTTACTATTAATAAATGGTGTATAAGAGTTCTGTCGGTGCTCACACTTATATGAGTTCTGAAAAGAAAGTTCCCCTATATTTCACTTATACTTCTATTCTCGCTTCAAAAAATAACTCGTATACTTCTATTTTGAAAAATAAAACAAAAATGTCGAGAAATGACGATAGTTTTTTTGAACTTAATGGGTTTTGGAAATCCTTTCTATAACCCAAATGCCGAATCTTCTTCAAACCCTAACCCTAACCCACTTAATTTGACACCCGAGCAACAACAACAATTGTATATGATGTGGTAACAAAATTCCAACAAAACCCAACTCAATTCGAGCAATGAATATAAACACCACCACAAACCCAATCCTCACAATGTCAAGTCGACCCCGACGCTACGTCTCCTCAAAAACACAAACGTGGAGGTAAACATATGTCAAAAAAACCCAAAGATCCCGAGCCGTATGATGAAAGAAATCCCGACGTGAGTGGTACTACATTACATTGGACACCGGAGGAGGAACTATTACTTGCCAAGTGTTACGAGGACGTTTCCGAGGATCGAATGGTTGGAGTTTCCCAAAAGTGCACCACGTTTTGGTATCGGGTTATGAACGAGTTCAACAAGAAAAATTTTCAACTTCTTAACAAGGATACGCTAACAAGCAAGTGGCATACGGTGAACGGAAATTGCCAAAAGTTTCAAGTGGTTTACAAACGTTCTAAACGTTTGGGAAAATTTGGTGAAAGTGAACGGGATAATATGAAATATGCTAGACAAATGTATCGTGACGAGCATAAAGGTGTTTCATTTGGTCAAAGGAAGCGTGGGAAATTTTGAGGGCGTGTCCAAAATGGGACGCGCCAAAACTGGTTGACTTAACCAGAGACGTCCTCGGTGAAAGCAGCCAAGAGTTATTCAGTGATGATGAACGACCACGTCCGACCGGCAAACCACGCGCTGAAAAAAAACAAAAATCCGATACCACGACTAGCACCGGGGGAAGTGTGTCAAGCAATTTGGAAGATATGTCATGCGAGATTCGACTTAGACGGGAAGCGGCCCAAATGGCGTACGAGGCATCTAAAGAGAAAGATCAGACTATAATGCGTTTGGAAGAATTTAAATTTCTAGTTATCAGTACAAAGGAGATAGATCCGGCCGCTGCGTATTAGATCAATTTGGAGAAGCAAAAAATGGCCGAAAAATATAATTTGCCAACACCCCCAACCGAATAGTTTTATTTTTTTTACTTATTGAATTTTTTCATTTCGTACTTTTTTTTCACAATTGTTTTTAGGCATTTTTTTTATTTGAAATGTTTTTATTTAGTACTGTAATATTTAATTTTATTAATAAAGTATTAGATTGTTTAATAAATGTAATTGTTGAATGTGGAATTTGTAAATTGTAAATTTTAAAAAAGGTGGATCCCAAAACGTAGTGTCATTTGGTGTTGTGATAAAGGGTCCCAAAAGGTGATGTTTATGTTATTTGGTGTTGAAATGATATGGCACTGACGTGACGTGGTTTTTTGTGTTATTTCGTGTTATGACTCCTTACGCTCTAAGTTTTCAAGTCACATATATGATTTTGCTCAAAAAAAGATTACAAAATTAGTCTTTGACGTCTTCAACTTGTCCAAAATATAATGTTAGTTTACCATTTGTCCTCGTTACAGCTAAGACTAACATCTTAACTTTCTACAATTGACTCAAAGTTAACACTAACTTGTATAAAAGTCAAGAAGTTAATGTTAACTTCAACATAGCTTGCATTTCAAAACTACTGTAAAATAAACTTGTACATACACAGCTGACAGTTTAACATACAAGATGTATAACGTGGGTTTTGACTTTTGATCTTATGGTGCATATCTCGATTTTATTGGTGTACAAGTTACCTCCTGTTTATGTTATTGGTCAGATTTGGACATTTGGGTCAAATGCGCATTTGATTGTCCTCTGAATAATCTTTAGTTTTGATCCTGAACCTTTTGCAGAGTCTTAGAACTTTGCATTTATTATCCCAAACAACAACTGTGTATTTTTTTTAGAGTTTTCACCCGAATTTGTATAGGGCTTTCTTGAAATACTAGTAATTGTTCATCGATAAAACAACATAACGTTTTGAAAAAACTAAAATCATTACTACATTATTTTCTCTTTTGTGACGATGCTATTACAGTCTATTAAAAAAAATTGTTGAGACGATGGTGGTATTAGAGTCTTTATTAGAAATATGTACACTAATCCTTGTTGATCTAAAGTTTTTCTTAGGGTTTCCTAAAAATAACCTTAAAGGTTACGTACAAAAAATATGCATAAGTAGTGGTACATATTTTCGGTTGAGAGAGGTTAAATGCAATAGGTGTGTAGTTATTATCAAATGTACACTTAATGTGTATCTGGATATTTTAAGCATTTAGAGCTACATTTAACAATTTCTTTTTTTAATCTATGAAACTCTACAATTTTTTTCTTTCATAACATGCACATTGGATCCGGGTGGTCAATGCTATACAAAAATTATTTCTCCTAAAGTATAATAAGCGGGGTACCCGACCTGTCGCCCGTTTTACGCCCGATGTTTATATTCGTACGGTTTTTAACCCTACCTGTACTTCTCTTCTATCTTCGCCACACATTCTCTGTTCCGATCCGGGTCTGATCGGTCGAATCTTAATTTAGTTATCAATAGAAATAAGAGTAATACGGAGCATGAGAGTGATGGGATAATGAAGTTATTTTTAGGTCATGTTTGGCAACAAGCGTTAAGGAAGCATTTAGGAGCGGTAAGCGGTAAGCATTTACATGAAAAGCTTGTTTGGCAACATCTCTAATAGCGGTTAAAACTATCCTAACCGCTCCAAAATGAAATGCTTCTTGAATGAGCTTTCCAGAATTGCTCCTAGCGTTTAGATACTGAAATTACATATATACCCCCATTTGTTTAATAATTTATTTTATTTTAATGTGTATATGGCCTTTTTCTTAATTTTACACTTTATAATTACTGCTACAGCTACGTTACCAAACATGTTTTTTAAATAAACAACTACTGCTTACTGCTATTGCCAACTGCTTACTGCTACGTGTCGCAAAACATAGCCTTAATGTATTGTATATGTGATAGGTTATAAAGACCACCTCTAAAACATCATTTGTACCCCACTCCCCTCATTGGTTTTTCATTTATTTATTTATTTATTTATTTTTCTTTATTATAAACTACAAAACTGAAAGTATGTAACATAAATATAATATTTAACACGTCAAAAGAATTAAACTGCAAAAAATATGAAACAGAAATGATATATTAAAAAAAAAAGTTATGTTTAGTACTGAAAAGTAATGGGTAAGAGGGTGAAAAATGCAAAAAGTGAGGTAAGTGGGTATTAATAGAGCTCGCATATAGATAATGATACTTGTCATATTTAAGGTCTGTTTGATTTATAGGCAGGGTTGGATTAAGATTTGGATTTGGAATATGTTAACGTATGGTATGTAAATCGGTTTAGAGATGGGATGAGAATGGTTTTGTTGTTTGGTTTCCCATGTTGAACGGTAAGGACCCGATGAGATTGATATAGATCAGGAAGCTCAGATAACACTTAAACAAGAATCATGCTTCACTGCTGTGAGGCAGTATTTGCCCAAGTGTGTGAAAACTTATGTGATGTTGTGTATTGCTCTCCTTTTATAGAGAGGCTTTGAAGGGTTTAGAGATGAGCCTTTTGGGAGTGATCGACGGCTGCCAGGGTGCCAAGTGTCGATCATCCGAGAGTAAACAAATAGGACAAATGTCATTCGTCATTTAGCTCGTAGTGGTATTTGCCGTGCATCCCACTGTGCAATGTCAGATGGTACATCTTAACTGCTAGTGACAGTTGAGGAGCAATAGCTTTGTCCTTACTTAGTTAGGCCTGAGAGGTCCTTCCAGGCCTACGTGGCCTGGGGTTTAAGCCGGACCTTTATCAAGTGTTGATTGAGCTTTGGTGATGTGTTTAATCCGAGCATGTAGTTAATGGGTTTGAGTCATTAATATTGATATACTATCGGTATAAGATTTAGATTTAGGATAGTTTTAGGAGTGAGAAATATTATTTATTTAAATATATTTTATAATAAATTTTAGACAAAAAATATTATTTATATATTAGAATAAGAAAGAGTATAAATTTGTTGTAAATGAAAGCGTGGGAAAAAAATTAGCCCCCACTTGTAAGAAAAATAAACTCAAAACACTTTTTTTTTTTTTTTTTTAAATCAAGTTTTAGTAATGATTAGTTGCTTTGATTAAAAAATCTAATACCAAACAATTTAGGGCCCGTTTAGTTGAGGTGTATGGATGACTATGAAAGTCATTAATGTTGTTTGGTTGGTTATGCGGCCCACCACAATGGATTGAGGATACCCAAATGTCAAAGTTTTCTCATATCTTATGTGTGTTGGTGGTTTCATCATACTCTCTATTACCATTCCATCTTATACCAACACCCATACCCATTGTGATTCATAACACAAAACCAAACGCACCCTTATATTAACATCAAATCAGTTCCTTTCATTCTATACCCAGGTACCAACCTGCACCTTATAATTGTATGTCATGACATGTGTTTTTTATTATTATTATTATTTTTTGGTGCAAAGGTGAAAAAATATATTAATATGAAACTTTTTGTACAGCAGTTTAAACAACACCAAACTGGTTGGACATGCCCATACCAGGATACTCAAAAAAACAATTCTAAACCAAACCAGATTATCAGATACAACTTCATACCTAGCCAATAAACTAAACCATTACAACTTGCTACTTCATTCATGTGATCCTCACAAGCCCGCAGTAAACCTATCATCAGGTATGCAACATACTGCAGCATCCATATTCACCTTATATGCACCAATAACCATCTAGTTACATTTCCACCTTATCTACCCATCATGGTCATTCAACCTGCCACCTCAATAACTATGACAAGCTAGATTAGTGGCTTCACTAGGAACCCATAACCTCTCCACAGGCAAGGGCTATACCAACTGTGCTACATTTCCATCTACTACAATGGCTTCACACAATTGGGAACACACACCTTGCAGTGAGTACCAACCATTACCTCCTTAGCAGTGCATATCTAGGACCATGTAGGTTCATCTTTCACTCCTCACAATTCCTAGAAACATGCACTACCACACCTGTTCACTTATACACTTAATAGATGGAAACTCACTTTATGGACTATAATAAACATAAGCTGTGTTGTTCCAATCACCCCTTAGTTATCTAACAAAGACCTACTTAAAAGGTGAAAAGTCCAAACAACAAGTATGGTTACTTAAAGTCCAAGCTACAAAGCCATCATCTATAGTGAACATATACTCAAATCAATTTTCCAATATGAAAAACTGATGAGAAGGTTAAAAACCTTGATTATTTAGCAGAATTACCAGAGCACATTTCTGCATACCTCTGCACCTAGCATTCAGATGCAGGCTACTATTCAGATCAAGATTACACTATTCCTTTGATATCCAATTCCAATATTCACAAACTGCATGCTCATCTAAACACCCCCCCCTTAAATCCCTTGTCTCACAGTCAACAATCATGCATTCCTATCAAACTTGATATTCTAGATGGTTTCAGCATTGAGAACATATGTAGTTTGCTTGACCCTGATGGAAACCATTTTTGCCTTTATTTCCTCACATATTGTCTTAAACATTTCATCAGCACTTCTTTTTTGGCGAGTGAATATTCTGCTATTTCTTTCTTGCCAAATGTAATAAACTGTGGCAGCAAGACATAGCTTTTTTATAATCTCCCAAACACCCCCACCAGTGGTTTCAATACTCAATTTGTTAACAATTCTTTCCCAAGTGTTATCAGATGATTTAATCTTTGCTATCTTGCATATTGACTTCCATATCCGAATAGCAAATTCACATTTGAAGAATAAGTGATCATGTGAGTCAACTCCTTTTTCACATAAGCTGCATTCATATGTCTTGTTGGGATACCATCTCTGCAACTTATCTTGAGTACACAATTTTTGCCTAACAGCTAGCCATAAAATGTAAGTATGCTTTGGAATACTGTGAGAGTGCCATACAAGGTTCTTCCAACAAACTTGACCAATTTCTTCCCTTACATCTTTCCAAACACTACTCATGGTAAACTTCATTGTACTTCCTTTCTTGTCCACCCACACATGCTTATCAGGGCTGTCATTTAGCACAGGAATAGGAATATTGTTTAATTGAGGAAATTTGACTAACCATTGCATAGGCCATTTCCACCCTTCATCATTAATTACATCAGCTAATTTAGTGTCATCTTGAAACCCAGCACAGAATACCTCTTTTGTCATGACATGTGTTGATTATACTAAACAACCATGTTCCTGATAGTTATAGGTAGACAACGAGTGAAGTTAACGACACATTGTTAAACGGGCTAAATAACCAAATATTAAATTTCATCTTAAATGGTTATTTTTTATATAAAAATAATTGGTATAATAGTTAAGAAAATTTTTAAGCAGTATATAGTTGGAGAAAATAAATTAGTAATGAGACAACCCTTAGAGCACTAGGTATAATAACCCGGAGTTAAAACTTAAAACACTGTCACGGACTCACGTCAGCGTCATATCAGCTTTAACCTTTTCACCTTAACTCGCCAAAAAAAATCCATTATCATAACTTACCTTAACTCGACTTTTACTCACATATTTTCAAATTCAACCCTAAACTAAAACTAATATTTCATTTAATAACTAACATAACATTTAAAACACAAATTACATTAGTCATTAAAATTTAAACACGGATTAAACATTAATTACATTAAACTTAAACACTAATTACATTAAACTTAAAACTTAAAACGCGAACTACATTAAACATTAAAGCTAAAACACGAACTACAAAGTACGATTAATAAAAAGGAATCATCTGAGATGCAACCCTCCTCACTCGAAGTCTCTACGCCTTGAGGGTTAAGCCCTATTTCTCAGCGGTATTCTGCTTCTCTTTTTTCACGCTCCCTATGAGCAGCTGCCTCTTGTGCATTACCTTGTTCAAACTCTAGGAATACTTCCATATTTTGTTCCAGTTGTCGGAGATATTCCTCTGAAAAGTTAAACAGATTGTTTTGGAGGTCCACCGGTGGAGTGTTTGTCGGTGGAGTGTTTGCCAGTGAAGTGTTTGCTGGTGGAGTGTTTGCTGGTAGTGGAAAAAGAACTTCCAGCGGAGTGTTTTGTGGTTGATTCTCGTTTGTGAATACAGGAAATAGATCTACAGGTGGAGTGTTTTGTGGTTCGTTTTCATTAGGGAATATCGGAAGGAGATATTCTGGTGGGGTGTGATAAACAGATTCATCATCCGATGGACAAGGGAATTGTTGAGAGAAATTGTTGTGTGACATTGTTGATAATTCGTGTGTGAGTCTTTGAATGTGAGTTATGTGTGTGAGTCTTTGAAAGTGAGTTGTGTTTGTGAGTCTGTGAATGGGTAGTTAAATATGAACAACGCTTTGGTGGGAAAAGCTTTCACAACGTTCATGTATGGAGGTGATGAGAAACCACTCCATATGGCTAATTCATGGTTAACGGTGTTTTTTTTATTTAATGTCGTTTTTAACTATTTCCGTATCATTTTTAATATGTTGTAATGTTACTTTAAGTTTGAATTTGAATAAAAGGCTTAACGGCTAGTTTCTCATATATATATATATATATATATATATATATATATATATATATATATATATATATATATATATATATATATATATATATATAATCCTCCAATGACTTGTTTCCCCTATAAATGCCACTTTAACAACACTTCATATTCTCACACAAGTATAACTTATTTTCACACAAACACTATGGCTAACAACCCATCAGAGGTGCAAAGAACTATCCTTACTTGTGTTGAGACTAAGACCTTGATAGATCTTTGAGCACTCGTGGATCATTAGTTATGTTAATGTAATTACTAACACACTAATAGATAATCTCTGTAACTTGTATTTTAAAGCGGAAATAAACACAAGTTTAACAACTGAATACTAAGAACAATTGATCCTCTATGGATCTTTTAATAACAATGAAAGTGTTTTCTAAAAACGTGTCCACAATACATAATCGTGTGTTCCTTTTATACACAAGGAACCCTAAACCGTTTCCCAAGAAACGTATATTCTAAAACTTCTAAAAGATATGCATTATCACTACCTAATTAAACTCATGCATATCCTAACTAAAACACATAAAACACGGAATAATTATATCCGCAGGAACTAATAATGCTGAAACTAGACTTCAGCAGAAACACTCTTGTCAGCAGAATCTGTCTCTTCAGCAGTAACCATCAGTAGAATTCTTACTTATTAGAATTCCCAACAATCCTCCCCTAATCTTGAATTTGACATGGTTAAGTTCAAGATTCGTGATAGATTTGTAAGTTACATACCAAGAGGATTGAAGTCAAACATCATCAGCAAAGAATCACCATCAGCAGGATCTCTATGATCAACACATACTTGAAAACTCCATTCTTTGCAGCAACAAATGACCAAATGTACATCAAAGCAAATTAGTTTCATACTATTCTCATCACATTCATGTGTGTTAACTCCTGTGAGAGGTGAATCATTGAAAATAATGGATTTGATGTCTCTTTACCAATAGCCATCACTACTGGAGTAGCCAAATGTTTCAGTTCAAAAACTATGGTACACTGATGACCATATGATTTTTAGCAAATCATCAGCTCTAAACGAATTTGAGTTGTCTTTACCTGTAGCCGTTTGCTCAGGACTAGTCAATTATTTGGTTGAGTTTACTCCCTTGGTCAATTGAATACCAAATATAGTTTTCGACTGCCTTTACCACAAGCCATATACATCTGGGCTAGCTAATTATTGGGAATCCATAAAGGGAAAATCCATGGTCAATTGACAACCATTCAACTCTCAGCTGTTAAGCATGGGTGAGTTGAGTACCCAATAGTTTTTAGCAAACTATTACAGCTATCAACAGATTTGATGTGTCTTTACCAAAGTTGTACCCTTTGGACTAGCCAACTTTTTGATGGAATAGTCAACATCAGGCAAGTTGATAACCAGAGAAGGTGTGAAAAGAATCAACACCAAAACTGCATACAACATACACAAAACTATACAAATCTGTTAGACTTTTTTTTTTTTTTTTTTTTTTTTTTTTTTTTTTTAATAAAAATAATAGAAATAAATATACAACAATATACCATACCAATCATTCCAAATAAGTTTCAATATGAACACCATACTTAGTATCCAATTCCTGCTTAACCAGAATACTTCTCTTGATGGCTCTAATCAACTATTCAGCCATATGCATATCATTCCCAATCATATCCAAAGGAACAGTGAGTTTAACATCCAGCAATTGGTTCATAACTCCTATTGTGATTGGATATGTCACATCTGCCCAGCAATATAAGGTTTTACCAGTAGTAGTGATGATCATATGAACATCAGGCAGAGGAAAGTATTTCCAAGTATCAACTACCCAATTCTTCTGTCCTTTCCACACATGAAAACTAGTACCAGTAAACAGATGAGAATCACAAAGAATTTGTAAATCTCCCAGCAGAAACATACCAATCCCTTCAGGTTGATGAGTTTGATAATAAGTTACAACCCAACCATAGAGAGAAATAATATCTTGCCTATCCACCATATGTAAAATTAGACTTAGAAAAGTGAACTCTTTGGTGGAACCATCCTGTCTGTGAAGAACACTGACTTGTCCTTGACCAGATGGAGTGTCAACAAGTTCCCATTTGACTACTTTCTCCCAAACAACAGGATTGTCATCATCAGAATCAAAGTCAATAAAAGAACTATCCTTAGGTGATTCACCCTTAGAGGCCTTTCTCTTCTTTGCAACAGTCTTCTTCCTAGTCCCAGGGGTAGAATGAGTAACAAGTGAAGGATCACCAGAGGTCTCATCAGTGGGAACTGATTCTGAAGCATCAGGAGATACACTCTGTGGTTCTTCAGAAGGAATAGATGTTGAAGCATTAGGAGCATCTGCTGAATCATCATGAGAGACATCCTTTTGATCTTCAGTAGATTCAGGATGAGGAGCTTCAGTGGAAACAGACTCTGGAACAACATCTGAAGGTTCAGAAGGCTCCATATGAGTATCAGCTGCAATATCAGGAGATGGTGAAGAACCAACATCAGTAGATTCATCCACCTGAGTTAGCACTGAAGGAGAGTGAATTTTCTCCTGAGCACCAAATGATGACTCAGTGGATTCTGTGGGCTGATCAGCAGAATCATCAAGCCTGATTCTCTTAGCAACAGGCCTATCCAAAAGTCTGCCACGCTTCTCCAACACATCAAGGACATTGATACCAGAGGAATGAAGATTAGAGATGATCTTGTCATAGTAGTAAGTAAACTAAGTGTCTGAAAATCCCCAAACTTTCTTCTGAGTTCATCCTGACCCAAACATAGAACACCCTTGATTCTTGACAAAATTCCTCATATACTTTTTAATTTCTCCTTTTGTCTATGGTCTTTCCCTTAGGTCTTTAGCTTTTCTCTCTTCCTCTGCTTGTCTCTGTAACTTACCTCTTTCAACCATCAACTTGGCAAAATCAGTCTCATGATAATCAACTCCAAGCACAGATTTAGCCAAAGCAAGCTTAGCAGCAACTTGGGAAGCCAAATTTACCCATTACTCAGCGGATAACCTATTAGCAATTTCATCTAACTCCTTTTTCCTTTTAGCAGGTAGTGTATGAGTGAGTGAAGGACCCATTGCATCTAAATCAGCTTGTATCTTTCTAGCAAGATCCTCAGAAGCTTTCATATCCAATTCCCTCTTAGTCTTTGCAGCCTCTGCTTGTGCTTCCTCTTTAGCTTGCAATTGTGCTGCAAGTATTTCACTAAGCTTTTCATTAGCAAGTTCTTGTTTAGTTTTCTCTCTAGAAGGAATGTCTTGTACATCCACAACAGACTTTCCTTTATCTTGTTGAGTGAAAACAACTTCAGAAGGAACAAAAGACTGAGGAGAAGTATCCACCACTGGAGAACCATCAGCATGTAAATCTGCTGATTCATCAGCAGGAACTTCCTTTGGCTTTGGATCAGCTGATGTTGCCTTGTCAGCACATATTCCTTTCCAGCAACAAAGAATTTATCTGCTGATTGAGAAGTATCAGCAGTGGTTATGTCAAAAGGAATATCACTTGGTGGTTCATTCTCCTAAAGATTAGCATCAGTATTTGGTAGAAGAGTATCATCATCACCAATCACTTTAGAAGATTCAACAGCTTTCTTAGCCAAGTACTGTCTTCTACTTCTTCTGCTGAAATGAAGTGTTGATTTAGATTGTGAAACTTCAACAACTTTGGGAGAAGAAACATGTGTCTGTCTAGCCACTTCAGCCAAAATTTCAAGGGAGTCCAAATTACCCTCCTGAGGCACTTTAGCAGTATCAATTACCACCTTTATTTTCTTCTGCTGAGTCAGTTGTGCCTCCAAATCCTGAACTTTGCTTTTCAGCTTCTCAATTTCACCTCCAAGAGTAGACTTGGTATCAGTAAGCTCCTTTTGGAGATCATCACTCTTTCTCATATACCTGCAAAGCAAATCATATACAGAAGTGAGAGTAACAGGGTCCTCTGCTCCACCAACAGATTGCTCAGTGGTAAAAGGAGCTTCATTGAACCTAGCAGGAGAAACAGACATATGTACAACATTAGGAGATCCTTCATCAACTGGCTCTCTCACTAGACTTGGTGTAGGTAATCTAGTAATTTCAGGCTCAAAAGGTGTAGGTATCTGTGTACCAAGAGACTGAATTGTCTCTTCAACCTCAGGAGTTAGCTCAACAGGAGCAACCTGAGATGGTGAAGGAACAGGACTAGGTGACATAGGTAAAAGGGAAGGTGGAGGTTGGTCAGGAGAAACAGGTAATGGTTCAGCAGTTGTAGCTGGCTCTTCCTCATTTATCACTGAAGGATTACCATCAGCAGCAACACCAGAAGATGATGGATTACCATCATCAGCAACATTTGAAGAGGATAAATTGCCAGCAGCATCACCCTCAACCACATCATCATTGCCAAGTGGCAACATAGCAGCTAACAGAGGGCGATGTTCCCCATTATAGTTAGTTTTCATTGGGGCAAACAACTTAGAACCAAGACTCTTAATGGGCACATGAATCCTGTCTTCAGTGGTTATGTCTAAAATTATTTGTAAAAACCTAGGGTACATTAAAAACTTATGATTTTGTTTCTCAACATTTTCATGCATATTAACAAAAATAAACTTTGAGAAATTAAAAGTTAACCCTTTAGATAGACAAACAATACTACAACCCAAATGTGCAGAGAACTGATCCCATCCACCACACTTATTGCTAATACATTGAAGCAACAAATGCACCAAATACCTCCACTTGGGACATAACTGATTCTTCAACCACTTAGTAGTGTCAGTGCTTTGATAACCAGCTTCCCTCAACCCAGCAAGTATCTCTTCAGTATTGGAGTGATAAACACCATTCTCATCATCCAACTGAAGCTTTGTCCTTATCAAACTTTCAGTCACCACATACTCATTACCATCAATCTCAGCCACTATCTCTGTGTCAGATCTCTTCTTAGCAGATGCCCAAAACTGCTTCACCATTGATTCATATATCACATTAGGAGAATGTGTTAAGGCATAATGAATCTTTGAACGCTGTAGAAACTCCACCATTTAATCAAATTCTTCATGACCCTTAGCCTTTTTCAAAATAGCAAACTTGTTATGATCTTGCTTCAATTCAAGTCAAGCCATTTGAATTATTTTGCGAGAGACGGTTATGAATTATGAAAAGAATGATGGGTTTAAATGGAGTGATGGGAGAATAATTTAGTTTAGGCAAAGATATGCAAAGTAGGTTATATTTGGAAGATCCCCAATCGTGGTCAAAATTATCGGAACAAACTGTTGACAAAGTCTGACGTGTAACGTGGAACCCTCCAATTTCAAAATTACCCTTCAACATAAATGAAAGTCAAATCTGCTGATGAATAGTCAATCAGCAGAAACCAAGCAAGAGTAAAAATATCTTCGGTGAATATTGATGAGGCGAAAAATGATCCGTTTTTAGGGGGTCATTTAAGCTCGAATTTGAATTTATTTGATCAAATATTGCCCTAAATCGTTCTTTTTGTGATTTTAGGTACTTTGGGAGAGAAAGCTGGAAAAGGAAGCAATTCGGACGTTTTTGGAGCATAAAAGTGAAGAAAACGCCAAAGTCTTAATTTTCCATGCTGGGAACAGTAGGTGACGGCGTCAAGAGTAACTTCCTGACAGCGTCAAGAGCAAAATTCCATGACGATCCAGTAGAGATTTGACGGCGTCACGAAGGTAGGGCGTCAAGAGTAAAAGTCATGACGGCCTGGAAATGATTAAGTCTTGACGGCGTCAAATGTAGATCAAGGCAGTCCGAGAATAGTTTTGGCGGCGAGGTGACGACGTCACAATGTTTGTCTTGACGCCGTCAGACCCCTTTTCCTATATTTAGTTTTCTAATTTTCACATTTAAAAAAGGAGAAGTTTTGGAGAAACCCTAAGTACGATTTTGGTGCGAATTTTACAGGTTTTTCAAGGGTTCCAAGCCCTTGATACCTTTCATGTGTAATTGAGATAAGTGTTCTTTTAATTCAATCAATATGTCTATGTGTTGGTTGTCTATATCTTGTTCTTGTCTTAATTCCACCATGCTAGGCTAGATCTATCTTGTGTTTGCTTGGATCTAATGAAACCTAGATGTTAATTATGTGTTGATTACTTGTTTATACTTGTCTTGGATGAATGATTTATATGTTAGGCTTAAGAAAACTGGCAGATCTCCAATTGGTAACATGCTTGAACGTCTTAAGAAACATGAACCGACGCGCACTAGGTCTTTATTGGTTGTATTTAATGCATGAGCCACTGTTTAAAATCCCTATAGTTGTGCTGGGCATGGTGTAGGAGGAGATAAGAGCTCATAGAATTGGGGAGTTAAGTGTGCCACCCCATGAATGGTATTAAGGAATACGATCCGTCATCCATGCAATTATAACAAGTAATTAACGTGTAAAAGATGTCTAGGGAGTAGTGAAATCTAAGTAAACACATTTTCTCCACTTATTGCTCACAACTTTAGTATAATTTAGTTTATTTTCATTTCTAGTATTTTATTTTGATTGCATCCTTAGTATTGGGTTAGTTGATTAGCAACTAATTCCGCCCCAAATCCTTCAAACCCGAGAATTTTAATTGCTTTCTAAAAAATATAAAATACAAAAATAATCATCCCTCACCTTTAGAACTAGTATTTAGGTTTTCTAATCCTAGCGACACTATTCCTAAGCTGAACGATCAAGCCCCCGGTACTTGTCACTATACTATACTACAACGATCAGGTACACTGCCTGGTGGGGGTTGTAAGCTTCTCGAGATCCCTCAAGAGGTAAAGCCTGTTGCGATTCCCACACATCAAGTTTTTGGCGCCGCAGCCCGGGGAATAGTTATAGTCTAGGTTAGAATTTCTTTTTATTAGGTCTACTTGCTAGATTCCTTTCTAGTAAGATTTTATTTTTATTTTTAGGTTCTCTTTAGTCTATCTATTTCTTTGTGCCTTTGTTCGTAACTCTTTACCATCCGACATCATGGAGGGTGGTAACATCCTTGAACCCGTCATCCCACCACTAGAACCCCTTAGGCCCCGAACCTTAGGAGAGTATTCCCGACCTAGCCACCAAGGCTACCGAAACACCATTGAGCACACCGGAGTCAATGTGACCCCCTTGCGATCCGACACCATCCGGTTGGTGCAAAGCGGATGTGCATTCCATGGACTTCGTTCCGAAGATCCAAACCAACATCTTAAGGGCTTCCTCAAAATCGTAGATTCCATAGATCTAGATGTTGCAACTAGAAAGACAACCCGATTACGCCTATTCCAATTCTCTCTACGGGATCAAGCTAGTCAATGGCTTGAGCGTTTACCCGCGGGATCCATCACCACATGGGATGATCTCACCACTCATTTCCTTGCTCAATTTTTCCCACCGGGGAGAACTACTAAGCTTAGAAATGACATCTTGATGTTCCAACAACGTCAAAATGAATCTCTTTATGAATCATGGACTCGTTTCAAGGACTTACTCCAAAAGTCCCTCATTATGGCATAGATCTTTGGCTCCAAGTCCAAATCTTTTATGACTATATTGACATCTCCACGAGGCGAGCCATTGACCAATCGGCCGGTGGTAAGCTACATGATCTAAGTGCGGAACAATCATGGGAACTCATAGAAGATCTTGCTCTCTATGACAACGAAAGTTGGAATGATTCCCGTGATTTGAACAAAACAGTCAAGGCAATATCTTTGCCTTCGAACAATTCTAGCACTCCCGACCGTAGGATCATGGAACTTGAGGACCAAGTCAAGTTTCTCATGAAATCTTACGAAGCTCCTAAGCCTTCAAGCCAAGTGAAAAAAATCACTTCTTCATGCGAATTATGTAGTGGTCCCCACGACACTCGTGATTGTGTGGAACTCCCCGGAACAGCTTTTGCGGACTACGCATCCACGCGTACCGACGAAGCGGGAGATAAGTGGTACACTTTCAAGCCCGAGCCAAACACTTACGGTGATTCATACAACCCCTCATGGAAAAATCACCCAAACCTTAGGTGGAAACAAAATCAACCCAATTCCTCCAATCCGCCTAATCGTTACCAACCAACCGGTCCACCCTTCAACCGTACTCTCAACAACAATCCTTCTAACAACTTTGGTAGTACCAACAATCTTGAAGGATTGATGTCTAAGTTCATGGCATCTCAAGAAGCTCGCATATCTAAGTTTGAAGCCGATTTCAAACAAAAGCAAAGCGAGATGACCACTAGAATTGACGCATTGTTGAAGATTCTCAATGACCGAGAAATGGGAGCACTTCCAAGCGACACAATCAAAAATCTGAAACTAAACGTTAATTCCATATCTTCAGTTTCGTCACCTACTTCGTGCCCACAATACTACTCGGTTAAATCCACGAGCACGTGTTTCAAACAAAACCAAGATCTTCAAAAGGACCAATCAAATAAAACACCCAATATAGAGCCGGTCAAAAGCATAGTTGAAACACCTCTTACGCAAGACCTTGACAATGAATTCAAAGAACTTCACCTTGAACGCCCCGTCATTGATATCTTAGCGCGTGCTCCTTACTATAGTGCCCTCCTAGAAAAATATGAGAAGTGTAAGCTAGGTAAAAATGGGACCACCTTCGTTCAAAACAAGTTGCCTAAAAAGCTTGATGATCCGGGTATATTTGTTTTGCCTTGTAAGATAGGAAGATCCGAAGCTTTCGACACACTAGCCGATTTAGGGTCAAGCCTCAACTTGATTCCCTTATCCTTATTCACCGCTCTTAAGCTAGGAAAGTTAGAGGAAACGGAGGTATTGATAGGGCTAGTGGATGGGAGTATTGCCCACCCGGTTGGAATGATTAAGGATGTAGTTGTTCACGTAGGAAAGTTAACTATATTAGTGGATTTTCACGTCCTAGACATGGTTAGTGACACTACATGCCCATTATTGGTAGGAAGAGGATTTTTAGCAACCGCTAGCGCCATGATAGATTGTAAGAAGTCTAAGATAGCGGTAGGTGAAGGCGATACTTGGTCGGTATACGATGTTAAGAAGCATAGTTATGATTGTGATGATGAACCAACACCGCATTGGGTAGAGATGAATAGGAGACCATCTAGATACGGACCTTGGATAGAAAGGAACTTCATAGGACCTCAATGCCCATTTTATCTAGAAAAAGATTTCGTTGAAAAGACACATTCGGTAGAACAACTCATAGCTAGAGATGAAGAGCTAGACCCTTTTGAGGACCCCTTAGTCTTTAGGAAGATGATTGAGTTCTTGAGCGTAATGCCCATTAACATAGAAAGGAATAAATGGAAAAGAGAGGGAGACAAGTGTAAATGGAGGTGGGACAAGCCACCTAAAGAAGGTGACGGATCATGGCATATGAGGATGACTTTGTATGATCCGGATGGAGAAAAGTTTGAAAGGTCATACCATACTAAGGAAACCGATAGGAAGTTGAAACCTACGTTTGATCCAAAAGATGTCCTCAATGAGGAACTCACCCGTATCACGTAGTAACCCATGACCTTGAGTCTAGCTACAAGACTCGTAAATAAAGAAAAGCGCTTCTTGGGAGGCAACCCATGTTTTGTGTGATTTTATTTGTTTGTTTGTTATTTGCTTCCGTATGCATGCTTAATTTCTATTGTTGGTAGATCATGTTTCTAAACTAAATAGTGGAAATACTTTACTTTGTTGTTTTGGCCTAGTCTTAACTCCACCTAAAAGTATTTTTGCAAAAGATAAGTGTAAGGGGAAACCCCAAATATGTTTTTAAGAAACAAACCGATCACGATTCTCCACAATATTAAATGAACATGTATATTCGTATTTGTTAGAGTCAAATGCTTGTATTGAGTCATAATGAAGTTTTGCAGGATTTTCCAGGAAGTAGGACCAAGTTTTTCCAGAAATTTTCCAGAAACTTAACATAAGAATTTCTGCAGGTCACTTCTGATGGCGTCACGAGATAACTCTTGACGGCGTCAAGTGTAAAAATCTGGAAATTTTACCGGTTTTGTTTTTCTAACGGAGTCTTATGGTTTTTGTGAATTATTAAGTTTTATAATCTCCAGGAGATCTGCAAACTTCATTCCACAAGCATTATATCTTATCTTGTTTTCTAGGATTTAGTAACTTATATAGGATGCCGCCGATTTTACGCGAGGTTGTCTTGTCTATTTTATCAGGTTTTACAGGTTATGTATGACAAGAAGATGATTTATATTCTGGAAGGGAAGCTTTGATTGTTCATTTTCTTGGACGAAGATCTAACCTGGCCACCTTATTATCCATACCGAGCGAATCAGGGGAGTATTTGATTTCATTCTCTTTACTTTTTCACTTTTACATTCTTTACTTGAACATTGGGGACAATGTTCATATTAAGTGTAAGGGGAGGGTAAAAAGATGATACCTTACATATGCACTTTCGCTTGAGTTTGCTTTGTTTGATGGTAGATGTGTAATAAAACTATGAGAAATACTTGTTAGTGTGATTTTAGTGCCAAATTTAAAATTTTTTATAACATTTAGGAGTGAAACTTTAGCCATAGCAAGCGTCTCATGGATAGGAGATTGTATGACTAGCACATAACCGTATATTCAGAAAAAATTTTCCACCCAAATATGTGAGGTTCGCCTTTAGATTTGATAGGAAAAGCATTTACTATTAGTGCTTATGAGTGTACCGGTAGCATTTAGATTCTAGAACTTACGTTAGTGATGCATCCCGAGACCGCTAGTGAGACTACATTCGTGTAGTAGGATTTACTACATGATAAGAGGCATTAGGATCACCCTTGTGTTAAACCCGTATCATAATTACTTGACCATTTATGTCATATTACTTGACTAGTTAAGTCAACTAATTTTTCCCACACCCTTAGCGTTGTACTCATTTTTACTACACGAAACCCCTAGTACACCCCTCCGAGCCTATCTTTTCGTTTCTAACTTTAAGCATTTTACTTAAAGGAAGAATTTGTTATACCCCACTTAAATGTACAACCAAATTGCCTTAGCCTTCCGTGTATGCGCTCATTTTTAGTGCATTATTGTTATTTGTTAAACCCTAAGTTAACTTTCTAATTGATTACATGGTTGCTAAGTCGAGTCATATCCTTGTACATATTATTTTGGGACGATTGGGACTCATGGGTAAAGTACTTATTTTATGGAGTAATGGGGAAGAACATCATTTATTACCCCCATATGTACGTTAATCTTAAAAGTACTCCAAGTGTTTTGATTTTCTTAATTCGAGTCATTAGATTAGTTTAATGTAAAGTATGTAAAGATTCAAGTGTAAGGGGAATATTCATTCCCTACGATGTATTATTTTGGATGGTAGGGGAATATTCTTTTTCCTTTTTCTTTTTTTTTTTCTTTTTCTTGATTTTTCGATTTTTTGATTTTTATTTATTTTTTTTTTGTGCATACACTCTTACCCTACCATCCAAAATAATACATCGTAGGGAATGAACACTCCCCTTACACTTGAATTTTTACATACTTTACAATAAACTAAACTAATGACTCGAATCAAGAAAATCAAAACACTTGGAGCACTTTTAAGATTAACGCACATTTGGGGGTAATATATGATGTTCTTCCCCATTACTCCATAAAATAAGTACTTACCCATGAGTCCCAATCGTCCCAAAACAATATGTACAAGGATATGACTCGACTTAGCAACCATGTAATCAATTAGATAGTTAACTTAGGGTTTAACAAATAACAATAATGCACTAAAAATGAGCGCATACACGGAAGGCTAAGGCGATTTGGGTGTACATTTAAGTGGGGTGTAACAAATTCTTCCTTTAAGTAAAATGCTTAAAGTTAGAAACGAAAAGATAGGCTCGGAGGGGTGTACTAGGGGTTTCGTGTACTAAAAATGAGTACAACGCTAAGGGTGTGGGAAAAATTAGTTGACTTACCAAGTCAAGTAATATGACATAAATGGTCAAGTAATTATGATACGGGTTTAACACAAGGGTGATCCTAATGCCTCTTATCATGTAGTAAATCCTACCACACGAATGTAGTCTCACTAGCGGTCTCGGGATGCATCACTAACGCAAGTTCTAGAATCTAAATGCTACCGGCACACTCATAAGCACTAATAGTAAATGCTTTTCCTATCAAATCTAAAGGCGAACCTCGCATATTTGGGTGGAAAATTTTTCTGAATATACGGTTATGTGCTAGTCATACAATCTCCTATCCATGAGACGCTTGCTATGGCTAAAGTTTCCCTCCTAAATGTTGTAAAAAATTTTAAATTTGGCGCTAAAATTACACTAACAAGTATTTCTCATAGTTTTATTACACATCTACCATCAAACAAAGCAAACTCAAGCGAAAGTGCATATGTAAGGTATCATCTTTTTACCCTCCCCTTACACTTAAGATGAACATTGTCCCCAATGTTCAAGTAAAGAATGTAAAAGTGAAATAAGTAAAAAGAATGAATTCAAATACTCCCCTGATTCGCTCGGTATGGATAATAAGGTGACCAGGTTAAATCTTCCTCCAAGAAAATGAACAATCAAAGCTTCCCTTCCAGAATGTAAATCATCTTCTTGTCATACATAACCTGTAAAACCTGATAAAATAGACAAGACAACCTTGCGTAAAATCGGCGGCATCCTATATAAGTTACTAAATCCTAGAAAACAAGATAAGATATAATGCTTGTGGAATGAAGTTTGCAGATCTCCTGGAGATTATAAAACTTAATAATTCACAAAAACCATAAGACTCCGTTAGAAAAACATAACCGGTAAAATTTCCAGATTTTTACACTTGACGCCGTCAAGAGTAAACTCTTGACGCCGTCAGAAGTGACCTGCAGAAATCCTTATGTTAAGTTTCCGGAAAATTTCTGGAAAAACTTGGTCCTACTTCCTGGAAAATCCTGCAAAACTTCATTATGACTCAATACAAGCATTTGACTGTAACAAATACGAATATACATGTTCATTTAATATTGTGGAGAATCATGATCGGTTTGTTTCTTGAAAACATATTTGGGGTTTCCCCTTACACTTATCTTTTGCAAAAATACTTTTAGGTGGAGTTAAGACTAGGCCAAAACAACAAAGTAAAGTATTTCCACTATTTAGTTTAGAAACATGATCTACCAACAATAAAAATAAAGCATGCATATGGAAGCAAATAACAAACAAACAAACAAAATAACATCACACAAAACATGGGTTGCCTCCCAAGAAGCGCTTTTCTTTATTTACGAGTCTTGTAGCTAGACTCAAGGTCATGGGTTACTATGTGACCTCATCGTTGGTTCCACTCTCTAGGTCGTCTTCTAAACCAGTTTTGTATTCTGGACCTAGTTGCAAGCATTCTTTGTAGAAACCAAGCATTCTGTTCTTTACATACTCTACTCCTTTACGTCTATCCTCATCATTCCTATAATAAGCCGCTTGCTTGTGTTCCTTTTCGAAATTAGAGAGAAGGCGGTATTGCTCAATTTTGTAGGGCATTTGATAGGCAACCTCATCATTCTCTTCCTTAAATCTAACTATCCCTAAAGTCGGATCATAACTCATCCTAGTGGCCTCAACAAATGGTTTTCCGAATATTATTTGGCTTAGGCAAGCATCTATCACCGGACGAGTGTCCTCAACTATCATAAAATCGATCTCATAGGTGAGATTCCCTATAATTACATGCAGTCCCTTCACTCTTCCTGCAAAATTACTTATCAGATTCTTATCGGGCATCATCCTAAAATCAAGTTGCTTCTTCATCACCCAGTTGTAATAAGTCCTAGTCATGATGTTCACGGGGGATCTAGGGTCGATGTAAGCTTTCCATATATGCATGTGCCCGATATTGCATTGGATGTTAATGTTAGAGGGGTCTCCCATTTTGATAAGGGGGGTGCCAAGGATATATGGTCTCTCGGGACTATCGAATAAATCCTTATGGTATTCCCGTTCTTCCTTGGTGGGCAACTTATCAAAGTACTTTTCTATAGGTTCTACCTCCTCTAATTCCTCTTCCTTCTTAGCCTCAACTTCCCTACTCTCATCCTTAGTCTCGGCTTCTATTCTAACTTCATCCTTGTCACTCTCTTCAATCTCCTTATCTATCGGCTTAATGGTGACAACATTGACAAAGTGGACATGTTTGGACGATGAGGGGTCCTTAATTTGGCTTCCGTTATTGGTGTCCCTAGTGTCCTTCCTAGGTGTGACTAATGCTTGGTTGTTGAGGGCTTTCAACAAGTTGTCAATCTTGTTGGTCATCTCCGTTTGTTGTTGGTTGAATTCGGTTTCAAACCTAGCTATGCGAGCCTCTTGAGATGCCATAAACTTTGACATCAATCCTTCAAGATTGTTGGTACTACCGTAGTTGTTAGAAGGATTGTTGTTGAAAGTACGGTTGGAGGGTGGACCGTTTGGTTGGTAACGATTAGGCGGATTGGAAGAATTGGGTTGATTTTGTTTCCACCTAAGGTTTGGGTGATTTTTCCATGAGGGGTTGTATGAATCACCGTAAGTGTTTGGCTCGGGCTTGAAAGTGTACCACTTATCTCCCGCTTCGTCGGTACGCGTGGATGCGTAGTCCGCAAAAGCTGTTCCGGGGAGTTCCACACAATCACGAGTGTCGTGGGGACCACTACATAATTCGCATGAAGAAGTGATTTTGTTCACTTGGCTTGAAGGCTTAGGAGCTTCGTAAGATTTCATGAGAAACTTGACTTGGTCCTCAAGTTCCATGATCTTATGGTCGGGAGTGCTAGAATTGTTCGAAGGCAAAGATATTGCCTTGACCATTTTGTTCAAGTCACGGGGATCATTCCAACTTTCGTTGTCATAGAGAGCAAGATCTTCTATGAGTTCCCACGATTGTTCCGCACTTAGATCACGTAGCTTACCACCGGCCGACTAGTCAATGGCTCGCCTCGTGGAGATGTCGATATGGTTATAAAAGATTTGGACTTGGAGCCAAAGATCTATGCCATGATGAGGGACTTTTTGGAGTAAGTCCTTGAAACGAGTCCATGCTTCATAAAGAGATTCATTTTGACGTTGTTGGAACATCAAGATGTCATTTCTAAGCTTAGTAGTTCTCCCCGGTGGGAAAAATTGAGCAAGGAAACGAGTGGTGAGATCATCTCATGTGGTGATGGATCCTGCGGGTAAACGCTCAAGCCATTGACTAGCTTGATCCCGTAGAGAGAATTGGAATAGGCGTAATCGGGTTATCTCTCTAGTTGCAACATCTAGGTCTATGGAATCTACGATTTTGAGGAAGTCCTTAAGATGTTGGTTTGGATCTTCGGAACGAAGTCCATGGAATGCACATCTGCTTTGCACCAACCGGATGGTGTCGGATCGCAAGGGGGTCACATTGGCTCTGGTGAGCTCAATGGTGTTTCGGTAGCCTTGGTGGCTAGGTCGGGAATACTCTCCTAAGGTTCGGGGCCTAAGGGGTTCTAATGGTGGGTTTTGTTGTGGTGGGATGACGGGTTCAAAGATGTTCCCGTTGTCCATGATGTCGGGTGGTTACGAACAAAGGCACAAAGAAATAGATAGACTAAAGAGAACCTAAAAATATAAAAATAAAATCTTACTAGAAAGGAATCTAGCAAGTAGACCTAATAAAAAGAAATTCTAACCTAGACAATAACTATTCCCCGGGCTGCGGCGCCAAAAACTTGATGCGTGGGAATCGCAACAGGCTTTACCTCTCGAGGGATCTCGAGAAGCTTACAACCCCCACCAGGCAGTACCTGATCGTTGTAGCATAGTATAGTGACAAGTACCGGGGGATTGATCGTTCAGCTTAGGAATAGTGTCGCTAGGATTAGAAGACCTAAATACTAGTTCTAAAGGTGAGGGATGATTATTTTTGTATTTTTATATTTTTTAGAAAGCAAGTAAAATTCTCGGGTTTGAAGGATTTGGGCGGAATTAGTTGCTAATCAACTAACCCAATACTAAAGATGCAATCAAAATAAAATACTAGAAATGAAAATAAACTAAATTATACTAAAGTTGTGAGCAATAAGTGGAGAAAATGTGTTTACTTAGATTTCACTACTCCCTAGACATCTTTTACACGTTAATTACTTGTTATAATTGCATGGATGACGGATCGTATTCCTTAATACCATTCATGGGGTGACACACTTAACTCCCTAATTCTATGAGCTCTTATCTCCTCCTACACCATGCCCAGCACAACTATAGGGATTTTAAACAGTGGCTCATGCATTAAATACAACCAATAAAGACCTAGTGCGCGTCGGTTCATGTTTCTTAAGACGTTCAAGCATGTTACCAATTGGAGATCTGCCAGTTTTCTTAAGCCTAACATATAAATCATTCATCCAAGACAAGTATAAACAAGTAATCAACACATAATTAACATCTAGGTTTCATTAGATCCAAGCAAACACAAGATAGATCTAGCCTAGCATGATGGAATTAAGACAAGAACAAGATATAGACAACCAACACATAGACATATTGATTGAATTAAAAGAACACTTATCTCAATTACACATGAAAGGTATCAAGGGCTTGGAACCCTTGAAAAACCTGTAAAATTTGCACCAAAATCGTACTTAGGGTTTCTCCAAAACTTCTCTCTTTTAATGTGAAAATTAGAAAACTATATATAGGAAAAGGGGTCTGACGGCGTCAAGACCAATCTTGTGACGCCGTCACCTCGCCGCCAAAACTATTCTCGGACTGCCTTGATCTACATTTGACGCCGTCAAGACTTAATCATTTCCAGGCCGTCATGACTTTTACTCTTGACGCCCTACCTTCGTGACGCCGTTAAATCTCTACTGGATCGTCGTGGAATTTTGCTCTTGACGCCGTCAGGAAGTTACTCTTGACGCCGTCACCTACTGTTCCCAGCATGGAAAATTAAGACTTTGGCGTTTTCTTCACTTTTATGCTCCAAAAACGTCCGAATTGCTTCCTTTTCCAGATTTCTCTCCCAAAGTACCTAAAATCACAAAAGGAACGATTTAGGGCAATATTTGATCAAATAAATTCGAATTCGGGCTTAAATGACCCCCTAAAAACGGATCATTTTTCGCCTCATCACCTCCTCTTCTTCTTCCTTTTCATCATCAGAGGATCTTCCCCCATACCCATCTGAATGAGATGATTCAGATTATGATAGAGAAATGGAAAGACGATGGAATGCTTTGGATAAGGGGGAACCAAGTAATGCCCCCGTTCTTGCTGAAAGGCAATATGTCTCTCCCTTCATTTTCACATCTGATGAAGACTCTTCAGAGGATGAAGACGAAGATCCATCATTTCTTCCTCCTTCCACACCAGAGAGACCCCAACCAAGGCCTAGGAAGAGAAATCCATCTCTTCCAACATCACGGGGTGTGGTGTTGGGTCTTCCTGCTCCAGGATCTGGTTCATCTTACCATGGACGCAGGGGAAAGGGCAAGAAGGCAGAGGTGGTGGGAAAAGGGAAAGGGAAATTGGTGTAGGTGATGATGGGATGTTGCCAAGGACCAAAGATATAAAACTCGGTTCTTGAGCATCTTCGTTGTCGTTTTCATCAATCCATCCTTCCTTTTTCAGCTTCAGCTTCTTCATCATACTGGTTATGCATCAATCAGCTTTTGTAATAGATGATAGGAGCTTGAATAATTAGGATAGACTTGTATAGGGTTGAATCTTGTAATTCCACTTGGAGTTGTTTGTCATCTGTAATTTGTTCTTAGATTGAATGAAAAATCATTTGCTAATTTTGATCTCTTTAATGCTTTAATCAGTAGAAATCAATCTCAGCATCCATTATACTTTAGAAGAAACAAATCTCAGCATCCACATTAAAATATGTTATTGGGCATCCTGCAAAATAGACACAGACTAGCAAACAAACCAAACAAACTTACAATACATTAGTTGGTTAGTGTTAGCCAAACAATAATATACACAAAATATACAAATTTTACAATTACAATCCTCCGCTGAGGCATATGCCTCCTCTCAAACATTGCATTCAAGGGTTAAGCATACCAATATGGACCACTAAATGTTGAAACCTAGATCCATCAAAAGCTTTAGTTAACAGATCTGCCACATTATCATCTGTGTGAATTTTGACCACTTTAATTAAATGTTTTTCATAAGCATCCCTGATAAAGTGGTGCCTGATTTCAATATGTTTGGTTCTATTATGAAATACTGGATTTTTAACAATGCAAATGGTACTTTGATTGTCAATAAAAATGGTGGTATTCATGAAATTATACCCATAATCCAGCAATTGATTCTGAATCCATAGAACCTGTCCACAACAATTGGTAGCAGCAACATACTCTACTTCAGTAGTAGAGGTAGCAACAATGGTCTGTTTCTTGCATTGCCAAGAAATCAGTCTTCTTCCAAGGAATTGGCAAGCTCCAGTTGTGGATCTCCTATCCATATTGGCACCAGCATAGTCACTATCACTATATGCCTCCAGCTTAAAAGGAGATTCTTTTGGGTACCAAAGACTTAATTTAGGTTGGCCTTTCAGGTACTTAAAGATCTTTTTGACAGCATTCAAGTGAGAGGTAAGTGGAGTGACTTGGTGCCTTGAACAAGCACTCACAGCAAATGTAATATCAGGTCTAGAAGCAGTCAAATACATCAAAGAACCAATCATGGACATGTACAAATGGACATTCAAAGGAAGATCAGGTTCAAGATTGTTCTTTGGTTTGGGAGCTTCATAGGGAGTAGTGGCAGTCCTGACATTCTCCATATCAAACTTCTTCAACATATCTTTTACATACTTATCCTAACTGATAAAGATACCATCAGGTTTCTGCTGAACTTGTAAATCCAAAAAGAAAGTGAGCTCCCCCTTGGGACTCATATGAAATTCTCCCTTCATCAAATCCTTAAACTCTCTACACCATTCTTCTTTTGTGGAACCAAATATGATGTCATCCACATAAACCTGCACAAGAATGATATCCCTTGAGTCTTTCTTAAGGAAGAGAGACTTGTCAATGGCACCTCTTCTGTAACCATGCTTCAGCAGAAATGCAGAAAGCCTAGCATACCAAGCTCTTGGTGCCTGATGAAGTCCATAGAGAGCTTTGACAACCTTATAAACGTAGTCAGGATGACCAGGGTCTTCAAATCCCTTAGGTTGAGTCACATAAACCTCCTCTTCAATCTCACCATACAGAAAAGCACCTTTCACATCCATCTGATATACCATAAAGCCCATATATGATGCATAGGCCAAGAATATCATGATTGCTTCAACTCTGGCCACTGGTGCAAAGACTTCATCATAGTCTATGCCTTCCTCTTGCCTGAACCCCTGATCCACTAACCTTGCTTTGTTTTTCACCACAATACCCCTTGCATCTCTTTTATTCTTCAAAATCTATTTTGTCCCAATTGCATATTTACCATCAGGGAGAGGGACTAGTATCCAACCTCCTGATTCTTAAATTGCAACATCTCTTCTTGCATTGCTTCAAGCCAACTTGAATCAGCAAGTGCTTGAGGAACACTGGTTGGCTCTATCTGAGAAAGGAAGCAAGCAAACAGACAATGTTTGAAGTATGTATGATTGTTCCTCTGTTGATTGTAGACATAGGAAATGAAAGCAACTTCACCATATTTAGTGTTCTTCACAGTGCTGCTAGTTCTAACAGGTGCTTGAGGATCTCCAATAATCTTTGATAGGGGATGAGCATTATTGATCCTCTTTGTTGCTGTAGGGTTGACATTGATTGTGGTATCAAGGTTATTGACAGTGGGTCCAAACTCAGTATCATAGGAAGTTGAGTTAAAGATCCCAGGCTTAGGTTGATAATTACCAAGATCAGAAGGACTTGGAAATCTTGTGAATGGCTTCTCAAAGTCAGTAGACACTTCAGTAGAAATGGGAGATTGTGCAGCAGGACTATCAGCAGCTTTGATCACATCAGCAGAAACAGGAGAGCCTTCAGCAGAACTATCAATAGCATCCTTGTTTCCACTGACTGCTTGTGCTGATTGTTGAAGTAAGGCATCAGCTTCTTGTTCAAACTTTTCACTAAGTCTCTTAGCTTCCTGATTGGCTGCATATTCTTGCTTCTGAAGTCTAGCAATATCCTCTGCATAATGTGACTCATCTTCTTGTTCAGCAGCAGAATGATTACCTGCAAAATGGTTAGGTGGAAAAGAAGGTACAACAATGGTTTGTTCATCATTCTCAGAGTCACTCTCTGAGTCATCATCCAAGGAACCTGCAGGGTTAGAAATTGTATCTTTGGTACCTGCATTTGGATTAGAAACATGTCTAGTGTACCCCAAGTAATCAGTCAAATAATCTAGGTCAAAATACCAAGAATGACCTTGTCCTTGAGTATTAGGCTGATCTTCTAGAAATCTTAGGTTAAGGGTCTCCTCTATCCTTTTGGCATTCAAATTGTAAACCCTATAGGCCTTGCTATGAGCTGAATAACCCACAATGTAACCCTCATCAGCTTTCCCATCAAACTTTCCCACTGTATCAGCAGTAATCAAAATGGTCACTTTGCAACCAAAAGGTTTAAGGTAATGAATGTCTGGAACTTTCCCAGTGAGAAGTTCATAAGGTGTCTTGACATGATGTCTAGTGATGGATACCCTGTTCAAGACATAGCAAGCAGTACTTACTGCTTCAGTCCAAAACATAGTGGGTAACTTAGAGTCTTCAAGCATGGATCTTGCTGCCTCTATTAAGGTCCTATTTTTTCTTTCAGCAACCCCATTTTGTTGTGGGGTTCTTGGAGTGCTATAGTCCCTTTTTATCCCTTTAGACTTACAGAATTCTATGAATGCAACATTTTTGAACTCTGTCCCATTGTCACACCTAATGCCTTTAACCTTTTTATTTAGCTGGTTTTCAACAAGGGTAATAAATTCTTTTAAGATAGGAGTTGTTTCATCTTTAGTTTTCAAAAAGAATACACAGCAAAACCTGCTATAATCATTAGTGATAACCAAGAAGAAGTACTTATGATCAATACTTCTGATAGGAGTTGGACCAAAGAGATCCATGTGCAGCAACTGAAGAGGTTCTGAGATGGTGCTCACAGCTGTTATGGCTTTGTAAGAGGCTCTGTGCTGCTTTCCTTTGTTTCAAGCAACACAATTGTGTTCATTGGTGAAGACTTTTGAAGGAAGGCCCTGACGTCCAAGTTTAGACAACTTGTTGATGGTCTTGTAGTTCACATGAGCCATTCTCCTGTGCCACTTTGTAGATTCATTCTGGGAAGCTTTGGCCACCAAACATGTTAGATCACCTTCTGGCTTAACATCATTCAGATTGAATGTGTACAAGTTGAAGGTTCTAGGAACTCTTAGCAAAACAGTTGTATCTTCTGAAAGTTTGAAGTCCTTTGAGAGCACAAGACATTCATCCTTAGAGAAGAAAACTTTGTTCTTGGTGTCACATATTTGTGATACAGAGAACAGGTTAAAGTGCTCAAGTTCCTTCACATAATAAACATTCTTAAAATCTAACAGAGGTGTTTTAATGGTTCCTTTCCCAGTGATTTTGCCATCTCCACCACCAAAAGTCACATTGCCTCCTCCCTCTATAGGCACAAAGTCATGCATCTTATCCTTGTTCCCTGACATACTTCTGGAACAACCACTATCAACTATACCTACTTCAATACTCTTCAGGGGATGATCCTACAATAACAACAAAAATATACAAGAGTTAGTACACAATAGAGACTCAAGTCATTGCTGATTTGAGCCTGCCTTGTGGATCATAAGAGGTAGGCCATGTAGATGTTTTAGATCCACCATTGTTCTTGGGCCTGTACTGCAAATTAGGTCCCTTCTTTGTCCAAGAACAACCTACTGAGGGCTTCACAGCAGTATCCCAATACCCTCCACCAACATACATAGAGTCAAACTGTCTAGGCCAACAACCATTAGAAAAGAAAGAACTAGTGGGTCGAACATAAGGTCTTGTACTGGTTCTTCTCCATGAAGAATATTTTTCAGCAGAATTGGGTTTCTGCTGATGTGGAATAAAAGATGGTATTTCATTAACATTCTTCCACATTTGCCTAGGTTTTCTTTGACTAACACATACACCCATTCTTTGCTCATGAAAAGTACAATCCTTAATCAAATGAAATTTACTTCCACACACAAAACATTTCTTCTTTTTAGAAGATTTATTCAAAGTGAAAGATGTTCCATAACATGAAAAAGCATTCAAACCACAAACATTAACAGGATTGTTTTTAACAGAACTAGAAACATTGTTTTGCAAAGAATTAAAAAACAAGTCTTCAGAAGAAACTGTCTTGGAATCAGCAGTAACTCTAACAGGCATGTGGGGAGTCTTGGGTGATGTCTTGGGAAGGTCTGACTTCTTACTTGAATCACAACTGGCATATGAAGTAGACCCTTCATCAGAAGACTTGTCACTGTCACAACAAGAGACAAAGTCAGTAGATTTAATAACAGGGTCTGGCAAGTCACTTGACTTTTTGCCATAAAGATGATATGATCCATCAAAGTCAACAGGTATGGACAGGTCTATTGGCATGTGTTCTCCTTTAATAGGTCCAGGTACAACATTCAATCCCCATTCCTTAACATATTTTACAGGTTTTTGAAATTCTAGGAGAGGTTCAGGGTCAAAAACACTGGATATATCAGGGTAAGTTAATTCCTCAGGATCTATATATTTATCATACCCTAATGCTTTTCTAGACCTAACAGATTGACTACTTTCAATCAATTTATTTAAATGAGAGGCCCCTTCTTGCCACTTCATACGACCAGCCACTTCTTTATCTAACTTTACTTGTAATTCTTGTATTTCTTTTTCTACATCAGATTTTTCTTTTTCAGTACATCTTAAATCTATCTTTGCACATTCTAAATCACTTTCTAAAACTCTTATCTTTTCATCATATTTAAGTTGATTCTTTTGAAACCAAACCTTCTGTTTTTCTGAAGTTTTTAAAGCCTTTTTATAGGCCTCAACTTCTACATAACACTCATTGTATTTAGGTTTCAATTCATCATATTCTTGTTTTAGTTCATTATATCTTACACTACAGCCAAAAACACAATTGTGTACCTGAGAGATGCCCATCAAGGAAACTTGCTCCTTCTTATCCTCTGAGGGGGAGTATGCCAGCATATTCACTTGTTCAGAAGTAGAAGCTTCCTCTTCAGGAGGTTCATGAACAGTCCAATCAATCTGACTATCCAGAGTCACCAAAGCTTTGGAAGGTACAGCTTTAGAAGTCCCTGATTCCAATAGATATGAGCTATATCTAACTTCATCACCAGACTTTCTTTCCTTGCATTCTCTTGAAAAGTGGCCCATCTGACCACAAGTGTAGCATTTAACCTTCCTTCTGTCAAATCTTGCTACATCTCTTCCATTAAAACCAAACTTTCTCCCAGACTTATTCTCAAACCTTTTGATGTTCATAGAAATCATTGCTAACTGCCATTTCAAGTGCATCTCCTCCATCTCCAATGGATCCACCTGTTCAAAATCCTCATAAGCTAGAAACTGCTGATGTTGATATTCAGCAACAAAGGAGTGAAGAATATCTTCCATTACATTACTGGATTTTGTTTTAGGAGTTGGTTTAGTTTGGGTTTGAGAAGATGCTCCTGAGGTGTAAGAACTTGAGGCATGATGCACCGGATTGGATGTGCTGCTAACAAAGGCTGAGTGAGTGGATGGACGAATGGGACTTCTAACATCAGGCTCAAGAGATTTAAGCTTGTTGTAGAGGTCATCAAAAGAGATCATGTCTAATCCACCCTTGGTTTTGAGAGCAATGCTGACTTGCAACCAGGATGGTGGCAAAGATCTTAGAAACTTAGCATTGCAGTCCTCATTATCCGGCCTAGCCTTCAACTGATTAAGTTGACTCAAGATCCTGTGGAACCTGTCATAACCTTTGTGGATTCCTTCTTCCTCAGATATCTGAAACTCTTGAAACTGCTTCAGCATTGACTTCTTCATCCTTCTTGACTCCTCATTCCCACCAAATCTAGCCTTAATGGCCATCCAAATGTCCTTGGCATCTTCCATGAAGTGGAAGTCACCCATGTAGTCATCTGGTATAGCCTGAAGGAGAATTGTTCTGACCTTATTCTTCCTCTGCACGGCAAGAACTTCTTCAGCAGTTTTGGGACCTACAATAGTCACAATCCCATCAACATCTTTGACATGTCTCTTTAAGCTGTTGCCCTTACGAACAACTTCCCAAAGGTTCCAGTCAATGTTTGTGATCCAGTTTTGCATCTTCATGGACCACAATTCATAATCTTCAGCATTCTTAAGGTATGGGAATTTGGCATTACTGTTTGAGAGATTGAGTTGTTGGAGAGAAGTGGTGTTAAGGTTCTGGGTTGTATCAGCTTCATTATCTGATCCAGGCATTGTTTTTGATTGTTTTTTATTGAGAGAGTGTAAGATTGGTGTTTCTTAGTATCACAGAGACTCTCCCGAGGCTCTGATACCACTTGTTGAGACTAAGACCTTGATAGATCTTTGAGCACTCGTGGATCGTTAGTTATGTTAATGTAATCACTAACACACTAATAGATAATATCTGTAACTTGTATTTTAAAGCGGAAACAAACACAAGTTTAACAACTGAATACTAAGAACAATTGGTCCTTTATGGATATTTTAATAACAATGAAAGTGTTTTCTAAAAACGTGTCCACAATACATAATCGTGTGTTCCTTTTATACACAAGGAACCCTAAACCGTTTCTCAAGAAACGTATATTCTAAAACTTTTAAAAGTAGATATGCATTATCACTACCTAATTAAACTCATGCATATCCTAACTAAAACACATAAAATACGGAATAACTATATCCGCAGGAACTAATAATGCTGAAACTAGACTTCAGCAGAAACACTCTTGTCAGCAGAATCTGTCTCTTCAGCAGTAACCATCAGTAGAATTCTTACTTAGCAGAATTCTCAACAACTTGATTACGCAATGAACAAGAAAAAGAGCTCAGAGTTATTAACAATTTGCTAGGTGAGATAACTCTATTATGCTACAGATCCATGATTGTGCTCCAGATATCGAAAGGCTGCGTGAGCTGCCTCAAGATCATCAAACAATCAGGTTCAGTATAGAAACTCTAGTAAGAAACGATGAAACAGATCTGCAACTTCATGTCGCCTTGAAGATGGTTAGGGAATAAGTGTTGCAAGTGTGGGAAGAGAAGTCAGATCTCATCGACAATTACAAATCTATATAAAAGATTCATGAGAATCGTTGGATGATTTGTTTTGTATTTTTTTGTATTCGATTTTGAATTTTAAATTATGATTTGAATTTTAAATACCAAGGGGTGTTTTGGATTTTTTGGTTTTTGAATACAAATAATATAAAAGGTTACAAGGGGCCAAAGTGATTTTTTTTAATACACTCATTCAATGCCTCGTCAAACCTATAACACAACACGTTAACGTACGTTTAATGCAGACCAACGGTATGTTAACGCACCATTTAACGCAGGGCGTTAAGCTTAACATGAGGGGTCCGGTCACCATACCGAATGCTCTTATAATAATCAAATATTAAATTTGTCTATTCATTGTCATTTACATGTTAAATGTTAAATGTGGATTAAAAAATTTATTATCGTACCAGTAATGCGAAAGTTTTGTATAAACCCGCCACGACATGCGGGCTTCAATTTACTCGTTTCTGGCGAAGATAGTTTAGTTAACGTACACCAATTTTGTCTATTTATCGATTTTATTCTTCTATCATAAAAGAAGGAAAATAAAAATAAAAATAAAAATAAAATAAAAGAGGACAAGCCTTTAATTATGGAACAAAGATCATTTGAGGACTAAACATTCTTTACATACCAAGGGATCAATCCTCACCTTTCATTCATTTTGATCTAATGGCTTAGATTAGAGTTAATATTTACACTACAAGGGTATTTTAGTACTATTTAAATACTTTCTTTTTTACTCTTATCTCTCAATTAATGTGTCATTTTTTCACACACACAAAGTGTGTGTTTGTTTCTTCTCTCTCATCTAACTACCTCTTCTAACCATCTCCTTCATTGCGATCATCATAGAAACCCTAATTTTTTCTTCTAAATTCATTAATTGATCTCATTCTTCATCCCGTACATCACCTAACCCTAATTTTTTATCGTTTATTTTTATTTAAGCTTAATTCAAAGCTGAATTATAAGCTATCTATTTCTATAAGCTGAATTATGAGCTAACTTACTTATTTTTTTCATATTATATGCAGGTTTTATGGATTCGCTTCAAAGTTCTGTTTCTACTACTTCTGAAGAGATCGCTGTTAATGATTCTTCTACTGCTTTTGAAGAGATTGTTGTTAGTGATGATGTTTTAGCTAAGTATGCTGAGGAGATTGTTGCTTATGAACACGGTGATGAATCCGTAGCAATTAAGAGTGAGTTTTTTTTATTATTTTAATTTTTTCTATAATCCGTTTGTTAGTGTTAATAAGCTATGTTATTTAGATGTTATAAGCTCTGAATATGTTATTAAGATGTTATAAGCTCTGAATAAGTAGTTTTAAGCTTTGAATGAGTAGCTGATTATATTTGTAGTTTGGATATCATATATGATATATGACATGTGATATATCAATGTTTTTGTATCAAATGATATATCATATGTGATATATTAATCTCAGCTTTGAATAAGTAGTTTTAAGCTTGTCATATCATATATGATATAGCACATGTGATATATCAATGTTTTTGTCTTGCATGTGTTATATCATATATGATATAATTATAACATGTGTCTGTGATTTCATTTTTAGTAAACCTCTGTTTTTAATTTTTTGTTTTATTATTTTTTTTCCAGATTTGAATGCTTTGAAAACTCCTGAATCATTTGCTACTCACTCTAATTTTGATACTCCTAGTGGAACTGTTTATTATATTCCGAAAGTTCCTGTGGATGTGTTACTTGTTAAGGGCAAAGTTTATAAGTCGATTGATGAGTGCATTGCTGCTTATATGAAATATGCTGCTAAAGCAGGGTTTGCGGTTAGGAAGTCATGCCAGAAAAGGTTGAGGAATGGTACTGTGAAGCAAAAGTATTTAGTGTGTAATAGGGAAGGTTGTCCAAAAGGAATTCATGTGGACACGTTAGACTTAGAGAATAGTGACAAGCAGGTTAGAAGTTCGAACCTGCATATCACAGGGTGCAAAGCACGTGTCATTTTTGATTTGATTCCTGGTACTTCTAAGTACAGGTTGAATGTCTTTGATAGTATTCATAATCACGAGCTTGGACGTGAAGAGTATAAGCATTTGTCAAAGACTGAGAGGCAGTTGACGTATGCTGAGCAATTGTTCATTGTTAAAGCTGCTAGCGTAAATATAGGCACAACGAAAGCTCATCACATCTTAACTGGTTTGAAGGGTTCTTATTTGCTTGTTCATGGAACGACTGTTGATTTTAACAACTTTTTAGGGGTGTGAACTGCTATATAGGTGATAGTGATGCGCAAATGCTTATATATAAGATGGAGAATAGGAAGAAGCACGTGCCGGATTTTTCATTTGATTATTTGGTCGAAAATGCTGAGCTTGCGGCTATTTTTTGGGCTGATGAAGTTTCTAAGTTCAACTATAGAGATTTTTGTGATGTTGTTTCGTTTGATGCTACTTACAGAACAAACAAGTAAGTATATGTATGTTTAGTATGATATTTTGATTATATGATTTTCTATTTAATCTGTTATTTTAAGTATTTTTGTTTTTTGTTTTTCAGGTACAAAATGGTGTTTGTTCCCTTTACAGCCATAGATAATCATCGGAGGTGTGTAACAGTCACAGCAGGCTTGTTGAAGAACGAAACTACAGCTTCGTATATTTGGTTGCTGAAAGTGTTCATAAAGGCATTTGGTAGGGCTCCAAATATTGTTGTTACTGATCAGGATGAGGCTATGAGAAATGCCATTGAAGCTGAGTTTACGGGTTCTAAACACAGACTTTGCATGTGGCATATTACTCAAAAGCTCCCTGGAAAGGTATTTTTCTGCCTTTTTGTTTATCATATGTGATACTTGATTCTCTGTGTATTTTTTATTGATTTATCATATATGATAATTTGAACTTTTTTTCCAATAATATGTTAAATCATATGTGATACTTGATTTTATTTGTATTTATTACTGGTTTATCACATATGATAACACATATCTATTTTCAAATCATTTGTTAAATCAAATGTTATTTGTTTTGTTTATAGATATGTTCAAAAATCTATGATGATACTGACTTTAAAAAGAAGTTTAATCAAATTGTATGGAATATGTATATCGGTCCGGAGGAGTTTGAGGATAGATGGTCAAAGTTATTGGAGGAGTTTAGTTTGCAGAATCATAAGTGGTTAACAAAGATGTTTAATATACGTTCGTGTTGGATTCCTGCTTATTTTATTGATTCCCCCTTGTGTGGTTTGATGAGGACGACGTCTAGATCTGAGAGTGAGAACTCCTTTTTATCTCATTTTACGAATCAAGGTTCCACTCTTATGAATTTTATGAATTGTTTTGAGACGGCAATGGAAAAGCAAAGGCATATACAAGAGAGGCTTGATCATAAGACTATTGATTCTGTTCCAAAGTTTAGAACCTATCTTAAGATTGAACGTCATGCTTCGAAGGTTTTTACTCGTCCTCTGTTCGAGCTTGTTCAAGCAGAGATTTTTGCAGGCACATGGTATTGTCAAATAGAAACCAAAAGCTTGGTTGAAGGATCTGAGGTCTCTGTTATTAGAGAAACAAAATTTGTTGATGCACTAATGGAGAAGAAGAAAGCTAAGTTGAGAGAGAAAGCTAGGAAGAGAGTTAAGGATAAAGGTAAGGATAACGATAAAGCTGAAGAAGAAGAGCCAGTTAACTTGTTTTATAGAGTTGATGGATTATATAAGGTATGTTAGCTACTTAAAAAAATATTGTTTATTTATTTATTTTTTTTTCATATATGATTTTTTACTACCTTATTTCTTTTGTTTTATCATATATGATTTTTTACTATCTTCTTTCTTTTTTGCCCATTAAGGTGTTGCGTAACCAAGAGGATGGATCAGTTGTATGTTCCTGTCAGCTTTTTCTTCGAGTTGGAATATTATGCAGGCATGTTTTTTGTGTTTTAAGAACGCCAATATTGAAGTGATTCCAAGTCAATACATACTGAGGCGTTGGACAAAGAACCTTATACCTGCTGCTTTGAGGAACAAACGGAACAGATATCGTGAGAAGAATGAGATTGTTGAGAATTATGCAAATGAGGCAAGTTCCATTGTTGATCACTGTATCTATATGTTGAGTAAACATGAGGCGAGGTTGTCTTCTTTTGTTGAAAAGTTGAGGTTGCTAAAGATTGATGTCGAGGCTGATTGCCCAAATCCTCCTTTTAAGAAAAAGGCTGACAATTTGGAGGAACTTGTTGGAGTCCCGAAGCCAGCTGAAAAAACCATTAACAATCCAGCTCTTGGTAATCCTAAAGGCCGTAAAAAAATGCGCATAAAAGGAGGTAAAAAGCAAGCTCTTGAAAAGAATTCGAAGAACAGGAATGCATGTTCGTTATGTGGAGAGACAGATGGTCACAACAGGAGGACGTGCCCAAAAAAGTTTGCAGAAGAGGCCGAGTTGGATCAAGTTGAAGTTACAAGGGAAGGGGATTTGGATCAATCAGAAGTTACAAGAGGAGAGGTCTTGGATCAAGCATGAATTTCAACATAAATCGTCTTCATATTTTTTTTTTAATTTCTTTGATTATTATTTGTTTTGTCGGATTGTGTTGAAGAAATTTGAGTAACAGACCTAGACATGATTGTTTGATTATTACTGAGTTTTTATATGAAACAGATTGTTGCGGATTGTTTTCTAGAGTTTTGGTTACTTTCATTTGAGTTATCACATATGATAATCCAGAAGTAATTTATTTAGGTGTGTTATCATATATGATAATTCTCCGATATCATATATGATTTTACACTTGGTTTTTTCCATTTTGATTTATCATATATGATAACTTATAAAGAAGAGTATATTATGATTGTGTTCAAGTGTTTTTGTTTCTTTCGTTTTAGTTATCACATATGATAAAATTCTGAAGCAAATTTTTTAAGTGTATTATCATATATGATATTTATGTATGATACTTTTTTTTTTTTTTTTTTTTTTTTTTTTTTTTTTTTTTTTTTTTTTTTTTGCAGTGTGCTATAAAACAGAGTCGATTATCGATAAAAAACAGCCATTAGAATTGATTTATCAATTTGTGCAATAAAAACTTAAACAAGACATTCAAAATCACATCCAGAAATGTTTCGCCATTTTCATTTCTTGAAAAATGATGGCAACGTAGTACTTGGAAAGTTAAACCATTATCCTACCTGGAAATTTAAACTGTCTTGTGATATTCTAGCATACGACATACGAAATAAGACATTGTTTTAACATGTTTAAGCCATATTATATGACATACGATATTACATAATAAAGTCTAAAGAAATTAGATCTTAATCTGCATTATTTGCCCCAAAAAGATTCTGTACGCCCCCGTCCTTCTATTCTTTGTGTTGTTAGTCCTACTTCTGAATTTTCCACCACTAACTGCTAACCTTTTCCATCATTTTGCACTTGCAACATGCTCCTTTTTCTGCTCTTCCTTCTTGTTTCCAATCTCTTCTCTTATCAACTTCTGCAGCTCTTCCTTGTTTGTGTGTTTCTTTGCAAACTCAAGTGCTTCTTCATTTATCATTTCTCGGTGATTGTTCAGTTCATGCGTTAACATCTTGGCTGCATACTTGATTCTCATTCTTATTATCTCCAACTGCTGTTCTTTTCCTTCTTTTGGAAATTCAAAGTTCCAGTTCTTCAAAGTTTCTCCACCATAGTGCTCCATATGCATCATTATGAAAATACCACAATCAATGACATTCTGTGTTGTTCCCCACTTTAGCTTCATCACTGTTGTCTTTTTTTTTTTTTTTTTTTTTTTCCGCTATGTCAGATGCTTTTTTATGCTTGTGGGATTCCTGATATCTTGAAACAGTTTTTTCTACACAAAATAGAAAATTCATTTTAACAAAGACAATTCATTATCTCATATGCCGAAGGCATTTTCTGCGGCTTTGCCGCAGAAGACGCCTTCGGCTACAGCTAAGCCGAAGGCTTAGCTGAATAAGACCCTTCAATGTAAATTTATAATATCTAATCACTTACTAGAACATCACATTGTTTTTATTTTTTATATCATATATGATACTTGATTTTCTTTTGTATTTTTTATAGGTTTATCATATATGATAATTCACATGTTTTTTCAAATCATTTGTTGTATCATATATGATACTTGATTTTCTTTTGTATTTTTTATAGGTTTATCATATATGATAATTCACATGTTTTTTCAAATCATTTGTTGTATCACATGTGATACTTTTTTCCCCATATATGTGATAGTGAGAACACAATAATAAATCAGTACGCGTCGTTACTTGAGCATAATCTGTAATTACTTACCAGAATGTCACATTCTTTCGAGTATTTTGATTCATAAGTCACCCCTGAGTTGGAGTTGTCAAGGATGACAGAAGTACCTTTGAGTAGATTGAAAACAACCAGATAAAAGTGTTCATGTGCAATTATTGGGAAGAATGCTTGTATAAATAGATTAAGAACAATCAGATTCATTTTAATACAAGTAAAACTTTTTTAATAATAAGTCAAATTATTTTTTTACCAATTCCACATGATCCACTGATTTATCTTCTGGATTGCCTTTAAACACGGTTGTCAAGTTTGCACAAAACTCTTCATACTGCTTCTCTTCATCTTCCTTTTTTGCTTGCACTATTTGTGTTGTCTGTTTTTATAAATCAACATATGTTAGAGAAACAAATTTAAGATTTTAGCAATTAAGTTCTAATTTTTTAGGTAACTTACAAGTATTCCCGTGTGAAAATACTGTTTGATCTTTCCTCCTCTGTTGTTGATTGTTTCTCCATAGCTTAAAATACAAGCAAAGTTGTCGATTACACTAGAGTCCACTTTTAATTGTGGTGCTAGTGTTTGCATGTTGTCTCTGAGTGTTGCTGCGCCCCATGCCCATTCTGTTTGAAATATAAATTCGCTACACAAATAGATAAAAGCATAGTTAGATATATTTTTAGCACAATTTCACACTTTTTATTCATTTGATTCTTTAATAGTATAAAGCATGCTTACTATGGATTTCCTTGCATGGAGAATAGAGCATTGGTTACTGTCAATTCATCTGGCTGAGATGGTGTATTTATGACAGTTTTCTTGTTCATATATGGTGAAACCAGATATCTTGAAGGCTTTTTTTGCTCCTTTTTCAAGTCACTTTTCTTCCTCTTTAGCTTCTTCAGCAACTTGATTTCTCATCCTTTTTGGATTCTTTGGTGTTTCAATTGCAACCGCTTTTTCAATCATTGGTGTTTTTTCTTTTGCTACCGTGTCAGTTTGAACTTCAGGTTTGTTGCTAACCGGGCTTATACCAAGACTGAAAGTTGGTGGTGAAATTGATTTCATTCTTCTTGTTGTCATTTTTTGTTGTGGTGAGGTGGATTTTCTTGCTGTGGTTTTTGTCGATTTCTGTTGTGATTGATTAATCTTTTCCAAATTTTCTTGTGCTTGACTCATAAACGTTTCATAATTATCATCCAAAATGAAATAGGCATCTAGGTCATCTCCTCCTGTCATAGATGATGGTTGTTCTTTTTCGGAAATCTTTTCTGGACTCTCTTCATCGATGCCCTGTTTTTTTAGTGTCTCAAAAGAATGAATTGGGCTTCCCTTTAACTTCTCAACTGGTTTTTCTATCTCCTTTTCCACTTCTGTTTCCTTCTCAACCGGAACTTGTTTTTCCGTCTCCAATTCTGTTTCCATCTTATCCTCTTCTTCCCTATATTCATTTTCCTCTATTTTTTCTTGTTCAACACCTATTTTCTTTTCATCTTCAGTCTCACTCTCTTCTTCACTGCCACTCACTTCTTCACTCTTTTCTTCCTTTTGCATTGTATTTTTCTTCTCACGTTCTTCATTTTCAATCCCACTCTCTTCTTCACTTTCATTCTCTTCGTCACTTCCATTCTCTTCTTCACTCCCGCTTTCATCTGTAGTATGACTGACATTTTCTTCTTTTCTATCTTTAGATTTATCTTCCTTATCCTTCTCATTGTCATCATCACTTCCATGATCACTTCCATCATTAGTGTCTCCATCATCACTGTTGCTTTCTTCACTATTTTCTTCTTTTTCTTCATCAATATAAATGTCTATCTCTTTGAACATTGATTTGTATCTTTTACATAAGCCTAACAACTGCTTGTCTCCTTTGAACTTAATCATACCCTCCCTCATCGTCTCAGCCAGTTGTTTCCTTTCATCTATTCTGATTTCAAACTTCTCTTCTATTCTTTCAATAAACTCCTGTAAAATTAGTAATATGTATTAGTTTTTTTAATCCATATTTAAAATCATATGTGATATTTTTTATTTTACAAAAATATTTGAAGTATCATATATGATAATTCACATGTTTTTTCAAATCATTTGTTATATCATATATGATACTTGATTTTCTTTTGTATTTTTTTATAGGTTTATCATATATGATAATTCACATGTTTTTTCAAATCATTTGTTATATCATATATGATACTTGATTTTCTTTTGTATTTTTTATAGGTTTATCATATATGATAATTCACATGTTTTTTTCAAATCATTTATTCAAGGCGTCTTTAGCCAAAGGCATTGACTATGGCTAAGCCGCAGGCATTACCTTCGGCTATAGCCGAAGGCTATGCTGCAATTTATAACACAATCAATTTATATAGCAAGCAAATAGAAGGTAAAATTAACCTCTATGGTTTCTGGTCTCTTTGGTGGCAATGGTTCATCGTACACATCATTTCCCTTGTATAAATTGAGACATGTTTGCTCTTCGTCTGGATCAAATTCTTCGTGATGATCAAGCTTCCCCAGGCATTCTTCCTTCATTTCCATCCCAATCCTCTTCCTCATTGCTTGCGTGTTCCAACTTCTCAGTGCTGGACGATGACGCATAACTTGAAATGCTGGGAAGTTTGTTGAGTCCAAGTACAACAGCTTTTTCATACAAAAAATAAATTTGTGTTAGATTGTAATATTTGTATAGTATTGAATCACATTTGATATATGTATAGAAACATGTAGAACAACTTACGCAGAGGAAGGTTGCTGGCCCATAAAAGTAGTCACCAATCTTCACCTTTTCCCAATTCTGCTTACTTGTTTCTAAGCAATCCATTATGTATCCACACCAGTCAATATCTGAAATTTCATCACTTTCTTTGACATGTTTTAACACTGTCTTAAACACCTTTGCACCATTATCAACTTTTCCCATCGTGCTAGCAAAGAGTGTCAAGAAGTTTATTGTGAAGATGAAATCAACATTGAATGTGCTAGATATCTCCGTTGATATTGCAGCTGGTGTGATTTTGTTCACTTGAGAGTCTTGTTTTTCCCATTGTTTGATGAAAGGATCGTCATGATCTCTTTCTTCTAGCTCTTCCAATTTGTTTGCTCCCATTGGCACACCAAGCATGCCATTGATTTTTTGTCTTGTTACCTTTATTGAGCCCTTCTCTAATCTCAATTCCATGCTTGGTGGATGGAATTTATCAACCACGTGGTATATCAAAGCACTTGGAAGTTCAGTTATCGGGAAGTTTATGTATCTTTCGAAACCAATATCTCTGAGACATTTCTTTCTTAGTTCTGTTAAACTAGCCATGGCATCAGACATGGCTTTCGGTGATGACCTTGTAATGCAGGTTGGGTATATCACCTTTTTGGTTGCTTTTCTTTGTTTTTCTTTTTTCGGTTTTTCCTTTTTGGCCTTGACAACCTTGCTTTCCTTCTCCTCCTCGTCCTCATTCTCTTCGTCTGCATCATCTTGTTTTTCTTTAATTTCTATTTTTCTCTTTTTTGTTCTCTTTTTCTCTTCCTCCTGTTTTTCGCTTCCTTCCTCCTCACCCTCTTCACGCTCTTGACTACTTTCTGCTTCTTCATTTGTTTTTTTAGTGTTTTGCCTTTTCAAACTCTTAGAAGATGTAGCAGGTTTTGCTGCTTCTTTTTTTGTTTTCTGTGCACGCCCTCTTGTCATACACTTGGTCTTCACATATCTCTTTTTTTCTCTTTGAACAACTTCTTTTTTTATTTCCTTCTTTTTTGGCTCTGGATTCTTTTTGTTGTTATCATCTTCCTCCCTTTCTATTTCCATGTCTTCTACATCTTGTATATGTACTGCAAAAAAATATTAAAATTTTATCACATGTGATAAACCAATAACAAATACAAATAAAATCAACTATCATATGTGATAAAGCATGTTATTTGAAAAAAAATATGAAATATCATATATGATAAAACATTTAAAATATAACTTTTGCAGTTTGTCTTTCTTTTGCGAATGACTTTAAGAACGGCAATGTTGTTATTACTTTTTCCACCTCATTTGTTTCCTTTGCTTTACCTTTATGTACATTTTTAAAACACGCATGTTTAGTAATTATGTTCAAGTAGATCAATTAAGATACATTATCAGTTTTTTTTTCGAAGGCTTAGCTGCATTGATAGCCTTCGGCAAAGCCGAAGGCTATCACTGCAGTTAAGACAAGTGTTTTTTTCAATATCATATATGATAAAATGCATTCAATATCAACTTAATCTATTTATAGGTGAATATTTTTGATATATCATATGTGATAAAATACAGACTAAGCAGCATCCTACGGCTTTTTCTATTCCAAATTCGTAGTGTTTGTGTATGCCAAAGGCATTTACATATATGCCGCATCCTATGCCTTTGTGTATGCCAAATGTGTCTTCATTTAAGCCGAAGGCGTCTTCTGCGGCTTAGCCGCAGCCAACACCTTTGGCATAGCCGAAGGCGTCTTCTGCGGCTTAGCCGCAGAAGATACCTTCGACATTTCCTTCTTCTGTGGCTTAGCCGCAGCCAATGCCTTCTTCTGCGGCTTAGCCGCAACGAACGCCTTTGGCATAGCCGAAGGCGTCTTCTGCGGCTTAGCCGCAGAAGATGCCTTCGGCTTTTCCTTCTTCTGCGGCTTAGCCGCATAAGACGCCTTGAGTAAATGCTTCTAATCTGTTTTTTTAATTTCAACATCCACTTATTTAGTATGTTAACTTTGAAAACCTAATTTCTAGTTACTTATTTCTTCACAGAATCACAATAACTTGCATAAACATTCAATAATCAATTTAAATTCATAACATCTTCAATATACTCTCTATACATAGTACGCATCAATATTTAAAACATATATGATAGTAAGAGATAGTAAATTTGTTGTTTGAAATGTATAAGTATACCTTTAATCGGTTTTTTAACCGTATTTTTGTTCTTCTTTTTCTCCGCCATTTTCTGTGCTATATCATCTCCGCCGCTTTCCGCCATTTTTTCCGGTGAGATTTTGGTAGATCTGGTGTTTTCTAGGGTTTGATTTTGATTGGTTTGAATATGCGTGAGTAGTGTGTGTTTTTAGTGTATGTTTGGTGAGCAATTTTGTGAGGAAATGAAAATGCGTTAGTGGTGTTTGTTGGATGTGTGATTTTACTTAATTGCCCCTCTGTGTTTTTTAGTAGTAGTATCTGTTTTGATCTCAACCATTGATCAAAAGTAAATCAATGGTCCATATTTGTCCCTTGGTATGTGAGTAAAATATGGTTTTTGAAATAACTCAACTCTTAATTATGAGGTTAAATTGTCGGCTAACAATTTTTTTTTATTGTCTGTGATCAGAAAAATAAAAAATTAAAAAAATACAAAAATAATAAAAAATTATTGTCAACGCATTAGATCTAATTTTCTTTGATGTTTAAACTTTAAAATTTGGTAAAGAGTTTAAACCTCACTATATATTAAATACAAATTTTTCGTTTTATATAATTATATATTTATTCATACAAAAATAAAATAAAATATTGTTGTGGAGTTAGAGTAGAAGTGGATCAAGGTTATTTATGGTCCATCTTGACCATGAAAAAAGAACAAGTTATGTAGAAGAAACTGAAAAGTTATGAAGTTTGTAGTGGATTTTGACTACATTGGCAGTGGCAGATGTTCAGAGATCAAAGTATGGGAAAATCCCACCATTATTCATGGGGGGGAAAAAAAGCAAACTTCTGTTAACAAGCAAACTCACGTATCCCATCAATGCTTTCACTGTTTCACACAAGGGTAAAATAAACTCACATTTACTTACATAATGAAAAAGAAACAGCTAATTTTATTTACATAATTTTTATGTTAATTTGTATGTGTTTTCACAATTATAGCAATTATACCATTTTCAATTGATTTTTATTAGATTGATAAACATGAATGATTAAGGTGAAAGATCATTTGACAAATAATTAAGGATGTTAACATCGTTTGTTTGAGGAGAAATGTGAATTAAATGCAGTATTTATTTAATTTTAAAAAATTTTCTTTCTAGAGTGTGATTAATGGAAATTTGGAATGGCTTTTAATTTTAACACATCAAATGAAGACATTTTTTTTTCCGAGCAAGCAAGAATCATATATAAAAGAACGAGAGATACAAAGAAGAATAGATTGTTCTTTAATAAGTGGTGCTTTTGTATCGTATAATTAAGTTTATTACGGAGTACATTACAACATAAATAAAGTCGACGGAAAAATGTCGGCAAATTAATATGACCCAACTAGCTGCCACTTAAAATTAATTAATCTTGAACTGAATACAAAATACGAACGTACTCATGAGATTCGACCAAATACTTTTTATTTAGATGCATGTGTAAAAGGAGAAATAAATGAGGTTTTCTTTGTATAAATTATTCGCGAATGGCGAGATTTTAGTGTTTCTGAGTATTTTTTTTGCTCATCTTAAGTAAGTCTATAGTGAAATTTGAACTTTAGACCTCTCGTGAAAAGGTTATCACAAAGTCATTTGCTCGTGGATGGATTCTCGTGCATGTATACACCATATCAAATTATATTATAACTTGCAAAATACGGATTTTTCTTATGAATTAACTATTTTTATTTATTTTATTTTTTTTAGTAACCATGATTTCTGACCTTTTGGCCGACTAATCCACGGAGTTTGAACCCACCGTCACACAGACTCAAACTAGGTAAAGCCCTACTTTTCAGAAGGTTGGCGTGGCCACTCAAGGTTGTTTGCACCTAGCATGAATTCCTATGCATTAATTAGCTTATTACTGTGATATTAGTCGGCTAAATTATATAATTTGTATGATTTAAAAATCATCTCCCATATTCTCAGCTTTAGTTATCTTGAAAACAGAAGACTAAATATAGCGTATCATATCCAACATGAATTTTACCTATTTGGAGACAAAACTTACCTCATCACTTGGTAGTAGCAACATGATGACTCCCGTCTTACACGCAAACTTAACGTGCTTCACTTAAACTCTTTGTTATGTCACCTTTGCCTTTTACCCCAAATACTCGAAAAGCAAGATATGTGACCTCCCTTTTTGTCACCATAATAAATATGTTATTTATTTTCTCATTGCAATGTTTGACTTCATATTATTCAATCTATTTAGCTGCATGAGACTAGTTTAATTTATCCATTGCATAATTGGCATTTGGCAATGAGTAGTTAGTTTATGTTTTGACGACTTTCACACAAAGGGTAGGCATTTTACTTCCATTCAAACTTATAGGTAGATAGATATACCAAGGGCAATGATTTAAAAAAGTATCATATTTGACATCATTTTTTTTGTGGGTAGTGAACAATTTTTTTTTTGTTTTTATTGGTACTTTTCTTTCAAATTCATCATTTTTAAGGTATTATGTAGGGGTGGCAATCGAGTCGTGTTCGTGTTGACCTATTCGGGTTCGCGTGTTGGCGAGTTAGTATAACATCTACCCAAACACGACTCATTTATTAATCGTGTCAAGAAACTCAACCTTAACCCGCACCTACATAACACATGTAACCCATTGTTGACCCGTTTAACCTATTTAAATAAATAGGTCAAGTAGTGAATAAGGTTAGTGGTTTGTTGATTTAACTAGCTTAAATGCCAAAATGATATAAGGATTTAAAATATGATAAAAATAACAGACAAATAACTATACGACAATTTTCTCAGTTATAAACGTCAATTTCTATGATATATGAGGTATAATCGTAATTCAATCATATTAAGTACATAATATAATATATTTAATCCACATGCAACATAAAAAGGCATGTTATATATTTTAATTTTAGAGTCTTATATACTTAAAACGGGTTCACGGGTTGACATGTTTAATATTTACTCAACCCAAACACGACCCATTTATTAAACGGGTTGACCTGTTTTTTACCCAAACCTGTTTATCCTTAACCCAAACCCGTTTAACTTCGTGTCGGGTTCGTGTCGTGTCGACAATTGCCACCCCTAGTATCATGTGACATTCCCTTTAGGGTAAAAAAAAATTTCTATTAGCTAAGAGGGGCAAAAATGTCCAAAATTTTCACAAAATACCCTAAAAAAGATGAATTTGAAAGAAAAGTACTCACAGAAGTAAAAATTTTTGTTCGCTACCCACAAGAGAAAATACTGACAAGTATGATACTTTTTTTAGTCATTTGCTCATATATCAACTTAGTGAAGATTCCAATAGTTGCAAAATCGAGCATGTAAATATAGTGGTTATTGGAGACACATTCTCAATGCAATAATACCGCACCGATTTATGAGACTGAGAAGCTGGCTGAGGTACAAAACACTTCTGATAATGCTTATAACGTATTTGCTCATGAACGGACACATCCTGTTAGTCCTAAATCCATTAACGATACATATGTAATGGAACAAGATGGTAGTAATATTATTAGTAGATAATTAGGCCAAAGCCCGGTTTGTGGGTTTTGGGAATTAGGGTTTTACCATTATAAATAATGCGGGTCTGATCCTCAGATCTAGATGGTTATGTTGAGCCGCCTCCACTAAACCACCCATAAAACCCTAAATCCTATATTATCCCAACTAAGCCGTTTTTTTTCCTCTCTCTTCTTCTTCCTTCGCTGCCACTCTCTATTAAAATATTGCTATTGATTGTTGCCTATTGCTTTGGCATACATACCATCAACGTACACCCTTCTTTTTCATTTAAAAATTCTTATATTCTATCATGATGACCATTTTTTATGATTTGGTATCTGTTGATGTAGTCATCGATTTGGTGTCTGTTGACACGCTTACTCAAGATCCCATCAAAGAGTATGTTCACTTGTTCAGAGTTATGATATTGTGGCCTTCGATAAGATCTAATTACTAGCATTGCTATGATTTGTTGGGAAGGGAGTGCAGGATTAGTTTTGTGGGCTCGTTATGATACATTTTTTTTCTTAATTTATTATTATAAACTGTGTTAGTGGTTATACACTTCAAATATCTATACTACATATAAAATAAAACAGTCAAACTTGAAAAGTTGAAAAGTTGAATTGTTGAATATTGTGAGAGAGAAAACAAACACACGAATAAACACACACCGCATATCATAGCCTCTCACTAACCTAAAACACACCACATCTCTCTCACTAAACCAGCAGCCGCCGCCGCCAACATGACCTTATCTTAGCCACCATCTGCCGAAATTGCCACCATCTTTAGATGGTTTAGGTAGTTTCAGGTAGTCGGGGCTGGGTTTTTGGTTGTTATTAGTGGTTTCGATTGTCCATTGCCACCGTAAATAGTTTATCCCGCCGATGTGGTCGCCAAAAATAGCTGATGCCGTCGGAATTAATTGTTGTCACCGTTGTCTCCCCGATGACCGAGACCCACCACCGCCCTACCCATTTAAATTAATCCCTAATATGTTTGTTGTTTGTAAATTTTGAATAGATGTGATGGGAATTTATGCATATTAAATGTTACAGAGTTAGTTTTTTACTTGACACCCTTTGTTGAAGTTTTAATGCATATTTAAATCTTTTGTGGATTAAGATCTGCTGAGTGTTCAATCACATTATTGAATTTTGATTTGGTTATAAACTGATCGAATGTTTACTATCTTTTTCTTTCATTTCATGTTTACCTGTTGGGGTAGCTTCTACTCGGATATGATATCAAGGTAGTTTTAATGTTCATGTTACTGTGGATGATGTTGCTCTACGCAAAACACTGAAGTCGATTCATGAAGTCAAAAGGTATCTTCATTCATTTTTAAATACACATATTCTATTTCTTTATGATACGCATAAGTGTAACAATGACTGAGTTGGAAGAAAAGGTCATCATGCGTGAACAATCAGAATCAGTATAATAATTTGTTATTATTCGTATAATCGACTTCTTTCTTATGTTGCTCAAATACAAAATGTATAGATGATACTGAAAGAAAAGTGGGTAATTGACTTATTCTTAACTTATTTTGAGCTTTTTTAGTATGGACAAACACTATTGTACATGGCTGCTTAATATGGTTGCGATGAAGCATTGTATGAATCTCTTATCCAACACGTCATGCGTTATTGGTTTCATCGGGTTTTAGTTTCTAACTATTACTGTAAACCTTTTGATTTGTGGCTAACTGGAATACTATTTTAAAAATTATAAACTAAATCTTTTTAACTATATTGTAATTTGTTTAGCGGTTAGGTTTTAATTTCCAATATTAATAGGAAGAGCATATAATTGTCATGTTAAGTTAGTAATAAATATGTGTTGCCTGAAACTCAGATTATTTCCAATATGCATTTTGTAGGTTAACGGGGTTGATTAACTTAAGAAACAAAGTTTCCGAATAAAGAGTCCTGATTCGAAATAACTATTGTTTATATGCTTCGTATGTCATTTTTAGGTTTGTAAATTAAGTTGGCTCTCCTTTTGGTTACATTTTTTGGTTACTTTTTTTTCTAGACCAGTTATACGTGCTTATCTGAAGGATCGCTAATACAAGTAATCGCATCAACATTTTTTGAAGCATTGTTGCTGGACGTGTCTTGAATATGTAAGCAGCTAACTTAGTACCAATTTACTCATGTAATTTTTGGATTTCTTTTGGTTTCTATTGTCGTATATGATACCATTTGTAGGAAATGCTTCTGTGGTTTGAGGACAGAGCTGATGCATAGCAAACAATGAAGGATCAAAAGCGGCAATTTAGTCGGCTCGAGCCTCCATAACCAAAAACCAGGATGCCACTGATGCTGCTATAGTTGGTATGCTTGCTGATCCAAAAGAGGTAATCTTGTCAAGAACCAATTATAGAGTAAAACAATGTGTCTCTTGTTTTGTAATTATTTGTATTGTTACGCTCCTTAAACGTTTCTTGTTTGCATTCTAGGCACGTGCCAACATTCAAGAACTACATTTTTTGCTGTTCAATCCAACTGATAAGCGCACAACATTGACTTATCTGGACAATGAGGGTAATATGCGTAGAGTTAGCAAAGGTGCTCCCGAATAGGTACCGTGACATTCTGTAGTTAATAGGAAAACTTGACTTTTTCCTTCCCTTTTTTGCCATTTGAAAATACTGAATTACTTTTATTTTTATGTACTATGTTTTGAATCTTGCACACAACAAATCAGATATTGAATGCCGAGTTCATTCTATTATAGACAAGTTTGTAGAAAGAGGCTTATGGTCACTTGCTGTAGCATACTAGGTCATTTATATTTAACCGATTTTTTTGATCTATTTGACATTAGTTTTTTAAGGGATTTCTTGGTTGATTTTTTTGTTTCTATGAAAACAGGATGTACCTTAGGGACGAAAACAGAGCCTTGGAGGACCATGGTAGTTTATAGGACTCATGCCTCTATTCGATCCACCGAGGCATGTTAGTGTCGATATGATACGAAGGGCTTGGATCTAGGAGTAAATGTTAAAATGATAACAGGTACATCAAGCAAATGCATATTTTGTAATTTTGAACTTAGATCGACTACTTGCCAACTTGGTAATTCATACGATTCTTTATGGTTTTAAAGAAAACTATGATGATTATATTAAACATTAAAATAAATTCTACGAGCCTGAAAACGTTGTTAAATACTTAAATATGTAATAAAAACCGTATTGATTTATGATTTGTTATTGGTACTATGTTTGACATCAAAAGTCAATTCTACTTTTTAGGCCAAAATGACAAGACCAACTTGGAGATTCATATGATATTTGTAATTTTTTATGAAACTTGTAACGGTTGCATTGAACTCCTAAATTTGTATGTGATCTTAAATTATTGCATTCTTACCTTACTTTTTGCTTCGATGCTTGGCCTTTTATAAAAAATACTATCTACTGGCAATTGTCACCTAACACCATGCTGCTAATCTTAACATGCACTGTAGGAAATTTTTGATTGAGTTGCTCTTTTCTCGTTGTTTAACTATCTTCTTCGATTGCAGAATCAAATTTGACCGAGATGAATTTTCACTACTGCTGGAGTTTCACGTTGTGTTAAGGTTTTTGAATTTTTTGTTAATACTAATAATGTCAAAAACGTTATTTGCATTATTCGGTCTTCATACGTTTTGATAATCACAAAATATAAAAACATGTTACGTAAAGTTACGATTAATAAGTTTTTAATCGAGGAAACTCATTTCTTTCGCGTATCTACTACAACGTCACTTCAGGTATGAACAAACTTCATACCGACATTAGTAAAGTGATCAAAGATTTTATTTTCCTCAAAACTTACATTTGCATGTATGACAAAAACATTTTTCACAAAATGTATTTTTGTGTTTTTAAAGAAATGTTTAATTTAGAAAATAAATTCAAATTCAGTTGTTATAACAGCTATATTTCCCCCAAAACAGATAAGTCTTCACCAGATAAACTTTCACCACGTCAGGACAAAAAGAGGAGCGTCTGTCAGGACGGTCCCTTAAACGGACTAACGGTCCCTAAGTGATAAAGGACCGTCACATGTTTAAGGGACCTTCATCTCCTCTCCTGGCGTGTATAAATACTGAACTCTTCCTTCTCAGAAAAATAATCCCTCTTAGCACAAAACATTATGTTCTTTCTTTCTCCCTTATTTGATCACTATAACATGTCGGTATATGTTTATAAGTGATTTCCTCCTCCTCCTCTATATCAAAGTGCAAGAGAAGAACTCTTGAAGTAGTGAAGAATCGAGATGTTATAAGAGTCCACACAAAAATGTAACAAGTGTTACGATTCTAATCTTCCTCCTATTTTCTCTTTGTAAATATTGTAAATTTTTTCGACTTGTGTGTGAGTTGAGGATGAATGTGTAAGAGTGAACTGGCACAAAGGTGAATGTCGAAGAAATGTTGTAACTAGAATAGGTCTTGTATTTGATGTATGGTGTGTGGTGAAGACTAGAACATAGTGGAGTTCTAGTGTGTAATTTAGGACTTAGTGAAGTTGGTGTGTGAAGACTTGAATCGGGAAAGGATTCAAGTGGTCATGTGTGTGAAGTCTTGAATCGGGAAGGATTCAAGTGTTCGTTTGCGTGAAGGCTTGGATTGTGTATAGATCCAAGTAGGACAAGTGCGCTTGTTCGTATGGCCACGTGGGCCTTGGAGTAGATTGGTTCTAGCTACGATTAGAACTCGACATTCCGCTTAGTATCAGTAAACTTGGTGTAAGCTTGTGTACGGATTGCTCCGCCTGAAGGAGTGTGTTGATATAGTGATTGATAACTCTCTAGTGTGGTACTCGGGGAGTGGAGTATAATGAAGTGTGAGCTTTGTGCCGAACCACTATAAATCTTGGAGTCTCTTTGGTTGTGCTCTTTCTTTACTCTTTACTTTACTTGCATATTACTTTCATTACTAGTTTAGAAGATATCACATAACTAGTAAAATTCAACAAGTTTGTAAAAGAAACTTAACCGGACCTAAAAGCGGCGAAATATTTTTACAAGTAATTAGAAACGGTAAAACTATTCAACCCCCCATTCTAGTTTCTACAATTGGTATCAAAGCCAATTTGTAAAGATCTTTAGAGTATACTGTACTTTAAAACTTGAATCGATTTATGGAATCTGAAAGATATCTATAAGTGCGTTCTTTGAATGAACCACCATTTTTCAAAAATGTAAATTTTGTCGAATGGAAAAATGAATTTGAAAGTTATGTGAAATCAATAGATCATGATCTTTGGCATGTCATTTCAATTGGTGATTTTCAACTAATGAAAACAAATTTCGATAATCAAAATTTCATAAGAAAGTTTTACAAAAATATTGAAGCAAAAATATTGATTTATAAAGCTTTGCCAAAAATTGAATATGATAGAATAATTTTATGTCAAACGGAAAATGACACGTGGAAAAATATTTTAAACTTGTATCAATAAAATGTTCAAGCCAAAGATGATGAAAATGAGTTATTAGAAAAACATTTAGTTGAAGTAGATGCATGTACTACTAGTTCAAATATTTTTGATGTAGGTAATGTCACCGACAAGGATCTTATAAGCAACCTAGAAAGTATACTAATCTACGAGTCTTGGAGTGATACCGATGGAGAAGACAACATGTGCCTTGAATATGAAACTAATCAAAAGGTTGATTCCTCAAGTAAGGTACATTATAAAATTGAACATTTTTGTTATGATCTATTCATTCTAGAGTTTTCAAAAAATAGAAAATGAACTTAATAATCTATGCAACATAAGGAGAAAATCGTTTTCGGAGAATGAAACTTTGAGATCATACGAAAGCAATCTTGAAAAAGAAGTTGTTGGGATTTATACTTGAGTTGATATTGACAAAATATGAAAGATGAAGGACTTATGATGACAAAGTGAAGAATGCAAAAGACAAGGGACTTGCTTTACAAAGAAGTTATTTCAATATAGTCTTTCGTAGTATTTTGTAACCCTAGTTCTCTATTATATAAAGAGAATACAGGGAATAGGTTTTAGATGCGTGTCATTATGTAAACCAATAAAGTTGTGTGTGTGTACAGGCGTTAGGGGGAAAATGCCTAGGGTATGGTTGTTAGTGTATAGCCCCAAGGATCTTGTAGGACCGTAGAACAACCTTAATCACTTGTGAATCATGCTTAAACCTAGAGAGAGAAAGTAAGTAGAGAGAGAGAGTAAGTGGGAACTCTAGTGTGTGAAATAATGACCTTGATATAACTAAGAGAACCAACCTCAAAATGAGGTATTACAAGAGTATTTATACTAGTAGTCTAGGGCATCACTTATCTTTTACCTTATTACATTAATGGCCCTTAGACTTTTACAAAACATGAATGCTAAGCATAAACTTCATCTTAATGATATTCTAAAGCAACCTATAACAATACATTAATGACCGGCACTTTATATAAATAAAAATACGATTCTAACAATCTCCCCCTAAGTGTTGGTCATTGAAGGTTGCGCGACGTCATCATCTTTGTCTTTAAACTTTATCATTCATAGCTCTTGACGTCTTTAAAAATCACTAGATGAATCATAGTTCCAGTTCATCATGCTTCATTGATGTTGAAGTGATCCAATGATGTCATCTGCCTTTCGTCACTTCTGTGTTTGTGGTGGTTGTCTGCCATTCCAATATGCTCATACGTCTTAAGTCTTTGTCATACATACATTTGTTGTTCCCGTTCTTACACTTTGATCTTTGTCACTTTACTTTGTAGATTCTTCTTTTTGGCGTAGAATCTTTCTTTGACAGTTGCTATCCTTTGATCTTTGTGAGAACTTTCCTTTGACTTTGTGATGCATGTATGAGCATGTGGAATCCATTGCCATGGAGATGATGTAAAGCTGCAGGTAAATAGTTAGCAATAAATCAACCGGTTCTTACAGATAAGCTATTAGAGATCGTCAACAGCATAGTGTGAAGACTTATAACACCCCAACCCGAAAAGGGCTAAAGTGTAAAATTATGGGGTCAAATCAGAACATAAGCAAGCGGAATACATTAATAATACAAGGTTCACAAACAGTTCTAAAGAAAATATAAAGGACTAATTCTAAGCATTTCAACTTCCAAATTAATTACAAGTTAAGAACCAAGAAGGCAATCTCTAAGTCTATCTCTAATCCATGGGGAGCTATCAACAGTATAGTCCACTAAGAGCTCCTAAGCACTCTTCACCCAACCTAGCTTCCTTCTAAAAAAAAACCTGCCGCAGGAAAAGAAATGCGGCTGAGCTTAAAAAGCCCAGTGAACAGATATAAACAGATGAAAACTAATAAACAAAGGAAAACGAAAGCGAATGCGAAATGAGTCCAAGCAAACCTGCTGAGACAAAGGTCAAGGCATATGGAACATATAGTAGGACTAACAGAATATACTAAAAGGAAATACGAATATGGAATATCAAACGAATCAAGTAAAAATGAAATGAAATCATAAGTGTAAGCAATTGAAAAGAAAACAAACATAAGTTAATCACAATACAAAAGACAATATAATAAGGATTTATATAAAGTAGAACTAACAGAAATGCCCAACAAATACTAATGCGCACATAGGAGTGATCATCTCCAAATGTACTATGTGAAAGGGGTGTATTGCACACACACCAACATTTACCAAATAATACTAAACAAAGTGCCTAGGATGCATCCATACGCTCCCTGCAAAATAGATATATATGCACAAAGCTCTAGGCTAAGTAAACATATACAATAATAAATATAGGCCTGAATAGCTATAGCATAATAGGGAACGCTGTGGACAAAAACCCACCTCCACATATAGTGTCAATACCACTGGTGAATCAGTGGCAAGGCCATGGACTCCCCATGACTGGCTAATAATTCTAACACATAAAGGCAAAACATATAATGGGCCAAATAGGAAACAAAACATATAATGGGCCAAATAGGAAATGCTATAGGAAAGAAGTATAGCATTCAAATGAATATCAAGCTCATATCAATGTCAAGTATCAACTAATACGAATCAAACAAAGGGAACATAGCAATCGCTTAGGGAATCTTATAACGAATCAAAGATCAAGATCAAGTCATGAGAGAGAAAACACCCTTACTAAAAAGATGGTAGAATATCTGTACCTCGAAAACAAATGCTGAAATGAAACAAAGAATGAGAAGAGAAAGCAAATCACTCCTTCTTCACACGATCTACATAATAAAGGCTTACATATTACTTAACTGCTCATTAAAGACTCAACTGCTTTTAGGTTGTCAAAATTAGGGTTTACTTGTGATAAGTGTTTCCAGATTAGGTTTAGGATTTCCTCTTTACAAAATTAGAAGTTTTAGGTTAAGTATTGCCTAGTTAGGGTTTTAAGTTTACTTTCCAAAAATAGACTTTCCATAAATAGAACTTTCCAAAAATAGTAACTTTCTAATTTTAGTAGTTTTATCCAAATTAGGTAACTTTCTATTTTTAGAAGGTTTCCATATTTAGTGACTTTCCATATTTAGGAAATTTCCTTATTTAGCAAGTTTCCATAATCAGTAATACTAGCCATTCATGATTATAATCAATGTTTGGATAAGTTAAGTGTTAAAAATGTTAATTATGGAAGATTAGGGTTTATTTTGGTAGTTTAACATATTCTAAGGTTAATAATATCAGTTACATAAGTTTAGGGTTTAATATGACAATTATATAAGTTTAGGGTTTACAATGTAATTATTACATATTTTACATATCAAACCTTTGCCTTACATATTTTACAAATATAACCTTTTAGTCTTATTAATTACACATTAATCCTTATGATTTACTAAATTACCAAACACACCCTCTAGATTCACAAGTACAAAACACTCATCAAAGTACACGCCCGACATAAGACTCATGAACGAGAGCACCAAATACAACAATGACACAAAATCATACTTATGCAACACATGTATACTTATTTACTGGATTTATGACAAAATTAGGTACAATACACGAATTTTTGAAACGTATCAAAAGACCAAAATAAAATTTAACAAAATTCCCATAGAAGCCCATATGTCTTAAGAGTCTACTTGAATTTTACCAATATTTATTACCAAGTGGAATCCCCTTTCAAAAATCGTTTCCCCAAAACATGCCAAGAAAGTTAACTGCAGAAACACCCCGAAAGTTTGAATTTAAAAGACATACCCAGACCTCTCAGAAAAATCCACAAAAATTGCAGAACGTTCCACTTGACCCAAATAGTACCCCTGTAAAAGGAGAGCCCTTAACTCTTTACAGTTTGAAAATGAAATATCAAAAACTGCTACTGATTTTCAGACCCGATTTACTCAGCTTTGACACTTAATCTTATAAAAATCAAAAAACTTACCTCCCGACCTCCAATCACCATGAAACTTATATTTCCAGAAAGTAGACAAGTAGTACTTATGTTTAGACTCAAGAATAAAGCAAAAAAACGTTGGCATCAGTAGTTTACACATCCATCAATCCGACCCAATTTTCCTGTCAGCAAATACTTTCTAGAATCACAACCAAAACCCGAACCCATTAACCCTAATCGACCCATATTTAATTCTAGGGTTCCCAACATGTAATTAATGTTTCATTACTGATTTAATGATGATGGTTAAGGGCTTGTTTCAGATTTGATTCATATGGCCAAAATAGAAACACCAAATCGACATACAAATTACATAATCTATTATTTTATGTGAACTTTTATACCGTTTTGTTTCTTATACGTATTAAGCCGATTCAAAGGATGGTAAAAATGAACAACACATGACATAATGAAGATTGACACAACCAGAATGAGGTTGATACCTTGGATGAATTCAACAAGAAAAGGTACAATTGAAACCGAATCAAAACAAGCCCTAAACGTGGCTAATCAATACCAAACCGAAGCCAAATCAATTTCCACGCCTCCTAGCACCCAAGTCACGAATCAAGGACACCCTTAAGCACCTAGAGAACCTATATTGATCAATCAAACCGAATGGAGAAGCTCCACAAATTCTGGCCGTCACTTTTGTATGTAGGTTTTAGGGTTTGTATTTTTTTTAAACGTATGATATAAGAAATTGAATACACCGTCCTTTTTTTTTTCATTTTTGGTTTGTAGGTTTCGAATTGGGCCTAAGGAGGGCCAAGGGTGGTCATAGGCTCAATTCATTTGGGTCCTTGGTTTGTTTATTTGTTGCGTATTAAAAGAAAAATGGCCCAAAACAAATTCGTGTTACATAAATGGTTTCTCGAATTTTATTTTATGTTACTAGGTATTTTTGGATCTCAAATACATTCAAAAATTTAGTTGTGAAGTTTCGTTTCAATTATTTGGGTTAACGGTATATTCGTTTAGTTACTTTCGATTTTTATAATTAATCGTATCCATAACTTAGGAAAATTTCAAATTAGACGCAAAATTAGGTATTTAAAATTTAGGGTTTTACAACTCTTCCCCTCTAAAAAGAAAATTTTCGTCCTCGAAAATTGAATTGAAGAGATCAAACAGAAACGTACCAATTTACAAAATGAAAAGAAAGTGATTAATTTGCTCAGAATAGTTTCTCCAAGGTAATTTAACAAACAGAAAAGTTTCTCATGACTCGATCTGAATAAAATAGGATAGCCCGGCTCTCCACATAAAACAAATCTGACCCAGCAAATACGAACTGAACATGAACAGATGATAGTTGTAATCTCGCAAAGAGATATATGAACATTAGATGAATCTGGAAAGAATACGGAAGTGAAACTAGATGATAGAAAACTTCACAAATTGAATCAGGTTCTGAACGAACTAAGGATCTTGCTAAAATCAGAGGAGCATATATCAAATTATCAGTCATACCAAAAGTTTCCTAAAGAGGTTGGTAACCTAATCGTATTAACGGTTAACTAAGCATAAATCGGAGTATCGAATCATATCAGAATGTATAATGGGATAGGTAGGATAACCGCACGGGTAGAATGAATCTAAGGACTAATGTATCATGAACCAAAGCTTCCTTAATGCCAACACGTCTAACTCTTCTGTACGGAAACATCATACGGGACACACAAATTCCTGTCTAAACTTTCAAACTTCCTCTTCCACAATGACAACAAATCCATCAATCATTTTAATCAACTCCAAAGATTCAATGAGCGGCTTCTCGACTTAATTCAACCGAAGGTGTTCTACGTTTCCGTTCATACACAATCTGAAAGGACAAACTTTGTCACTTATATGCCATTGATCTTAGTGAGCAAACACAATCAGACCACACACTTGTCAACTTCCTGTTCAATACTTCTTCAAAGTCCAAATAGTTGTTCTGCTTATCCATCAGTCTGTCGGTGAAAAACATTCCTATACTTGAGTTTGGTCCCTCAAGCCTCCAGTAGTTCTCCTTGGTATTGTGAGGTAGCAACACAAATCTCTGACATGATCACTGCAGGTGCGCTAAGTTATTGAGAAATATTCTGCCGGAGGATTTATGCCAACTTTCTAACCAAATACACATTCTAAGAGGCAAAAGTGAGCTGAGTAACTCTACCATAACTCAAATTATGTCATTCTTTTTAAGTGTGCGTGGAGATTTCGATACCATGTTCATGAAAATTTCTAATCCTGCTTAGATCCCTTATACATCTTAGTCTAACCAATAGGTATAGAAAAAGTAGAAATGTATCTCAATTATAACATATTTCTTTCCAGTCTTCACAAATCATAGTTCGTCATCTTACTTCTGAGCTTCCTAATATCTGTAATTGGATTCCATCTCCATGTAAGGTATGTCTTCAAATTTTGAGAGCAACACCACTGCCGCCAACTCCAAGTCACACATTGAATAATTCTCCTCAAACGGTTCTAGTTGTCTTAATGCATTAGAAATAACTTCCTCGGGTTGCATAAGGGCATAACCACGTCCCTTCTTGTATCGTATCAAAATTGATACTCACTTCACTTGAAGGTATGGAGGCTAATTTCTATTTCAGCTTTCTAAAACTCCGTTCTCATGTCGTGAACATCTTCCAACCAATGTCATGCTTCAAGAATATACAAATGATCCTCATATTTCCACATAATATGAAAATGATTATCATGTTTCTTCTTCGTCTCTAAATGTACTAAGATGTCATACTATGACAACTTTGTCTAACTACTCACGAAAACATGATTCATCACGTCCATAAAACAGTCAAAGCATCCGCTAATATTATTAGCATCATTAATAATCATATAGGCCGTTACGAATATGAAAGGAAATTCTAAGAATACTTCAAGCCATAAATCCATCTAAAGGGAAAAATCCGCGTACTAAAATTGATCTGATGCATCGTCGATTCAAGGTAGGGAATAATGGTTTCTAACAGAAATACGGTTCAGCTTTCAGAAGTCAATACAAGTCTCCTGCTCTCATCCTTCTACACTGCGAATAAGACTGAAGTACTCCAAAGAGATACACTAAGACAAACGAACTATTTCATAGCTTTTGGTTGCCACTCCACCAGCTCTCTCAATTTGGCTGGTGCTGTTCAATATGGAGTTTCAAAATCAGACAAAACATCGTTCTTATACGGATAGAGTTCTGTCTCATCAAACTTTTACTGTTCTCAGGCACTTCTCAAAGATATCTCATGATCCCCATAAGTTCAAGTTATATGATGTAATTATTATTACGTTGGCCAGGCATCATAATACTTATATCATATAAACATGCCTTTATGGAAATCATATTCAAGCTCGAGTTGTGACTAAACAATCTCTCAGTCCTAGGTCAAAGCAAATTCACAACCTGGTATAAATCTTGGTGGTTCATTCAGGGATTACATCGGAAAAAATCCGATTGCCAATTGACCCTCAAGTGAGATTCATCCTATGGGAACAAGAATAGATGCTAGGTAAACTTCACAACCGCGAAAGTAACACACGAGTTCCCAGGGTGGTAAGGATAACAAAAGTTTAACAATCGGGAATCATGGTAAAATAAATTAGAGTGATTCAAATGCCAAATGTGAGACATAGTATGACAGTAGTTTGCATCTTGATACCCGGTCAACTAATCCATCCCAGAATAACATCGAAGTTAACTTTCCAAGGAAAGACAGATCAACATAGCGAATCTTATCATTCATAAACGAGGGAGACATCCCTATTCTTGTGGTTAATCACCACAAGATTTCTCATAGGAATAGAATGGATAAGGCAAAAATCTAGCAGTGTAGGAAAAAACTTAAATATGTTTATCGAAAGCAAGAGATTTCACAAAGTGTGTAAAACACATCATGATCATAGAAATTCTCAGAATGATCGAAGAGACATCTAAATGGTTAAACAATGAAACAGATGTTGAAATCAAAAGAGGATGAAGCTTATGTAGTGTCAAACATTACCACAGCATTCTCAGCTCATTCTACACTTACTTGGTCACTAATCTCATATTGTGCAAAATAATGAGTTTCAAATCTCCGGGAGGAGAAATTCTTAAAAGGCTAAAAGCAAAGCACGAATCAGAGTGATGCAAAAGAAAGGATACTTAAATAAATACCCTATAATCTACGCAATCCTCACCGGTCATAACATAAGTTTCAGAGTAGAAATCCTAAAGCAAGTTCTCAAAGGTTGTTTCATAACTCCTATGGTGCAAAACCTAGTGGGCCTAATACTCACATGTCATAGCCTAAGCTCTACGGGTTATTACTCCGCCGATCAAACCTGTCTCTGATACCATAATTATAACACCCCAACCTGAAAAGGACTAAAGTGTAAAATTATGGGGTCAAATCAGAACATAAGCAAGCGGAATACATTAATAATACAAGGTTCATAAACAGTTCTAAAGAAAATATAAAGGACTAATTCTAAGCATTTCATTTTCAAATTAATTACAAGTTAAGAACCAAGAAGGAAATATCTAAGTCTATCTCTAATCCATGGGGATCTATCAACAGTGTAGTCCACTAAGAGCTCCTAAGCACTCTTCACCCAACCCAGCTTCCTTCTAAAAAAAAACCTGCCGCAGGAAAAGAAATGCGGTTGAGCTTAAAAATCCCAGTGAACAGATATAAACAGATGAAAACTAATAAACAAAGGAAAACGAAAGCGAATGCGAAATGAGTCCAAGCAAACCTGCTGAGACAAAGGTCAAGGAATATGGAACATATAGTAGGACTAACAGAATATACTAAAAGGAAATACGAATATGGAATATCAAACGAATCAAATAAAAATGAAATGAAATCATAAGTGTAAGCAACTGAAAAGAAAACAAACATAAGTTAATCACAATAGAGAAGACAAGATAATAAGGATTTATATAAAGTAGAACTAGCAAAAATGCCCAACAAATACTAATGCGCACATAAGAGTGATCATCTCCAAATGTACTATGTGAAAGGGGTGTATTGCACTAACAATACTAAACAAAGTACCTAGGATGCATCCATACGCTCCCTGCAAAACAGATATATATGCACAAAGCTCTAGGCTAAGTAAACATATACAATAATAAATATAGGCCTGAATAGCTATAGCATAATAGGGAACGCTGTGGACAAAAACCCACCTCCACAGATAGTGTCAATACCACTGGTGCATCAGTGGCAAGGCCATGGACTCCCCATGACTGGCTAATAATTCTAACACATAAAGGCAAAACATATAATGGGCCAAATAGGAAATGTTATAGGAAAGAAGTATAGCATTCAAACGAATATCAAGCTCATATCAATGTCAAGTATCAACTAATACGAATCAAACAAAGGAAACATAACAATGGCTTAGGGAATCTTATAACGAATCAAAGATCAAGATCAAGTCAAGAGAGAGAAAACACCCTTACTAAAAAAAAGGGTAGAATATCTGTACCTCGAAAAGAAATGCTGAAATGAAACAAAGAACGAGAAGAGAAAGCAAATCACTCCTTCTTCACACGATCTACATAATAAAGGCTTACATATTACTTAACTGCTCATTAAAGACTCAACTGATTTTAGGTTGTCAAAATTAGGGTTTACTTGTGATAAGTGTTTCCAGATTAGGTTTAGGATTTCCTCTTTACAAAATTAGAAGTTTTAGGTTAAGTATTGCCCAATTAGGGTTCTAAGTTTACTTTCCAAAAATAGACTTTCCATAAATAGAACTTTCCAAAAATAGTAACTTTCTAATTTTAGTAGTTTTATCCAAATAAGGTAACTTTCTATTTTAGAAGGTTTCCATATTTAGTGAGTTTCCATATTTTGAAAATTTCCTTATTTAGCAAGTTTCCATAATCAGTAATACTAGCCATTCATTATTATAATCAACGTTTGGATAAGTTAAGTGTTAAAAATGTTAATTATGCAAGATTAGGGTTTATTGTGGTAGTTTAACATATTTTAGGGTTAATAATATCAGTTACATAAGTTTAGCGTTTAATATGACAATTATATAAGGTTAGGGTTTACAATGTAATTATTACATATTTTACATATCATACCTTTGCCTTACATATTTTACAAATATAACCTTGTAGTCTCATTAATTACACATTAATCCTTATGATTTACTTAATTACCAAACACACCCTCTAGATTCACAAGTACAAAACACTCATCAAAGTACACGCCCGGCATAAGACTCATGAACGAGAGCACCAAATACCACAATGACACAAAATCATACTTATGCAACACATGTATACTTATTTACTGGATTTATGACAAAATTAGGTACAATATATGAATTTTTGAAACGTATCAAAAGACCAAAATAAAATTTAAGAAAATTCCCACAGAAGCCCATATATCTTAAGAGTTTACTTGCATTTTACCAGAATTTATTACCAAGTGGAAACCCCTTTCAAAAATCGTTTCCCCAAAACATGCCCAAAAAGTTAACTGCAGAAACACCCCGAAAGTTTGAATTTAATAGACATACCCAGACTTCTCAGAAAAATCCACAAAAATTCCAGAAAGTCCCACATGACCCAAATAGTACCCATGTAAAAGGAGAACCCTTAAATATTTATAGTTTAAAAATGAAAAATCAAAAACTGCTACTGATTTTCAGACCCAATTTACTCAGCTTTGACACTTAATCTTATAAAAATAAAAAAACTTACCTCCCGACCTCCAATCACCATGAAACTTATATTTCCAGAAAGTAGACAAGTAGTACTTATGCTTAGACTCAAAAATCAAGTAAAAACACGTTGGCATCAGTAGTTTACACATACATCAATCCGACCCAATTTTCCTGTCAGCAAATACTTTCTAGAATCACAACCAAAACCCGAACCCATTAACCCTAATCGACCCATATTTAATTCTAGGGTTCCTGATGCGTAGGAATTGCACCAGGCTTTACCTCTAGAGGGATCTTGAGAAGCTTACAAACTCCACCAGGCAGTGTACCTGATCGTTGTAGTATAGTATAGTGACAAGTACCGGGGGATTGATCGTTCAACTCAGGAATAGTGTCGCTAGGATTAGAAAGCTTAAAAACTAGGTCTAGAGGTGAGGGATGTTTCTTTTTGTATTTTTATATTTTTATAAAAGCAATTAAAATCTCGGGTTTTGGAAGAATGGGCGGAATTAGTTGCTAGTCAACTAACCGAATAACTAAGATGCAATCAAAATAAAATAAAAAAAATGTAAATTAAACTAATTAAACTAGTGGTGTGAACAATAAATGGGAAAATTGTGTTTACTTAGATTTCATTACTCCCTAGATATCTTTTACAGGTTGATAGTTTGTTACAGTTGCGTGGATCACGGGTTATATTCCTTAATACCAATCATGGGGTGGCATACGTACTTCCCCAACTCATTGGTTCATGTTTCTTAAGACGTTCAAGCAAGTTACCCTATGGAAGTCTGCCAGTTTTCTTAAGCCTAACATCGAAATCATTCATCCGTAACAACTATAAACAAGCAATCAACCCATAATCAACATCTAGGTTTCACTACATCTAAGCAAACACACAAGAGATCTAGCCTAGCATGTTAAAATCAAGACGAGCGTAAGATATATTCAAACAACACATAGACATATTGAATGAATTGAAAGGATACTTATCTTAATTGAACATGAAAGGTTTCAAGGGGTGAAAACCCTTGAAAATACTGATGTAATCGTGCTAGGGTTTCTCCAAGTTATCACTAAAATTGTCCTCTTCTAATGAATGAAAATTACAAAACTATATATAGATTTTCCAATGTGACGGCATCAAGAAGAGAATTCTGACGCCGTCAACCCGCCGCCCATAATAATATCGGATTGCCTAGATCCAGATCTGACGCCGTCAAGAGCAAATTTCCTCTGGGCCGTCACGTGTAAAGGGACCATGACGGCCTATGGTGACGCCGTCACGCCCTAGTGTAAAATCATTCTGGATCGTCATGGACTCTATCCTCTTCACCTCTTGTTTTCCTCTTGACGCCGTCATTAAGAACTTGGTGACGCCGTCAGGTACTGTTCCCAGCAAGGAAAATTAAGACTTTTCCGTTTTCTTCACTTTTATGCTCCAAAAACGTCCAAAATGCTTCCATTTCCAGAATTCACTCCAAGAGTACCTAAAATCACAAAAGGAACGATTTAGGGCAATATTTGATCAAATAAATTCAATTCCGGGCTTAAATGACCCCCTAAAAATGGATCATTTTTCTCCTCATCATATACCCTTACACTTGAGATTTGCTTGTCCTCAAGCAAATGCGCTTTTATTCTAATCAAAATACAAGTTAGGGGTCATTTAACACTGATATAAAAGTAATTACAACAAATAATCGTTCCACTAAAGACCAAAGACAAGCACGGAGGTCATATACTAGCACCTCACAAATAGTGTTTAGATACTCACATCTCTCGGGTGTAATAAAGTATATATCACAATATGGAAATGGAAAATAGCTCTCACTACCTGTCGTAGCAAAATAGATTACCATAGGCTTGGGAAAGGATCAAACCACCACCACATGGCGTAAGCACCTAGGATAAACTATCAAAGAGGTCTTTTAATGGGTTATAACGTTAGGTGTAGGGATATGGAATACACGGTTTTGTTGGATATAGGCAATCTTTACTGGTGGCGAGTTAATAATCTTGGTTAATTACATGTACAATATGGCGTTGCTAAGCCAAGACTAGAATCGACTTAAGCTAATAAATCAAAAATAACAAAAACATAAGATAAACACAAAATGAAATGAGATGGTAGTCCGTTTTTTTTTTTTTTCTTTTTTTTTTTTTTTTTTTTTTTTTTTTTTTTTTTGCATACACTCTTACCCTACCATCCAAAATAATACATCATAGGGAATGTTAATTCCCCTTACACTTGAATTTTTACATACTTTACAATAAACTAATCTAATGACTCGAATTAAGATAATCAAAACACTTGAAGTACTTTTAAGATTAACGCACATATGGGGGTAATAAGTGATCTCTTCCCCATTACTCCATAACATTAGTACTTTACCCATGAGTCCCAATCGTCCCAAAACAATATGTACAAGGATATGACTCATCTTAGCAACCATGTAATTAATTAGATAATTAACTAAGGGTTTAAACATGTAACAATAATGCACTAAAGATGAGTGCATACACGGAAGGCTAAGGCGATTTAGGTGTATATTTAAGTGGGGTGTAACAAATTCTTCCTTTAAGTAAGATGCTTAAAGTTAGAAACGAAAAGATAGGCTCGGAGGGGTGTACTAAGGGTTTCGTGTACTAAAAATGAGTACAACGGTAAGGGTGTGGGAAAAATTAGTTGACTTTACTAGCCAAGTAATATAACTTAAATGGTCAAGTAATTAGGATACGAGTTTAACACAAGGGTGATCCTAATGCCTCTTATCATGTAGTAAATCCTACTACACGAATGTAGTCTCACTAGCGGTCTCGGGATGCATCACTAACGCAAGTTCTAGAATCTAAATGCTACCGGTACACTCATAAGCACTAATAATGAATGCCTTTCCTATCAAATCTAAAGGCGAACCTCACATATTTGGGTGGAAAATTTTTCTGAATGATACGGTTTTGTGCTAGTCATACAACTCCTATCCATGAGACGCTTGCTAAGGCTAAAATTTCACTCCTAAATGTTGTAAAAAATTTTAAATTTGGCGCTAAAATTACACTAACAAGTATTTCTCATAGTTTTATTACACACCTACCATCAAACAAACAAACTCAAGTGAAAGTGTATCTTATAAGGTATCATTATTTACCCTCCCCTTACACTTAGGATGAACATTATCCCCAATATTCAATTAAAGATTGTAAAAGTAAAATAGGTAAAAGAATGAAATCAAATACTCCCCTGATTCGCTCGGTGTGGATAGTGCGGTAACAAGGTTAGATCTTCCTCCAAGAAAATGAACAATCAAAGCTTCCCTTCTAGAATATAAATCATCTTCTTGTCATACATAACCTGTTAAACCTGAGAAAACAAACAAGGCAACCTCGCGTAAAATCGGCGGCAATCTATATATACTAACAAATCCTAGAAAGCAATGTAAGATATAATGCTTGTGGAATGAATGTTTGCAGATTTCCTGGAGTTTATAAAACTAAAGAATTTACAAAAACTTTAAGACTCCGTTAGAAAAAAACAAAACTAGGAAAATTTCCAGAATTTTACACATGACGCCGTCAGGAGTTAATTCCTGACGCCGTCAGAAGTGATCTGCAGAAATCTTTACATTAAGTTTCCGGAAAATTTCTGGAAAACTTATGTCCTACTTCCTGGAAAATCCTGCAAAACATCATTATGACTCGATACAAGCATTTGACTCTAACAAATACGAATATACATGTCCATCTAATATTGTGGAGAATCATGATCAATTTTGTTTCTTAAAAACATATTTGGGGTTTCCCCTTACACTTATCTTTTGCGAAATACCTTTGGATGAAGTTAGGACTAAGTCAAACGACAAAATAAAGTATTTTCACCATTTAGTTTTGAAATATGATCTACCAACAAATAAAAATAAAGCATGCACACGGAAGCAAATAACAATCAAACAAATAAAAATCACACAAAGCATGGGTTGCCTCCCAAGAAGCGCTTTTCTTTATTTATGAGTCTTGTAGCTAGACTCAAGGTCATGGGCTATTACGTGACTTCGTATCTCGATATGACGTACCCTATATAATTGCGATCATTACTATCGTGGTGGTGGTGTTTCAATCGATCGATACTTGATGAGTGTGTAAATACTCATCATTTCTGTTACATTTAGACTGCAAAAACATTTAAAAACACACAGGAATGCCTTAAAATACATAAAATATCCCTGAATTGTATTTTTATGCAAAAGGATTGAAAACTGATGAAAAACAACATATTTCACATAACTTACAGTTTCAGTCCCTGGACTTTTACAAATTGGCAAAAATAGTCCCTGGTATGTCAAAACATGAAAAATATCATCAAAGGTCCTTAGGGATTCATAAGTTGTCAAGTATAGTCCTTTAAAGTTAAAAATTGCAAAATGACAACTTTAGTCTCTCAAGTTTCAAAAATGTCAAATATAGTCCTTAAGGTTTTGAAAATGGAAAAATATTAAAAGTAAACCTTGCACTATTCTTAAATGGCATAATTGGTCCTTATGATAACTATGGAGAAATTACAGGTTCAACCCTTCACAAATTTAGAAATTACATGTTTAGTCCCTGGTGTTTGAGGATTTGGCAGAAAAGGTCCCTGGATATTTTAAATGGAAAAATTACATCTTTGGTCCTTGGGTTATTCATGCTTGGCAATATTGGTCCTTATAACAATTTTGGAAATTTTATAGAAAAGGTCCTTCAACTTTTATTAAATTGCAAATTTGGTCCTTGTGTAACCATAAACCAAACCGGACCCTTATTATTACTAAAACCAAATCCAACCAAACATAATCCAATCATAACACCCAAGCCCACCCATTCCTTACCCTGGCCCAAAACACAAATGGCCCACACCCCTTTTATAATAACAACGGGCGTTGACCCGTTGACCTCCCCCAAAACCATCACCACTGTACATCTCCCTCAACCCAACCTGAAACCAAAAACCATGGTGGTTTTCCACCACCTCACCACCTCTCCAGCTCATTACCTACCCCTCCCTCACATCCCTTCCACCTCACAACCCTATCCCACTCCACAATTAATGCCTTTCCCACCATTTTCCACCAAATTCTCCACTGTAGCACTCAAACTCCTAGTTTTTCTTCCATATGACCCCAACTTGACTAAAAACTATCTCAATTGTCCCCCTTACACCTCCACAAGCCCCCAAGATGCATTAATTGCAAAATATCGGCTGCAAGTTACCAAATTCACTTTTGGCGCCAAAAGTACTTTTGAACGATTGAGATGAATTACAGAGATCCAAGAGTCAAAAGTGGTGGGAAAAGTCTCTGAGCACACCTGGAAGCTCATTTTTATCTATAAAGATCAAGAGAGAAGAGTGGAAGAACATATCTAGTTTAATTTTAAATAAATGTATGTCGACTAGTTAAATTCTCAAGTTTCTTTGTATCTTTAAGTTTTTCAAGTTGTATTTCTTGAACATCAGTGTATCTTAAACCTTTGGTAATAATAGATTTCAAGTTTTCTATATAATTCTCAAATATGCATATTACCTTTTTACTCAAAATTATCAAATAGCCTAGTTGTTGTTTGCAGTGGATTACAAGGACTCAATAAGCTCACTTAAGCTCTCACAAAGCTTAAATAAGCTTTTAGAAACATTAAATCCAAGTGAAGTACTAAAATAAAAAAATATATAAAAAATAAAGAAAATAGAAATAAAATAAAAAGTTGCGTGATTCATGGTGAACAAGATGGAGCAGGGTGTATATTGGATTGCCCTGGGTTAGAGGCTTAGTGGTAAGACTATAGGAGTGGTGTATGGTCCTTGGTTTCTCAGTTTGGCTTGGACTGCAATTGTTAGCTTCAAATCCAATTTTTGCTTTATACTGTATAAGTACTAATTTCCTGCTTATCTGTGTTTCTCAATGCTGATCTAAGATAATAAAGTAATTTTATGCTTGTGTAATCTTTGTTGTTCATTAGAATACCTTGTTGCTTCTATTTGCTGTTTCATAATCTTATATTGCATATTAGTATTTCTTTGGTATATATTGTTGAAAGTCAAAATCATACTTAATTTACCCACACAGTTAACTGTGTGGGATTTAGAGTCCAAAGGTTCTTCATAACTTAGCATAAAGTGTTATATCAACTTAATTCAACCTTAGACTAGGTTATTAACATGTTCTTAGTCACTTAGGATCAAGCAAAACTCATCAAAGTCAACTTAGCAAATTTTCTCAAAAAGTCAAAAAGGTGCATGATCAAAAATCCTCAAAATGGCATGAATTATTATGATTTTTGTGTAAGGTTTTAGAGTTTGAAACTTTTTGTGTGTATAATCTATCAGTAGAACTTGAGATTTCCACAAGTGTTGTATTTTTGTGAAATTTATTTATGGACTAAATTGCCCCACAAACAAGCCTGCAAGGCAAGGTCTTCTCCTGCACCAGGGCAACCAGGATTTGACCAAACTTTCACAAGCTCATTCTGAGCTTGATTGTGGGACCCACCCTTTGCACCTTAGCTTTTTGGAAAGCTTATTGGTGTGGCTTATCAGACTCAGGCTTGTTCTGGGCTTTAGATCTTTGGCTTATAGCTAATTGGTGACTTGAACTCACCCTGATCATACCCATACACTGATTCATCAGTGTGATAAGCCCAACTTCATAAGCCCTTATCTGGCTTTCCAGTGGACCCCACACCCTACATATTGGCTTATTTCATTGCTGACCTAGTCAACTTTAAGGTTCAAGATCCATTTTGAACCCCCTTTCACCTCTGTGGACCCCACAGAGGTCCAAAAGTTTCCCATTAGGCCTGTTTGGTTTTCAGGTTTTGACCAAGTGCTTATTTGTTATTACTGGCTTATTGTGTGTGCTTACTTGGTTCCCTTGTGCTTATTTCCAATTAGCATCATTAGTTTTATGCTTATTTAGATCTGGGTGGCTTAATATAAGCTTATTCAAGACTTGATAAGTCCTAATAAGCTAAAACTCAACTTGTTAAGCATTTTTGGGTGCACACAGCTTATTAATAAGCTACAACTTAAAGTCCCTTTATTAAAGTTGCTTGTTTTAGGTATTAAAATAGTTCTATAAAAGAAAAAAAACAGAAAAAGCCAAACTTAATTATAGTGATAGCTTCTATTTAATAGAAATTATCTTTTTAATTTTCTTTTTAGCTTATTTATAAGCACTTCTGGATTTTTATATTTTTATTAAATCTCTTTATTATTAAAGTATTTTTATAAATTTTTCCTTTGTCATTTGGTAATTTTTAGAATTAATCTTAGTTTAATTAATTATTAATTAATAAATAAGGATTAAATAGCATAATTATATTTTATAAAGTACCACCTAGTTTTTATAATTTTTATAGCTTTTATATAAGGTAAAACATTTTTATAAATTTTTCTAGAATTTATACTGTTCATTTTCTATTTTTTATAGTATAATTAGTTTAATTGGTAATTAATTAATAAATAGAATAATAATTAGTAAATTAGTTTAAAAATACATAAAACAAACTTTTTATAATTTTTTAGGATTCCTGTGATGGTTAATTAGATTTATAAAAAGCTTCTTAATTATCTAAGTCTTTTAGTATTTTTAATAATTTAAATTAATATAATTAGTTAAATAATAATTAAATAATAAATAAGTAATAATAGTTAGATAAATAGTGTGAAAAATGTAATTTTAGTTTTAAAATAAGTTTTATAATATTTTAGACTTTAAGAAATTTTAATTTTATTTTTCAAAGACTTATTTTACATTTTCTTATTTATTAGTGAATTATTTAATAATTAAAAAATAGTTATTAAATAATAATAATTAATTAAATAGTTATAAAAATAAGTTTAATTTTGTAATAATTTTCTAATAAGTTTAGGATTCGAAAAATATAATTTTCATGTTTGTGGGAGTTTTATTTGACAGAATTCACATTTAGTTTAGTACGTTTACGTTTATTAAAATTTAAAACGTACATTTTATTTCTTATTACATTTTTAGATTTTCTTAATTTTTAAATAAATTAGTAATTATAAAATAAATATTTTAAGTTTATTTAATTTGCATTTAAGCCCCTAAGGCATACAAATTACTACTATAGTTAAAATCGTTTTTGTTGTTTACGTTTAAATATTAAGCGTATACGTTTTCCAGTTCCTTTCCGCTTGTACTTATCTGATTTCACGTATTAGTTGATATAGCATATCAAAGCTATTATAACTTATATTTCAGTAGTACAATCACTTAAACCCTTTTCCTGTTCAATTCACCTGATCTCAAAGTCATTTTATTTCAGATTTCACGCCTCGTTGAGATTTAACGATCCGGGGAAACACTACACTCCACGGAGTATTGGTTTAGACTGTCTGACTTATTGACCATTACTTGGTTAATATTTTCTGACTGTTTGAGGCCAATCAAAATTTGGCGCCGCTGCCGGGGAGGTGTGCTGCGTATTACGACTTTTGAAGTATCTGTGAGTTTGAATTCATTCACCATTGTTATATATCATCTTTGTCCATATTTCTATGTTATCTTATAAAAACCAAAATCCAAAAAGATTTTTCTTTTCTATATTTAATTTCCCGTCACTCTAAGGATTCTTAGAGTCGTCTCTAGTGCATGCGCACTCGTTCTAGTAGGTCAACAAGCCCTTTCCGTGAGCTTGTCAGAATTCCTCGAAGACGCCGTAGACGTTCTGCCCCAACAGCCGTATCTGAGGTACGTGCTGTTTCCCGAAACAAAGTTATCATGGCGAAAGACCGTCCGATGAATGAGCTTCTCCAAGCACCCATTGAGGGTTACGGAGATGCTATGGTTTTCCCAGCCATTGTGGCTGAATACTTTGAGCTCAAAACCGGGTTACTAAATCTAGTAACCTCTAGCCAATTTTATGGTTTTGAGAGGGATGATCCTCATGCTCATATTCGATGGTTTAACAAGATTACATCTACCATCAAATACAAAAACGTCCCTTCCGAAGCAGTCAAACTTCTTCTATTCCCATTTTCTCTTGAGGGGGCAGCCCGGATTTGGCTGGAAAAACAACCTCCTCGTTCAATAACATCATGGGAGGATTTAGTTACCAAATTTGTAAACGAATTTTTCCCCCGTCCAGAACGACAAGTCTTAAAAATGAAATCATCAAATTTACTCAAAGGTTTGATGAATCGTTTGGTGACGCATGGGATCGTTTCAAAGAATTGCTTCGTCGATGTCCTCATCATGGTTTCACTGAATTAATGCAAATTGAAACTTTCTATAATGGTGTGAGTCAATCTGACCAAGACTCTCTCAATGCCTCCGCGGGAGGTAATTTTTTGAGTAAAACCACTAGAGAAGCTTTAGAAATCATTGAAAATAAGTCCAAGGTCCGCATTACACGCACAAAGCCATATAACTCCCAAGTGAGTGCTGGTCCTTCTACTTCATCTCCCGTGAGTACTTCTAGCACCGATGCTAAGATAGATAAACTCACGGACGCTATTCAAGTTTTGGTTCTCTCAAACCAAAAGAAAGTCACTTTCACACAAAACCCTTCACATGCTGAAGTAAAAAAGGTGGAAGTTTGTGTCACTTGTGGTGGCCCACATGCTTACTACAACTGTATTGCCACCGATGGTAGTTCTTTTGAAGCCAATGCCTTAGCCGGTACTACAAATCAAGGAGGTAATCAATACTGTCCTCAAATTGAACCAAGTTACCGTGCTAACACACATATGGGACCACCCGGGTTTAACCAAAACCCAAATTTGCAAAACCGAAACCAGAACCAACCTCGAATGAACCAAGGTTTTCAAAACCAAGGGAATTTCCATCCTGGACAGAATCAAGGTTTCCACAATCAAGGAAATTTTAACAGAAACAATTTCAACTCGGGAAATCATTTTCAGGGAAATGGTAATCCAAATCAGGGAAATTTTCAACCACAACAAGGTTATAATCAAAATAACTGAGTCCAAAATTTCCCCAACCAAACACAAGCCATTCTTCCAGCTCCACAACCATCATCCGATGAGTTGTTGAAGCAGTTCATGAAAACTCAAGAAGAGACAAACAGGTTGTTGGTCAGCCAGATTTCTGAAATCAATAAATCTTTAAATGAACAACCCTCGGGCTCTGGAAAACTTCCGAGCAACAAGATCGCAAACCCGAGGGGCGATGCAAAGGCGATCACAACCAGGAGCGGAGTTTCATATGATGGACCCACTGTTCCCACTACCACTTCTTCTTCTTCTCCCAAGGTAGTGGAAAATGAAACCGAGGTAAATAAGGACGAAGTACTTCCTACTCATAAGGGAGGCACCCAAGACGTCCCACCTCATGTTGTCCCGAAACCCAAACCAAAACCTAGAGTTGTTTTTGAACCCAATGATATCCCAGTTGAAACACCTAAGTCCAAACCTTCTACCTCCTCTATTCCTTACCCTTCACGCTTGAGTGAGCAAAAGCTCCGTGAAAAAGCTAGTCACCAGATGGATAAATTCTTTCAAATCTTCCAAGATTTGCATTTTGACATTAGCTTTGCGGATGCTATTATTCTGATGCCCAAATTTGCATCAACAATCAAACACTTGTTAAGCAACAAGGAGAAACTATTTGAAATGGCAAAGACTTCCTTGAATGAGAACTGCTCAGCAGTTCTTTTAAAGAAGCTTCCCGAGAAGCTGGGAGATCCTGGAAAATTTCTAATACCATGTGTATTTCCAGGAATGGTTGATTGATATGCCTTGGCCGATCTTGGTGCAAGCATCAACCTAATGCCATATTCAGTTTGGAAGAAACTTTCTCTTCCTGATCTTACTCCTACCTGCATGACTCTAGAGCTTGCAGACCGATCGATATCTCGTCCTCTTGGCATTGCCGAGGACGTGTTTGTGAAAGTAGGAAAGTTCCATCTCCCCGCTGACTTTGTTGTGGTTGATTTCGATGCGGATCAAAGGGTCCCTCTCATTGTTGGGAGAGGTTTCCTTAGAACGGGCCGTGCTCTTATCGATGTATTTGAGCAAGAAATCACCTTGCGTGTGGGTAATGAAGCCGTTACCTTTAACCTCGATCAAACCTCGAGGTACTCCTCCAATTATGATTATGAAGCAGTTAATCAAATAGATATCATAGACATTGCTTCAGAGGAGTACTCTCAAGAGTTTCTTGGTTGTTCTCATAATTCTGTGAGTGGGGATTCCACTCCATCATCTGAACCTATCATTTGCGACTCTTCCCCTTCTCTCACTCCGTTTGAGGGAAGTGATTTCCTTTTGGAAGAGGTCGAGGCTTTTCTCAAAAGTGATTCAGTTCCATCTGGAATTGATAACACTGAGATTGATCTGGAGGGAGATATTCTTCTCCTTGAGAAATTGCTAAATCAAGACAATTCTCCTCCACTCCCTCTCGTACAACTTCATAATCAGGAAATCAAATATGTTGAGAAAACTGATGATTTTCCTGAGGTCGAGCTCAAGGACTTACCTCCTCATCTTGAATACGCATTTTTGGAGGGTGATGATAAATTGCCCGTCATTATTGCTAAAGGTTTAAGTGATGAGGAAAAGGTTGCTCTCATAAAGGTCTTGAAGTCACACAAGCAAGAAATTGCTTGGAAACTCTCCGATATTAAGGGTATTAACCCAGATTTTTGTACACACAAAATCTTAATGGAGGATGACTTCAAGCCCGCAGTGCAACATCAAAGACGGGTTAATCCAAAAATCCATGATGTGATTAAACAAGAGGTTCTCAAACTTCTTGATGCAGGATTGATTTACCCCATCTCTGACAGTCCATGGGTTAGTCTCATCCATTGCGTCCCAAAAAAGGGTGGCATTACTGTTGTCACTAATGAGGAAAATGAGTTGATTCCAACTTGGCTGGTTACCGGGTGGCGTGTTTGCATTGAGTATAATAAGTTGAATGAAGCCACCCGCAAAGACCACTTTCCGCTGCCCTTTATGGATCAGATGCTTGAGAGATTAGCAGGGAACGAGTACTATTGTTTCCTTGATGGTTTCTCAGGATACTTTCAAATCCCCATTGATCCATCGGATCAAGAAAATACTACCTTTACATGCCCTTATGGAACCTTTGCTTATAAACGTATGCCTTTTGGCTTATGTAATGCTCTAGGTACGTTCCAGAGGTGAATGATGGCCATATTTACCGACATGATCGGTAAAACCATTGAGGTCTTTATGGATGACTTCTCTGTCATTGGGGATTCATTCCAAACATGTCTCACCAATTTAGAAAAAATGTTGAAAAAGTGTGAAGACACCAATCTATGTCTAAATTGGGAAAAGAGTCATTTTATGGTCAAAGAGGGCATTGTCCTCGGCCATAAGATTTCCAAGAATGGGATTGAGGTTGACAGAGCTAAGGTTGATGTCATTGCTAAATTGCCTCACCCTACTACCGTCAAAGGTATTAGGAGTTTCTTGGGTCATGCCAGTTTCTATCGTCGATTCATACAAGATTTTTCTAAAATCTCACGGCCTATGACTCATCTCCTCAAAAAGGATGCTCCTTTTATCTTTTCACCAGAGTGCATCGAAGCTTTTGAAACATTGAAGAAAAAGCTTACTGAGGCACCCATTCTTGTTGCCCCTGACTGGGATTTACCCTTTGAGATCATGTGCGATGCAAGTGATTTTGCTATCGGTGCAGTCTTGGGGCAACGCAAAACGAAACACTTTCAGCCTATCCACTACGCAAGCAAAACTATGAACGAAGCTCAAACTCATTACACCACTACGGAAAAAGAATTATTAGCCGTGGTGTATGCTTTTAAGAAATTTCGGACATACTTAATCTTGACTAAATGCGTAGTGTATACGGATCACTCGGCTCTAAAATATCTATTTGCAAAACAAGATGCAAAGCCGAGATTGCTCCGTTGGGTTCTCCTCCTCCAGGAATTTGATATCATTATTCGTGAAAAAAAAGGAGCTGAGAACCTGGCTACTGATCATCTGTCCCGATTAGAGAACCCTCATCAAGATGTGTATGAGAAAAAGGAAATAAATGAAACATTTCCTCTCGAAACACTCAATGCGGTTGCTTTTCGCGGAGATTCTACTACCCCATGGTTTGCCGACTTCGCAAACTACCATGCGGGTAACTTTGTTGTGAAAGGGATGTCAACCCAACAGAAGAATAAATTCTTTAAGGATGTCAAACATTACTTCTGGGATGAGCCCTACTTATTCAAAATCTGTGCGGATCAAGTCATCCGACGGTGTGTATATAGACAGGAAGACACTGAAATTCTCAAGGCTTGCCATGCTGGACCCACTGGGGGACATCATAGTCCCAATTACACCGCAAAAAAGGTGTTTGATTCCGGATTCTTCTGGCCCACAATTTATAAAGATGCCCAGGATCTCATTAAAACCTGTGACGCTTGTCAACGTCATGGAAACATTTCACAAAGAAATGAGATGCCACAAAATGCTATTCAAGTTTGTGAGATATTTGATATCTGGGGCATCGACTTTATGGGGCCATTCCCATCATCAAGAGGAAACAAATACATAATTGTGGCTGTTGATTAGTTATCAAAGTGGGTTGAAGCAAAAGCTTTACCCACGAATGATGCCCGAGTTGTAGTAAAATTCCTGAAATCTCTTTTTGCCCGTTTTGGAACTCCACGTGCTATCATAAGTGATCGTGGTACACATTTCTGCAATGACAAATTTGACAAAGTCATGCAAAAGTATGGTGTAACTCACCGTCTTTCTACCGCGTATCACCCACAAACAAGTGGGCAAGTGGAGGTTTCAAACCGTGGTATCAAAAGGATACTTTAGAGGACTGTTGGTGAAAACCGTGCTGCCTGGTCGGATAAATTAGATGACGCACTATGGGCCTTTCGTACAGCTTATAAAACACCCATTGGGTGTACACCTTACAAGCTTGTGTACAGAAAGACATGTCATCTACCGATGGAACTTGAGCACAAAGCCTACTGGGCATTAAAACATGCCAACTTTGACCTCAAAACTGCGGGTGATCACAGAAAAGTTCAAATGAATGAATTAAATGAACTATGTGATCAGGCTTACGAGAACTCTTTAATCTATAAAGAAAAAACAAAGAGGATTCATGACTCAAAAATAAAGAACCGCGTTTTTAACGTTGGTGATCGAGTCCTTCTCTTTAATTCTAGATTAAAGATCTTCTCGGGTAAACTAAAAACCCGTTGGACTGGCCCATTCACTATCACTAAGGTTTATCCATATGGTACCGTTGAGTTATCTCAAAATGACGGTCCATGTTTTAAAGTGAATGGGCATCGTGTGAAACACTACTTTGGAGAGGACATACCATCCATGGTTGTCCCGGATCTCCAAACTTTCCCCAAGAACAATTAAATTCGGGGTCGAGTCAAGCTAGCGACTCGGTAAACAAAAACAGTAGCTTCCTCATGAACAAATCAATTCGAGGTCGAGTCAAGCTAGCGACTCGATAATCAAAAACAGTAGCAATATGGGTTTTCACCCATATTTCTGATTTCTTTCTCTTTTCTACCACCCTAGTGTGGGGGAGATGCCCCACATGTTGTATATATGTATATATCTTCAAAAAAAAAAAAAAAAAAAAAAAAAAAAACATGTAAATAGCCTAAAATAAAGGTTATTAATATTTCCTTCTTACGTTCTAAGTGTCGGTTTAACACCCGGTGCTTTGAATATTGAGGGCAATATTCATTTCTAAGTGTGTGTGGGGGGGGGGGGATTCTCACGAATTCAAACACATGTTCCATCAAGCACCCTCATTTGATCAAAATTTAAAGTTTTTTCACACTTAGAAATGCAATAAATGGTTATCAGTCCACCATGTCTAACCCACATAAGGATTGGCTAATCCAGGAGCAAACGGCTCTTGGTAAAGATATCTCAAATCCGTTGATGGCTTGCAATTTGCCCAAAATTGTATGGTACCTCAACTCGCCATATCCTAAAAAGCGAATGAGTTGGCTAGCCCGCAAGATTATGGCTTGTGGTAAAGGCAGTGGAAAACCCATAATTGGTAATCAGCTCACCAAGATGTTGACTTTGTCCATCAAGAGTTGGCTAGTCCAGAAGCAAACGGCTTTTGGTAAAGACAAAACAAATCCGTTGACAGCTGGTGGTTTGCTCAAAATCACATGGTTATCAGGTGGACCATAGTTCTTACTTGAATCGATGCATCTGGCTACTCCAGAAGTGATGGCTTTTGGTAAAGAGATAAAATCCATTAAAATTTTCTCAAAAGATTGCTAGGGACTAGCAATAGTTTAGTGTGGGGGATTGATGAGTGTGTAAATACTCATCATTTCTGTTACATTTAGACTGCAAAAATATCTAAAAACACACAGGAATGCCTTAAAAAACGTAAAATATCCATGAATTGTGTTTTTATGCAAAAGGATTGAAAACTGATGAAAAACAACATATTTCACATAACTTACAGTTTCAGTCCCTGAACTTTTACAAATTGGCAAAAATAGTCCCTGGTATATCAAAACATGAAAAATATCATCAGAGGTCCTTAGGGATTCATAAGTTGTCAAGTATAGTCCTTTAAAGTTAAAAATTGCAAAATGACAACTTTAGTCCCTCAAGTTTCAAAAATGTCAAATATAGTCCTTAAGGTTTTGAAAATGGAAAAATATTAAAAGTAAACCTTGCACTATTCTTAAATGGCATAATTGGTCCTTATGATAACTATGGAGAAATTGCAGGTTCAACCCTTCACAAATTCAGAAATTACATGTTTGGTCCCTGGTGTTTGAGGATTTAGCAGAAAAGGTCCCTGGATATTTTAAATGGAAAAATTATATCTTTGGTCCTTGGGTTATTCATGCTTGGCAATATTGGTCCTTATAACAATTTTGGAAATTTTATAGAAAAGGTCCTTCAACTTTTATTAAATTGCAAATTTGGTCCTTGTGTAACCATAAACCAAACCGGACTCTTATTATTACTAAAACCAAATCCAACCAAACATAATCCAATCCTAACACCCAAGCCCACCCATTCCTTACCCTGGCCCAAAACACAAACGGCCCACACCCCTTTTATAATAACAACGGGCGTTGACCCGTTGACCTCCCCCAAAACCATCACCATTGTACATCTCCCTCACCCTAACCTGAAACCAGAAACCATGGTGGTTTTCCACCACCTCACCACCTCTCAAGCTCATTACCTACTCCTCCCTCACATCCCTTCCACCTCACAACCCTATCCCACTCCACAATTAATGCCATTCCCACCATTTTCCACCAAATTCTCCACTGTAGCACTCAAACTCCTAGTTTTTCTTCCATATGACCCCAACTTGACTAAAAACTATCTCAATTGTCCCCCTTACACCTCCACAAGCCCCCAAGATGCATTAATTGCAAAATATCGGCTGCAAGTTACCAAATTCACTTTTGGCGCCAAAAGTACTTTTGAACGATTGAGATGAATTGCAGATATCCAAGAGTCAAAAGTGGTGGGAAAAGTCTCTGAGCACACCTGGAAGCTCATTTTTATCTATAAAGATCAAGAGAGAAGAGTGGAAGAACATATCTAGTTTAATTTTAAATAAATGTATGTCGACTAGTTAAATTCTCAAGTTTCTTTGTATCTTTAAGTTTTTCAAGTTGTATTTCTTGAACATCAGTGTATCTTAAACCTTGGGTAATAATAGATTTCAAGTTTTCTGTATAATTTTCAAATATGCATATTACCTTTTTACTCAAAATTATCAAATACCCTAGTTGTTGTTTGCAGTGGATTAAAAGGACTCAATAAGCTCACTTAAGCTCTGACAAGGCTTAAATAAGCTTTTAGAAACATTAAATCCAAGTAAAGTACTAAAAGAGAAAAATATATAAAAAATAAAGAAAATAGAAATAAAATAAAAAGTTGCATGATTCATGGTGAACAAGATGGAGCAGGGTGTATATTGGATTGCCCTGGGTTAGAGGCTTAGTGGTAAGCCTATAGGAGTGGTGTATGGTCCTTGGTTTCTCAGTTTGGATTGGATTGCAATTGTAAGCTTCAAATCTAATTTTTCTTTATACTGTATAAGTACTAATTTCCTGCTTATCCGTGTTTCTCAGTGCTAATCTAAGATAATAAAGTAATTTTATGCTTGTGTAATCTTTGCTGTTCATTAGAATACCTTGTTGCTTCTATTTGCTGTTTCGTAATCTTATATTGCATATTAGTATTTCTTTGGTATATATTGTTGAAATCTGTTAATTTGTGTTATAACTATTCTATTTCATCATATTATAACTAATTGCATACTAGTCATGGCCTGAATCAACCTGTTGTAGTTAAAAGTCACAGATTTTTACTTATAAAAGGGTGTTTGGCATAAGCTTTTCAAGAAACTCAGGGGAGTTTTGGTTGTTGTTTCTGGTTCAGACATGATACATTAGTGGTTATTAGTACAACAAAGTCAAAAATCTTGGTCTCATATCTTGAAAAGTCAAAATCATACTTAATTTACCCACACAGTTAACTGTGTGGGATTTGGAGTCCAAAGGTTCTTCATAACTTTGCATAAAGTGTTATATCAACTTAATTCAACCTTAGACTAGCTTATTAACATGTTCTCAGTCACTTAGGATCAAGCAAAACTCATCAAAGTCAACTTAGCAAATTTTCTCAAAAAGTCAAAAAGGTGCATGATCAGAAATCCTCAAAATTGCATGAATTGTTATGATTTTTGTGTAAGGTTTTAGAATTTGAAACTTTTTGTGTGTATGATCTATCAGTAGAACTTGAGATTTCCATAAGTGTTGTATTTTTGTGAAATTTATTTGTGGACTAAATTGCCCCTCAAACTAGCCTGCAGGGCAAGGTCTTCCCCTGCATCAGGGCAACCAGGATTTGACCAAACTTTCACAATCTCATTCTGAGCTTGATTGTGGGACCCACCCTTTGCACCTTAGCTTTTTGGAAAGCTTATTGGTGTGGCTTATCAGAATCAGGCTTGTTCTGGGCTTTAGATCTTTGGCTTATAGCTAATTGGTGACTTGAACTCACCCTGATCATACCCATACACTGATTCATCAGTGTGATAAGCCCAACTTCATAAGCCCTTATCTGGCTTTCCAGTGGACCCCACACCCTACATATTGGCTTATTTCATTGCTGACCTGGTCAACATTAAGGTTCAAGATTCATTTTGAACCCCCTTTCACCTTTGTGGACCCCACAGAGGTCCAAAAGTTGCCCATTAGGCCTGTTTGGTTTTCAGGTTTTGACCAAGTGCTTATTTGTTATTACTGGCTTATTGTGTGTGCTTATTTGGTTCCCTTGTGCTTATTTCCAATCATCATCTGGGTGGCTTAATATAAGCTTATTCAAGACTTGATAAGTCCTAATAAGCTAAAACTCAACCTTTTAAGCATTTTTAGGTGCACACAGCTTATTAATAAGCTACAACTTAAAGTCCCTTTATTAAAGTTGCTTGTTTTAGGTATTAAAATAGTTCTATAAAAGAAAAAAAACAGAAAAAGCCAAACTTAATTATAGTGATAGCTTCTATTTAATAGAAATTATCTTTTTAATTTACATTTTAGCTTATTTATAAGCACTTCAGCATTTTTATATTATTATTAAATCTCTTTAATATTAAAGTATTTTTATAAATTTTTTCAGATTTTTCCTTTGTCATTTGGTAATTTTTAGAATTAATCTTAGTTTAATTAATTATTAATTAATAAATAAGGATTAAATAGCATAATTATATTTTATAAAGTACCTGCTAGTTTTTATAAATTTTCTAGCTTTTATATAAGGTAAAACATTTTTATAATTTTTTTTAGAATTTATACTGTTCATTTTCTATTTTTTGTAGTATAATTAGTTTAATTGGTAATTAATTAATAAATAGAATAATAATTAGTAAATTAGTTTAAAAATACATAAAACAAACTTTTTATAATTTTTTAGGATTCCTGTGATGGTTAATTATATTTATAAAAATCTTCTTAATTATCTAAGTCTTTTAGTATTTTTAATAATTTAAATTAATATAATTAGTTAAATAGTAATTAAATAATAAATAATTAATAATAGTTAGATAAATAGTGTGAAAAATATAATTTTAGTTTTAAAATAAGTTTTATAATATTTTAGACTTTAAGAAATTTTAATTTTATTTTTCAAAGACTTATTTTACATTTTCTTATTTATTAGTGAATTATTAAATAATTAAAAAAAAGTTATTAAATAATAATAATTAATTAAATAGTTATAAAAATAATTTTAAATTTCTAATAATTTTCTAATAAGTTTAGGATTCCAAAAATATAATTTTCATATTTGTGGGAGTTTTATTTGACAGAATTCACATTTAGTTTAGTACGTTTACGTTTATTAAAATTTAAAACGTACATTTTATTTCTTATTACATTTTTAGATTTTCTTAATTTTTAAATAAATTAGTAATTATAAAATAAATATTTTAAGTTTATTTAATTTGCATTTAAGCCCCTAAGGCATACAAATTCCTACTATAGTTAAAATCGTTTTTGTTGTTTACGTTTAAATATTAAACGTATACGTTTTCCAGTTCATTTCCACTTGTACTTATCTGATTTCACGTATTAGTTGATATAGCCTATCAAAGCTATTCTAACTTATATTTCATTAGTACAATCACTTAAACCCTTTTCCTGTTCAATTAACCTGATCTCAAAGTCATTTTATTTCAGATTTCACGCCTCGTTGGGATTTAACAATCCGGGGAAGCACTACACTCCACGGAGTATTGGTTTAGACTGTCTGACTTGTTGACCATTACTTGGTTTATATTTTCTGACTGTTTGAAGTTAATCAATACTCGCAGTCACCTCTCCTCTTCCTTTGCTGCTCAAGTTAGCTATCCCAGCTTGGCTTATGCCTTCAATTGTGAAAGGCCCATACCACTAGGGACTCGGTTTATCGGGAGGTATTCTTATCTCCAAGTGTCTTAAGAGTACTAGGTCCCCTTTCGCGAATGGTACATGATTCCTCGTTGGTTGACTATGTTCAAAATCGACATGAACTTTGTTGCTTTTGCTTTTGCTTTCTTCATGTTTAGTTTCTTTGTAACTTTTGATCCTTGCCTCCCATGCAAGAATATTTTCATGAACACGAATAGGTGATGTGTCAATGTTGTTTTTGAGCTTTCTCCTCATCAAGCTTTCTTGCGCATATTGCGGGGTCATGGGAAAGCTAACCTTTCTTTTTCCTGATTTAAGCTCAATTTTCCTATTTTCATACCTAATGACAGCTCTTGCGGTGGTAAGGAATGGTGCCCCAAGGATTATTGGCATGCATCCACCTCCTTTATCATCAATGATCATGAAATCAACGGGATACATGAATCATGCGACACTGACCAGCACATCTTCTGCGATTCCCAGGGGGTACACGTAAGAGTGTCCAGCGAAGGATAGCCTAACACGAGTGGTTTTTGGCATTTTTGACGTTAGTTGGGTGTAGATAGTTAGGGGCATAAGATTTACTTCCGATCCTTGGTCGGCGAAAGTGTTTAGACATTTCAAATTCCCAATGCTGGCTGGTATCTCAAAGTTCCCACACGCCATCTGCTTAGTAGCTACTTTTTGTACTAGTAGTTTCTCGAATATCGGTTCCCTAGGTAATGTATCATACTCATATTTTTCCTCTTCCTCCTTCTCTGAACCATGTTTGGAGGACTGGTTACGCCCGTCACCCTTTATCCAATTTGTTATGGTGTTTTCGTTTATATCATGTTTCAGGTAGTAACTTAATGATTGGGATTTTGGTAGTTCTTCTGTGGATTGTTCATTAGGGGTTTCTACATTCTCATTATTCGTGTGGACAATTGTGATGGAATTAACAAACCGGGTAGTGGGGGTGGCGCTTTCCTTTCACAGTAACATCCTTTTAGGGGTTTTCTGGTTTGCATACTCCTCCACTAGGCTCATCATCTCCTTCATCTTCTCTTGCATCTCCTCCTTTTGTTTATAAACTGCTTCCTCGAATCTAGCAAGCCGCTCATAATGGGTTGCCATATATTCTCTCATTCTAGCTTCAAATTCCGGGCTAAGTTTTTCAGGAGGAGAATAGGTGGGGCATAATTTTGAAAGGCCTCAACATTCTCTCTAGAAGGTGACTCTGATAACGGCGTTGAAGTCATTTTTGAGACAGAATTGACAGCAGCCCGTCTAGGACTTAAAGGTGTCTTTTGCCTTTCCTCGAAATAGTCAACTTTTGCCTCAAGTTTGCAAAGGAGTTCATCGGAGATTTGATTAGTCCCTCCAGGTGTCGAGATTGCGTTGATGGCCTCTTCTATAGTGTGATTAAACTCCCATAATTCTTGATTATTGGCGGCAAGTTCGTCAATAATTGCCCAAGATTCCTCGGCATTCCTATCACGCAATCTACCTCCGGCGGCTCGATAGATGGTATGTTTGGTATGATAGTCGACATGGTCATAGAAGATTTGAACTAATAACCAAAGATTTATACCATGATGAGGGACTTTTTGGAGTAGACCATTGAAACGAAACCATGCTTCGTAGAAAGTTTCACCCTGATGTTGTTGGAACATCAAGATATCATTTCTAAGCATCGCAGTTTTCCCTGGTGGGAAAAATTAAGCAAGGAAACGAGTGGTGAGATCATCCCATGAGGTGATGGATCCCGCGGGTAGACGTTCAAGCCATTGACTTGCTTGATCATGTAGAGAGAATTGGAATAGGCGTAATCGGGTCGACTCTCTAGTTGTAACAACAAGGTCTATAGAATCTACGATTTTAAGGAAGTCCTTGAGATGTTGATTAGGATCTTCGGAACGAAGTCCATGGAATGCACATCCGCTTTGCACCAACCGGATGGTGTCGGATCGCAAGGGAGACACATTGGCTCCTTGGGTGAGCTCAATAGTGTTTCGATAGCCTTGGTGGCTAGGTCGGGAATACTCTCCTAGGGTTCGGGGCCTAAGAGGTTGGTTTGCTAGTGGTGGGTTTTGTTGATGGTTTTGTTGTGGTGGGTTGATGGATTCAAAGATGTTACCACCTTCCATGATGTCGGATGGTAAAAGTTATGAACAAAGACACGAAGAAATAGATAGACTAAAGAAAACCTAAAAATAAAAATAAAATCTTACTAGAAAGGAATCTAGCAAGTAGACCTAATAAAAAGAAATCCTAACCTAGACAATAACAATTCCCCGGGCTGCGGCGCCAAAAACTTGATGCGTGGGAATTGCACCAGGATTTACCTCGAGAAGCTTACAACCCCCACCAAGCAGTGTACCTGATCGTTGTAGTATAGTATAGTGACAAGTACCGGGGGATTGATCGTTCAACTCAGGAATAGTGTCGCTAGGATTAGAAAGCCTAAAATCTAGGTCTAGAGGTGAGGGATGATTCTTTTTGTATTTTTATATTTTTATAAAAGCAATTAAAATCTCGGGTTTTGGAAGAATGGGCGGAATTAGTTGCTAGTCAACTAACCCAATAACTAAGATGCAATCAAAATAAAATAACAAAAATGTAAATTAAACTAGTTAAACTAGTGGTGTGAACAATAAATGGGAAAATTGTGTTTACTTAGATTTCATTACTCCCTAGATATCTTTTACAGGTTGATAGTTTATTACAGTTGCATGGATGACGGGTTATATTCCTTAATACCAATCGTGGGGTGGCGTACGTACTTTCCCAATTCTATAAGCTCCTACTTCACTCCTATGTCGAGCCTGCAAGAAGCTCCTAACATGGGATCACTAGAATTCGCTCATGCATTAAATACAACCATAAAAACCTAGTACGCATTGGTTCATGTTTCTTTAGACGTTCAAGCAAGTTACTCTATGGAAGTCTGCCAGTTTTCTTAAGCCTAACATCGAAATCATTCATCCGTAATAACTATAAACAAGCAATCAACCCATAATAAACATCTAGGTTTTACTACATCTAAGCAAACACACAAGAGAACTAGCCTAGCATGTTAAAATCATGACAAGCGTAAGATATATTCAAACAACACATAGACATATTGAATGAATTGAAAGGATACTTATCTTAATTGAACGTGAAAGGTTTCAAGGGGTGAAAACCCTTGAAAATACTGATAAAATCGTGCTAGGGTTTCTCCAAGTTATCTCTAAAATTGTCCTCTTCTAATGAATGAAAATTACAAAACTATATATAGATTTTCCAATGTGACGGCGTCAAGAAGAGAATTCTGACGTCGTCAACCCGCCGTCCATAATAATATCGGATTACCTAGATCCAGATCTGACGCCGTCAAGAGCAAATTTCCTCTAGGCCGTCACGTGTAAAGGGACCATGACGGCCTATGGTGACGCCGTCATGCCCTAGTGTAAAATCATTCTGAATTGTCTTGGACTCTATCCTCTTCACTTCTTGTTTTCTTCTTGACGCCGTCATTAAGAACTTGGTGACACCGTCAGGTACTGTTCCCAGCAAGGAAAATTAACACTTTGCTGTTTTCTTCACTTTTATGCTCCAAAAACGTCCAAAATGCTTCCTTTTCCAGAATTCAGTCCAAAAGTACCTAAGATCACAAAAGGAACGATTTAGGGCAATATTTGATCAAATAAATTCAATTCCGGGCTTAAATGACCCCCTAAAAACGGATCATTTTTCGCCTCATCAGTTCCCAACATGTAATTAATGTTTCATTACTGATTTAATGACCATGGTTAAGGGCTTGTTTCAGATTTGATTCATATGGCCAAAATAGAAACACCAAATCGACATATAAATTACACAATCTATTATTTTATGTGAACTTTAATACCGTTTTGTTTCTTATACGTATTAAACCGATTCAAAGGATGGTAAAAATGAACAAAACACGACATAATGAAGATTGACACAACAAGAATGAGGTTGATACCTTGGATGAATTCAACAAGAAAAGGGACAATTGAAACCGAATCAAAGCAAGCCCTAAACGTGGCTAATCAATACAAAACCGAAGCCAAATGAATTTCCACACCTCCTAGCACCCAAGTCACGAATCAAGGACACCCTTAAGCACCTAGAGAACCTATCTTGATCAATCAAACCGAATGGAGAAGCTCCACAAATCCTGGCCGTCACTTTTGTATGTAGGTTTTAGGGTTTGTATTTTTTTTAAACGTATGATATAAGAAAATGAATACACCGTCCTTTTTTTTCATTTTTGTTGTGTGGGTTTCGAATTGGGCCTAAGGAGGGCCAAGGGTGGTCATAGGCTCAATTCATTTGGGTCCTTGGTTTGTTTATTTGTTGCGTATTAAAAGAAAAATGGCCCAAAACAAATTCGTGTTACATAAATGGTTCCTCGAATTTTATTTTATGTAACTAGGTATTTTTGGATCTCAAATACATTCAAAAATTTAGTTGTGAAGTTTCGTTTCAATTATTTCGGGTTAACGGTATATTCGTTTAGTTACTTTCGAGTTTTATAATTAATCGTATCCATAACTTAGGAAAATTTCAAATTAGACACAAAATTAGGTATTTAAAATTTAGGGTTGTACAAGACTTCTTCTAACCCTTACCATGGCCGTTCCCATTTCGGATACTCCCGAGGGAGCTTATGAGACCTACAAAGTAGCTCAACGAATGGGTGAGTCGCTGGAGATCACTCCACGACTGTAAACCATTTGAAACCACCGCGAACACTAAGCGTAACCCATAAAGAATTACCGAAGTGACCTGCTGTCAGGGCTGTTTGATGTTGACCCTGGCAGGAATTTCCGTTCAATCATTGAGAAAATGCATAAGTAAATCCTCTCATAGACGTTTTCGACAGATTGCTAAGATCTGCCTAGGACTCTTAAGTTTACATCTGGCATCCTTATTGTTGGACAACCAGTGTAGAAATATCATGTGTTCCTATGAGATCTTTTGATGAATCTCGTGGCTCTAGACTCGATACGTGCACATTTGGTTTCCTATGCGGAGATTAGGGAGAGGTCTCCTGCTTCAATATCAACCATCTCTAAGAGACAGGTTGATAGATTACACCGGTTCCCCGTGAGAATGAAACAAGCTCTTTTAAGAGAACTTGAGTGGTTAAGAAGGTTTAGTGCAATGCGTCACTGGGTCCATGACGTCTTTATCTTCAATACCGGTGTCACCTTAGCAACAACCAGTAGCATATGAATTGAACCCTATGTCTGCCCTAAGGTTGAACATATGGAGGGCTATTTCTTTTCACCATTTTTCATAACTTTTCTTTTTATTTCTTCAACCCCTCTTTCTCCTTTCTCATTTTCTCCTTTTTTCAATCATACCTAAGGACTTCTAATTCTAATCTATTAGAATTGTCCTTGGGTAGATCCCTCCGGCTCTGGCGGATCATAGGACGGTTTTTCCTAACCTTAGTCACCTTATAACTCCATGACTATCCTATAATTGCCATGAAACCATTTTATTGAAAATCTCTCGAAGTGTTTATGATAATAAAACACATTTTTGTTAACACTTTGAGAGTTTTGGTTTCTTTTGAAGGACTCCCCCTTCACATGTGCTCATGGATTTTTAAGAAATTTGCACATGCGTGAGGAGTTTGCACTTTTTGAATTGATCGAATTTCAGTGAACATGACCGATTCGAGACACGCTTACATCATTAGTTAGACTAGCTTGAAATTATTACCCGTCCTGGTCAAGTCCAAAGAAAGTCTCTCGATACGGTATATTCTACTCAGACAAATCCTATTCGAGACACGCTTACATCACTAGTTAGACTAGCTTGAAATTATTACCCGTCCAGGACAAGTCTTTTCGATTACTGACATTTTAAGCTTCATCAATTCATTGGTACTTACTGAGTGGAGCTCTTTTAAGATTCAGTCACAATCTTTAAACATCTTTGATCACATTTTAATCATGTCTTCTCCCCCTCAAAAATAGCATATCGTGATATTTTTGATATCAACTGATGAAGAAATAGCTTTTTGGAGAGATAGACAGATTTCATTTTTCATGAATACGGAACATTTTTGTTTTTGTACTCCCCCTTAATGATAGCGCCTTTTAAAATCAATTAAGGGTTTAGAAGGAGTTATCTTGAGCACTCATTTGAAAGATTTTGAAAAATCTTTTGATGAATCTTGAAAAAGTGCTAAAGATTTCTGTTTAGAAAAACGAGTTTTTTTTAAGTCTTTTTCGTTTTTTAGACTTGAACTTTGTGATAAAGATTTCGTCCGTGAAAATACGAGTCCTTGATTTGAAATAATCAGAATTCATCATTCGGGTCTTTATTAGATATCTTTTCGAGTTATTATACCCGGACCCAACTTTTCAAAAGATTTCACGTTGAAGCACGGGTTGTAAGTTGAAGTACTTACAAGCCATCGTGAAGAAACTTTTGAGAAACGACATGTTTTAGAAAAACATTTTAAAGAAATCCCGTTCAAGCATCTGTACATGTCCGTATCATTGTTGAATGACATTTCTAGAAACGTACAGAATATTGATTTATACGAGAGACATGTCGTGAGAAGAATATTTTTGGATTTTATATTGTTTTTGTATTTTTTGAAAATTTTCTATTTTGTTTTTGTTGGTTTTTCAAATTTTGTATTTTGTTTTTTCAAAAATATTTACAGCGAAGCGATTGTGAAAACATTTTTCAAGAATAGTCGAGAAGACGTTCTAGCTCCTCAGGAGTTAGGCTTCGCATGCCAATTCGTCGAACTAAATAGTCAAACCGTTCTTTTGGAAGGGCTTTAGTAAATAGATCGGCGAGTTGGTAATCAGTCTTAACGAAAAATAATTCAACAGTACCCTCTTCCACGTGTTCTTTGATGAAATGGTAGCGAACTTTGATATGGTTCATCTTAGAGTGATGTACGGGATTGCACGAGATGGCTATGGCACTTTTTGAGTCACAATACATAGGTATTCTGTCAAAAGTAAAGCCATAATCTGTGAGCTGTGTCCGCATCCAAAGAACTTGGGCACAACACGCAGATAGAGACACATACTCAGCTTCGGCGGTTGATAGCGCAGTACAATCCTGTTTCTTTGACGACCAGCTTACTAGCTTTTCACCTAAAAATTGTGCTCCACCTGATGTACTCTTTGCTGTAACTTGATCACCAGCATGGTCTGCATCTGAAAATGCTATTAGATTAAACCCCGAATCCTTCAGATACCAAAGTCCCATGTTAATGGTGCTTCGTAGGTACCAAAAGATCCGTTTAACCTCTTTGAGGTGAAGTTCGTTAGGCTTTACCTGAAACCGTGCTAATAAACAAACAACAAATTGAATATCGGGTCGACTAGCAGTTAGGTACATGAGAGAAAGGATCATGCTCCGATATTTCTTCGGATCGATGGGTTTCCCAAACAAATCAGCACCAATTTTTGGTGAAGTGGCCATTGGTGAACCAACAGAATCACAGTTTTCCATTCCATGTTTTTCCAAAATCTCTATTGTGTATTTAGCTTGATTGATAAAAATACCACGAGGGGATTGATGTATTTGTAAACCAAGAAAGAATTTTAGTTCCCCCATCATGGACATTTCAAATTTGCTTTTCATGAGATTTTCAAAATGTTTTGAATGGTTAGGATTGGTTGATCCAAAAATTATATCGTCCACGTAAATTTGAATGATCAAAATGTCATCTTTGAATTTTTTTGATAAACAAGGTGTCATCAACCGTTCCTTTGGTGAAATTGTTTTTGAGTAAGAAGGATGACAGTTTGTCATACCACGCTCTTGGAGCTTGTTTTAAACCATAAATTGCTTTCTTAAGCTTGTAGACGTAGTCTGGATGATCTTTGTCGATGAATCCCTCTGGCTGACTCATATACACTTCTTCTTTCAGAGTTCCATTCAAGAAAGCTGTCTTAATGTCCATTTGATAGACTGTGATGTTTTTGTGAGCTGCATAGGCTAAGAAAATCGGGACTGCTTCAAGTCTAGCTACAGGCGCGAATGATTCTTCAAAATCTATCCCTTCTTCTTATGGATAACCTTTAGCCACGAGACGAGCTTTGTTGCGAATAACAATCATTTCCTCATCCAATTTGTTCTTCCACAACCACTTGAGATCAAGAACACGTATATCAAGTGGTCGTTCAACAAGTTCCCAACTTTCATGTAACTGGTATTGAAGAATTTCCTCCTGCATTGCTTCTATCCATGGGTTTTCTGCCATTGCTTCCCGAATGTTTTTTGGTTCTTTGAGGCTAATTGAGCAAATGTAAATGCACAATTCGAGATCGGTGGCAAGTTGTCTCGTTGTCTGAACTGGCTTTGAAGGTTCACCAATAACATGTTCTATTGGATGGTATTTCGTCCATTGAAACGTAAAAGGGTACCTTGGGTTGAACGAATGTGTGTTAGATGGTTCTTGTAACCTTGAAGAAGATTCAGCAGAGTCAGTTGCAAATGGGTTTTCAAATATTTCTTCTTCTTCTAACTCAACATCGTTTGAATTATTTGTTGGTTCTTCTTGAAAAATTATGTTTTGGTTTTGCTCATCAACTATTGATAGAACAATTTCAATAATTGGAGTTGCTGGAGAAGATGTTGATGATGCTGAGGGAGTTGGTGCTTCAACTTTGATTGTTGTAGATGCATCTTGTGATGGTGGTGGTTGATTGTTTTGAGCGGGTGCAGCGGAATGTTGTTGAGATGCATCAGTCAAAGTTCCACCATAATATTCATCAAACATTAACTCGAAGAAATTTTCCAGTTCTTGTTCTGAAGGTTTGTCCGTGTTTGTTGAATGAGCTCCTTGAGGCACGAGTCCTGAACTGATGTGTCCAGAAGTCTGCATGTTTAGTGCGGGTCCTAATCCATTTTGATTAGAAGCCATCGGATTAAGCGCGGGTTCTAGAGCGAGTCTCTCAGAAGCCATTTGTGAAATCTCGTCAAACTTCACATTCATCGTCTCCATAATCCTTTTTGTTCTTCTATTATACACCCTGAATGCCCTTGAGATTTCTGAATATCCAATGAAGATTCCAATATCACCCTTAGCTTTCAGCTTTCCTAGATCTTCTCTGTCGTTCGTCGGATAGCACAAAGCGCTAAACACGTGAAGATAAGAGATATCCGGTTTCCGATTATTTACAAGCTCATATGGTGTTTTATTGAATCTTGGATGGATTAGGGATCGGTTTTGAGTAAAACAAGTAGTGGCAACAGCATCAGCCCATAAGAATAGTGGTGCACTAGAATATATCAGCATTGTGCGAGCAGCTTCCACAAGAGTTCGATTTCTTCTTTCAACTACCCCATTCTACTGTGGAGTTCTAACAACTGATGTTTGATGTGTGATTCCAACATCTTCAAGGTAAGTTCTTAACTCCTGGTGTGTAAATTTTGTGCCATTGTCTGTTCTTATAATCCTTACTGGAGCTTGAAGTAGAACTTGAATACGCTTCAGAAAGGTGATGATGATGCCTGGTGCTTCGTCTTTTGATCTCAAAAACTTTACCCAAGTATATCTTGAATAATCATCAACGATAATAAGAATATAATTTTCCCATTAATGCTTTCCACTCTCATTAGGCCACATAAGTCCATGTGCAACAAATGTAACCTTGCTTCCGAACTAGGTACGGTTTTAGGTTTATATGATGCTCTTTTGCTTTTTCCTTGTTCGCATGATGGACATAGATGATCCTTGGTGTATTTGAACTTAGGAAGACCGTTGACGATGTTGTCTTTGGCTAACTTGTTGATCATGTCGAAATTGAGATGGGATAAATGTCTATGCCACGGCCAGGACTTAATTTCGGTTTCCCTTGTCATAAGACAAATTGCTGATGTAGAAGCCATTTGGTTGATGTCGATAGCATACAAGTTTGTACTACGATTACCAGTTAAGAGATCATCACCAACCAAATTTCTAATAAAAACCGTGTTTCTCCTGAATGCAACTTCTAAATCTGCATCACAAAACTGCCCAATTGAAAACAAGTTGTGTCCCAATCCTTCGACGTAGTAAGCTCGAGTGATCAAAAAATTCCCAAACTGAAGATCTCCATAACCCTGAATAACTGCTACGTGATCATTACCAAAGCGTACAGTTCCCATGAATTTCCAGATGAAATTGATCAGCAGCTTTAAATTCCTGGTCATGTGCTTAGAGCAACCCGAGTCGACGATCCAAAGACGTATTTCGATAACCTGCCAATAACAGAAGAGTTTGTATTTGGAAACCATTTTGAATTTGGTTCCATGGGGTTAGGGGTACAATCAAAATCACACTCATAGATAGGTTCTACTTGTTTAGCTTGAACTATTTCTAATTTGCCATCCTTGAGTATAAATTCTCTACCCGTTGGAATCCAAACACAATGCTTAAGATAATTCCTAGGCGTGCGACTATTAGTGGTGTTCCTAATTCTTTTAATTAGGTTTCCAACAAATCTAGATTTTGCACTAGGACCTTTCGAAACGCTCTTTTGTTCAGGCGTAACATATAATTCTTAGAAACACATTCATCATGAACATTATTAATTAAACATTTCTTGCATATTAAACAAAAAGTGTCATTACATGCATTAGAACCAGTACTCTCGACATTACATTCAGATGAAACATGTCTCTTATTATAAAGCGATAAATTCCTAGGGTCTTCTTCTACTTCTTCAACTTTATTCTTGCAACTACTCTTAGAGGCAGACGAGACTCTATTGTTCCTTGTATTCCTCCTAGGCTTTAGGCTGCTGCTCCTAGAAGTGTTGTCTAATCCTGTAGAAGTTGAGGCACACACATTAGGATTTATATTGTTGTCCTTTGTAGCATCACTAGGCTCTTTAGAATTATCCTTTTTGCCCTCATAAGTCTTAGATGTGGAGGTAGACGCATTAGTGGGACTAATCCTAAAAAGGCCAGGTGCTAGAACTTTTGGTGTTTTGACAACAACTTTTCCTTTATCAACAATCTTTTCATTTTCACTTTTCTTGGGCAAGGGTGTTGGAGTGACTGGTTTTGTCAAATCCTTTTTCTCATCGACTTTTGGAGCAAACCGTGAAATAGACATTTTTAGTTTTTGAACCGTATTTGGAACATTTGGTTTCTCCGAAGTCGATGGTTTTGCAAACTTAGTTTCCTCACCCTTCCCTTTTTGAATTTCAAGCTGAGCCCTCAAAAGATCATTTTGCTCTTTCATGTTCTTGAAGGCACGCTCATACGACAATTTGTCATACTTGTATTCTTCTTTTTTCCGATCAAGTTGTTTAAAACATGTCACATTTTCTTTTTCAAGCTTTTTAAGAGCATTTTCATATTTGGAAACAATTGCGGAGGTCTCAGCTCTCAGTCTTTCATCGTCTTGAACAGAATAAGTTTGTAAAATGATGGACATAATATCAGTAGTAATAACGACTTCGAAGAGAGAATCATTTTGGTTTTCCAAAACATTGATTTGCTCAAAAGATTCATTAGCCTTCTTTATCAGGGATTTGTGATCCGTGACGAAGTCAGCTGTTTCTTTCAAAAATGCTTGTTCAAAATGAATTACTCGAGCATGGATGTTATTAATTTGAGGAGCAAATTCATTTTCAAGAATCTTTTTAAGCTGTAAATGAACCGTGAAATTCCAGTTCATCTCATTAAGTCTCATTTTAGATTCTAAAATCGTTTTAAGTTGCCCAATTCTTGTTTGAAGATCATCAAGATATCCCCTTGCAGCACTTGTGTTAAAAGTGTTGTTTGAGGAAATCTGTTCCATGTTAGAAATCGATTTGGAAGCAACTACTTTCTTAGAAAACATTTTTGAGAATGGTCGTTTTATGGAAAACACTGATGGTTCTTTTTGAGGAACAAAAGTAATTCCCGAAAGTTTGTTCAATTTGTATTAATCAATGGGTTTCAAATCCTTTTGTCTCATTTTAGTTATGCTCTCTTCGACAAGTTCCATTGTTTCCACAAAATCCCGAATGACGGGAGGATCATGTTTGGTGTAAATCACATTACCATTATACAAAACATTCTGTTCTTGCTGAGCTTTCTTGAGATTACAAGGATTTGTGTTACCAATAGCCATTTTATTTTTCGTATGGTAAATCGGATTAGTTTGATTTGAAATCATTTTCATTGTTTGACTTGATTGACCCGACTTAACCACTAATTCTTCTAGATGTGCAATCATGTGTTCTGACTCTATGATTTTGTCCAAAAGTTTTTCTTTCTTTGCAAAGTCCTTTTTTAACTCATCCCTTTCTTTTTCAAGATTGGTATAAGCTGTTTTTTGTTTTGAAAGTTGCTTTGTTTACTCAGAAATTTCTTGATTTAAAGAGTTAATGGTTTTTGTTGAACTTATTTCAAGATTAGCAAACTTGTTTTTCCATTCCCTATCTTTAACAAGTAACTTCTTATAACCAATTTCAAGTTCTGACTCTCGTTCTTTGTGAATTTGAAAACTTTTTGCATTTTCCTTGTATCTCTCAAGCTCAGTGGTCAATTTCTCATTCGCGGCCTTAACATCGTGATTGACCTTTTTCACTTTCTCGATTTCAATGCCACAATTATTTAATAATGATTCAAATAAAGCACGTGTTTCCTCATCATTCTCAGCATGCTGTGAAACGAAGCCTCCATTATGATTCACATCTGGAGTTGCTGAAGAAGTAGTGCTACTACTTGGCGTGTCCAGGTATGTATTATAAGTGGGTGCTAGCTTCTCAGAATGATGTTCCTCATGAGGAGACATATCAAATATATCATTATTGTGACATGTGTTGAAGTTTGATACCTCAGATGGTGCATTGGTGTCATAAACAGGAAGTGTATCAGAATCCGTGTCATACTTAGCTTCCTGAAGATTCGCCATGAATATGCAGTTCGCATCGATATACTCTCTGTCTTCCATTTCATCCATAAGAGCCATAAAATCATGTTCCTCTGCATTCAACTGTAACCCTGCTTTTTCCTTTTGTGCCAACAGCACTGCTTTATGCAAATACTCTAGATCTTTCTTGTTCGGCTTAGTAGGACAGTTCCTTGCCATATGACCTACACCTTGGCAGTTGAAACACTTTACCGGATTACCCTGATTCACATTTCCATAATTCCCAACAACTGGAGCTGCCACATTCCTATTCTGACCCCTCTGATTTCCAACAAACTGACCCATCTGATTCCCTGCATACTGACCGTACTGATTCCCTGCATACTGACCCAACTGATTTTTGCATATTCTGAGTACCCATGTGAAATCCTGTAGCATATCCCTGCTGATTCCCTATAACTCCAACCATTTGGCCTCTATTGCCCATATTGAAACTCGGCTGAGCAATCTGCTTGTTGCGAGTGTTCGATGAAATCCTTTGGTTGTTGTTAGTTGGTGTAGAATAGCGTCCTTGGAATGCCATTGCCAGAAAAGCAAACGCTTGTGTCAAGGCTGCAGTAGCTTCATCATTGTCAGTGAATTCTAGTTCTTGGAATTGTGGGTGTTGCTGTTATGGAATAACATGTTGTTGTTGTGGGTAGAATTTTTGTTGGTAGACAGGTGATGGTTGTTGAATGTATGATGGTTGCATGTAGTTGTGAGTGGAAGATGATGATGGTTGTTGTGTGTTCACTGGTAAAGGTGTTGGTGTATTCGCTATTAATGCTAGAGAATCATGCTTTTTAGCAAGCAATTCAGCCCTTACTTCATGCAAATTCTTTGTCTGATAAACAATAGTGACGTATCTTCCCCATTCTGGTTGAAACTCATTCAGAAAATTGGTGTTGTTAGCAATATTTGTCTGACTGAGGTTGTGTCTTGATAAATCATTCCTGATCTGACTGAGGTTGGCCTAAAAATTTGAATTTCGGGTCAAAATTTTCAACGTTTTACCAAAATTTTAATCTCGCGTAAAAATTGAACGTTTACACTCCTGTAAAAAATAAATTTTACTCAAATTTTCCTGCCAAAAAACTTTTTTTTTTTTTTTTTTTTTTTTTTTTTTTGTCTAACTCGATAAGATGGTTTTGTAACTCGGTAACCTCAGAAAGTTGTAACTCGCAAGCTAACTCGCTGGAATTTAAGAAGTTCTAACTCGCAGAAAATTAAGAAGTTCTAACTCGCAGGAATTATGAGCAATTGTAACTCGCAAGACTTAATCTAACTCGCTAGGATCCTTAACTCGATTAAAAATGTGCTATGAGGTATAGTTTCCCATAACTCGACAAATGTAAGAAACCTTACTCGATAAATGATAAAGGTTGTTAGCTAACTCGCTAACTGGCTAACTCGCCAAATAGAAGGACCTAACTCGCTAAACTAGTTTCTAACTCGATAAAATCACCCTAACTCGCAAGTTCTAACTCGATAAAATTCACCCTAACTCGCAAGTTCTAACTCGATAAAAATCACCCTAACTCTCAAGTTCTTAAATGAACAGTAACTGATCCATAAAAAACGCTTCGAGACCAAGTTTTTTCGACCAAATCGAACCTAAAAAAACCTATATTATCCCTAGGCAATTGATTCCACTTGTAGGACCGTAGAACAACCTTAGTCACTTGTGAATCATGCTTAAACCTAGAGAGAGAAAGTAAGTAGAGAGAGAGTGAGTGGGAACTCTAGTGTGTGAAATAATGACCTTGATATAACTAAGAGAACCAACCTCAAAATGAGGTATTACAAGAGTATTTATACTAGTAGTGTAGGGCATCACTTATCTTTTACCTTATTACATTAATGGCCCTTAGACTTTTACAAAACATGAATGCTAAGCATAAACTTCATCTTAATGATATTCTAAAGCAACCTATAACAATACATTAATGACCGACACTTTATATAAATAAAAATATGATTCTAATAGATCTCATGATTCATGTTAGGATGTAACCGTACTACACTTGATCACGTAGCATTGGGGTTTTGGTGTATGTTAGAGTATATATGATGACTAAGAACCTTGTAGCAATAATAATGATGTTTTGTTTATTCCGTTGTGTATCATGTTTCTTATCATTATTATTGTGTAATCCCTAGATGAGGTCTAACCAACCTCGAGCTATAAACGATCTTAACAAGTGGTATCAGAGCCTTGTGAGAATCTCTGATAAAGAAGTTTAAGTTATATCTCTTTAGCACCCAAAAACCCTTCAACTATGGCCGGAGATGATGATTCTGAGGTCACTCAACCACAAGCATCAACATCAACAAACACACAACCAATACAACAATTCATCTCAACTACTGTATCTGCTGGTAATGGAAAATTTGCTTATCTTAAGAAAGATGAATACGAGATTTGAGCCATGAAGATGGAGAACTAGATCATCAATACTGACTTCAATCTATGGAATGTTATTAAGAATGGAAACAGCATGAAGAGAGTAGGAAGAGATGATCTAGGCAACATTATCATTCTTCCTCCTGCTACTGCTGATGAACAACTAGCAGTCCAGAGAGAAACCAAGGCAAGAACTATCTTGCTTCAAGCTTTCCCAGATGATCACATGGGAGACTTTCACCATCTGGATGATGCTAGGGAGATATGGAGGTCTATCAAGACTAGATTCGGAGGGAATGATGAATCTAGAAAGATGAGGAAGTCAATGCTCAAGCAAGAGTTCCAAGAATTCAAGATCTCGGAGGAAGAAGGCATACGCAAGGGATATGACAGGTTTCAAAAGATCTTGAGCCAGTTGAACCAGTTACAAGCAAAGCCTGATAATGAAGATTGCAACACCAAGTTCTTGAGAGCTTTGCCCCACTCTTGGTAACAGGTCTGCATTACTTTGAAGACTAGAGGTGGACTTGAGTATTTAACCTTTGATGATCTCTACAACAAGCTTAGAACTCTGGAAATAGATATCAAGGGTCATTCTACATACACTCCTTCATCAGCAGCATCACCACATTCAGCATTTGTTAGTACCACCACTGGTAATAACAAGATCTCATATGCTGATAGTCCAACCTATTCATCAACAACATCTTCCTACACCTACACTAGATCAAAGACTCTCTCCACTTCTAGTAATGCGTTGGTAGATGTGATCCATTCCTTTGTTGCTGACTATGAGCCCCAACAACAGTTAGCTTTTGAAGATCTAGAACAGATTGATAAACTTGAGTTGGAAGAGATGGATCTCAAGTGGAAAATGGCAATACTTTCTGTTAAAATCAAAAGATTTGAGAAGAAGGCTGGTAAAAAGCTCCAATTCAAGGGAATGGATCAAGCTAGATTTGATAGGAGAAAGGTTAAGTGCTACTCATATGGTCAAACGAGTCATTTCTCAAGGGAATGCCCTGAGAAGAAAGCTGATGACAAGACTAGGTACTCTGCATTCAAGATAAAGGAGCTGGAAGCTGGTCAATCAAAGGTAATGGTATATGTGGACTCTATGATTGATTGGACTGAGCATTGGACTAAAGATATGGAAGGAGGTGCTGCTAAGCTCTACAACATGCTTGCTAGTTGTGAGGCAGTTGATGAGAGTGAAGAGTTTGCCTTTATGGGCATCTCATCTCAGGTACCAAATTGTGTTTTTGGTTGTAATATTAAGTATGATGAACTTAAGAAATCTTTTGATGAAATAGAACCCCAATATAAAGTGTTGACATAAATAATACCTAAAAACATTATTAACATATTATCAATATCTCTATGTTTTGATTATTACAAAACATAAACCCATTAAACTAAAATTTATGAGATAAACAAGTATTTAGTGATTAACATTCTCTTTACATCCAAATCACTTAAGGTATGAATAAACAAAGTGTTTATTGCAATCTATGATCAAAGGGGTATTTAATTAATTATTACAAAGTTTATTTAATAATATATATTTTTGAAAAACACTTTTGGTAATAAAGAAAAATGTTTTAATCATACTAAATATAAGAATTCAAAATTTTAACCAAAATCAGTTAGTTTTTCACCAAATAAACTTTTCCCACTAAATGAAAAAGTTTCTGGCCGTTACAGCTGGGCGGCCCCCTTAATTATAAGGGGAGGTCCCCTTAAAATTAAGGGGAACGACCATGAATTAAGGGGACCGACACGCTCCTGTACAGTAATTTTTGTCCCTATAAATACTGGTTCATTTCTCAGATTTTCCCCACCTTTTGCAATCCTAAACTTTCTGTTCTAGATCTCCATTTCTATTCTCTTAATCCTTTTATCATACATTCATAAATCTTTGTTTCAAAGTGATCCAAACATCATCCTCTCAAGTGCAAGAGAAGAATACTTCTATCCCTCAAGACAAGAAGTATTACAACTTTTTGTGATCTCCACATCCAAGTTGTTAGAGCATCATCCGTTGTATCTATCTCTTCGTGTAATTAGTTGTGAATATTTGATAGAAGATAGTTTAGCTAGGTATATAAGTAGTGTGATTGGTTAGTAGTTTGTTGTGAAGAAGATTGGTGTGAAGTAGATAGGTGTGAAGTAGAAAGGTGTGAAGAAGAATTGGTGTGAAGTAGATTGGTGTGAAGAAGTTGTGTAGAAGGTGTGAATAAGTTGTGACGAAGTTGTGGTGTGTATATTGGTGTGTAAGGTTTTCTCCGCCATAAGGGAGCTTGTTGACATAGTGAAGAAAACTCTCGAGTAGGTGACTCGAGGAGTGGAGTAGGGCAAGGAAGGTGTCCTTGTAGCCGAACCACTATAAATCCTTTGTCTCGCGGTTAGATCTTTCCATATCTTACTTATAATCTTGCTTATATTGCTATTAATTTTGTAGACGTAGACGTATATATATAGTTGCTCATATAGTGCTAGTATTGATTTTACTTAAAGATCAAACAAAAGTTTCATTCACAAAACAAAGTTTTTACAATCAAACTAAAAAGGTAACATACATGTAATTGATCATTTCGATCAAGTATAGTTTTCATACAAAATATAACTAAGGATTATAAAATAAACGTTTGCTTACTTATCTCTCGTATATAGCTATAATTGTTTATTTTATGCATGTGTTGATTTCACATACTTAGTTTACATTATTATTATTGTTCATACTTAGATATAGTTGTTCATATTGTTCAAGATTTGAGTTCACAAAAGATCGAATCAAAGTTTTAAAAGCAAACAAGGTTTTAAAACTAAACTAAGTTTTCATAATAACATTAAAAAGATGTAAAACTATTCAACCCCCCCCCCCCTTCTAGTTTTCCACAATTGGCATCAGAGCTACGTTAAACAAGATTTTTAAAATGAACTGTATTTTAAAACTTGAAACGATCTATGGAATCTGAAAAATATTTAGAAGTACAATCTATGCAAAGACCACCACTATTTGAAAGTGATGATTTTCTTTATTTGAAAAATAGATTCGAAACTTATGTGAAATCAAAAGATCTTGATCTTTGGCATGTCATTACCTTTGGTGATTTTCCCCCTATTCAATATAATTTTGAAACTAAAATGGATGAAATTTTATCTTTTGAAAAACAAAATGATGATTTGAAAAAGAAACTAGCAAAAAATAATGAGGCTAAAATGGTTATTTATAATGCGTTACCACGCAAAGAATATGAAAGAATTTTTATGTCTAAAACCGCAAAAGAAATTTGAGATTCTTTACTAATCACTCACCAAGGTAATAGTCAAGTTAAAGATAACAAAATAGATCTTCTTGTTCAACAATATGAACAATTTACGATTCCGGAGGAGGAATCAATAGATAATGCTTTTGCTAGGTTTAACACTATCATCACAAGTTTAAAAGCACTTGATGAGAATTTTTCTAGTAAGAATTTTGTTAGGAAATTTCTTAGGGCTCTTCATCCAAAATGGCAAGCTAAAGTTACAGCGATTGAAGAATTGAAGAACTTGTCAACTCTTCAACTTGATGAGTTGATCGGCAGCCTGAAAGTCTACGAAGCAATAATAACGAAAGACTCCGAGATGGTCAATGGAAAAAGAGATCAAAGCAAGTCAATTGCGTTGAAACTAGGAAGGAATCTAGTAACGAGGATAGCTCAACCTCCGAAAGTAATGACGAAGAATATGCGATGGCCGTAAGAGACTTCAAGAAATTCTTCAAAAGGCGAGGAAGATTCGTTAGACAACCGCATGATGAAAGGAAAGCAAACCAAAGAAATAAAGATGACAAAAATGGCAAAAGTGATAGGAAGTGCTTCAAATGTGGTGATCCAAATCATCTCATCGGAAAATGTCCAATGATGTTGTTAGAAATGAAGCTGAGCGATATTTACGTGAATTGGAGTAGACAACTAGAATGCATAAAGTGCAGGGACTACTAATGTAATATTGTAAAAGTTGTCTTTTGTAAGGGTTGTAAGGCCTATAAATACCTCTCAAGGCTTCACTTGAGAGGTGTGGGTGTGCAACATAATTTATCATAATAAAAACATCTTTGTTTCACCTCACCTTCTCTCTACTTTCTTTCTCTAGAATAATGGCTTATTTTTATCAACCTCGTCCTCCTGAAGGTGATTCTTGGGTTCTACAATTGGCATCAGAGCTAACCGGGGGCGAATCGTGGTGTTTTTGGGTGAAAAATCGTGTTTTTGGGTGAATAAAAACGGATCTGGTATTGTTCATCGAAAGCTTATCGAGTTTGAAAAAAAAATTTCGAGTTAGAATTTTTTTTTATCGAGTTAGGGCATGTTATCGAGTTAGGAGTATCGAGTTAGAGACTCATATCGAGTTTGGGTTAAAAATCTATCGAGTTAGGATTTTGGCTTATCGAGTTTGAGATATGCTTATCGAGTTTGAGATCATGTTATCGAGTTTGGAGATCTGCTTATCGAGTTTGAGATATGCTTATCGAGTTTGAGATCATGGTTTATCGAGTTAGATATGTTTTGCCGAGTTAGGCATGGCTCAAACTTATCGTTTTATCGAGTAAGGATATTATCGAGTTAGGGACAAACGAAACTCTGCCAAAATTTCATTGGACTTATCGAGTTAAGGTGCTTTATCGAGTTAGGGGGTTATCGAGTTAGGGGTTATCGAGTTAGGGGTTACCGAGTTTGGAGGGTTTATCGAGTATTTTGGCGGGAAAATTTGAGTAAAATTTATTTTTTACACGAGATTAAACGTTCAATTTTTACGCGAGATTTTCATTTTGGCATAACGTTGAAAATTTTGGCCCGAAATTCAAATTTTTAGGCCAAAATTCAAATTTTTTCGGTGAAATTTTGCGTAAAAATTTTCAAAACTCAAATTTTTTTGGTAACCTCAGAATTGCATTTCGTAGTGATTTCCAAATTATGGACGAGAAAATTTTCCAATTCTATTTTTGGAGGGAAAATCCGAAATCACTACGAATCAACGAGATTGAATATCAAGCTTCACCAAAAACACACCACGAATTGCTTAAAAGATCCTGATCAAGATTCACCAAAGATCGATGGCTAAATTTTGAACGTTATCAAAAGGTGACTACGGGGATAATTTGTTTATTACTTATTTGAGCTTGAAGTGACGTTTCACGGGTGCGTGTACTTAGTATCTCAAGGTCTAGGGGTTGGTTGGATGAAGACTTTTGAAGATCCTTGTTTGAGCATTCATGGGATAGTGATTAAGACTTGGACATCTAGCTATGTGTGAGATCTATAAACGCATAAGTTGGTTCTTAATGCTCACAATAGCTATCACTTTAAGGAGTTACGTTGTAGTGCTCAGTGTCACATAAGGTTGTGGATTGTTCAAGAGACGGATATACAATAAAGGATGGATGGTTGGGTATATGCCACTACCTATATTGTAAGGAGTTACGTTGTTGTGCTCATATAGGTTCTTAATCAGGATAGTACAAGCATAAGTCATAAGTCTGGGGAATTTTACTTCACACTCAAGTTTGTCATATTGGGTTGTCTCCACACGTGGTCACTTACTATCAGCCAATGGAAGAGAGGTTGATCTGAGATGAATTGTAGAGGGAATAGTTATTGCCATCTCACTCATGGGGTATTGATTTGTATGTTGCTTCCAGTTGATACGTTTATGTACACATATTTATGATGATTCCGAGAGATCGTCATCATCCAGGAGGGAGAAATGTGTACATCAGGGCTTTTATTAAAGAACTGAAAGCATTCTAAGTGAGTTGAAGATGACAATATGATGCTCCCCAAACAAACCTGTGAAGAAGTTACATACTATCAGTCTAAGATTTATTTTCCGCTGTGCATGAGACTGAAGATTATCTGGGCAGAATTCAAAGATACTTCTTCAACAAGCATCAAGGTTATATCAAACGGGTTGTCTATTTGGGAGGGAGCATGTAAAAGAAAATGGTTTACTAATTGGGAGGGAGTAATAACCCAATTAGATTAGCAAGTGATTCGTCTACAAGTAAACAAAGATTGCTGGGGATATTTATGAAGAAAAGAGCTATGAAGTCCTCCTCAGCATTGTTGCGCTTACTTTGATTATTTTATTTTACTTGTTAGGAATCACTGTAACCAATTCACGTATATCTCCAGCTGGAGATATACGTGAATTGATTACAGTGATTCCTAACAAGTAAAATAAAACAATCAAAGTAAGCGCAACAATGCTGAGGAGGACTTCATAGCTCTTTTCTTCATAAATATCCCCAGCAATCTTTGTTGGAGGGAGATTGTTAGAAATGAAGCTGAGCGATATTTACGTGAATTGGAGTAGACAACTAGAATGCATAAAGTGCAGGGACTACTAATGTAATATTGTAAAAGTTGTCTTTTGTAAGGGTTGTAAGGCCTATAAATACCTCTCAAGGCTTCACTTGAGAGGTGTGGGTGTGCAACATAATTTATCATAATAAAAACATCTTTGTTTCACCTCACCTTCTCTCTACTTTCTCTCTCTAGAATAATGGCTTATTTTGATCAACCTCGTCCTCCTGAAGGTGATTCTTGGGTTCTACTGATGTCAAGAAATCAAAATCAAAAGGCGTTTGTTGGAGGAGCTTGGAGTGATAGCGATGACGATGAGAAAGAAATCACAAATGAGGAGAAATGTCTTATGGCTAAGACATCAAGCGAGGTACGTTCCGAAACCGAATACTTTAGTGACGAAAATTTATCATTAGACGAAAAAGACCTAGATAGTGAATATAATAGGTTATGCAAATTAGGTCAAAAGTTTATAGCTAAAAATAAGTCACTAAAAGATATTAATAATCTATTAGAAAATGAAGTACTCGAATTAAAAATTAGACTACAACATTTGGAAAAAGGAAAAGAAGTTTTTATAGTATGTAAAACATGCATAGAGGTTAAAAATGAAAACGAAAAACTTAAAGATGAAATTTTCAAACTTGACAAATTTAAAAATAGTAGTAACTCACTTAAGAAAATAATAAGTGTTCAAGAAACTTCGGGAGATAAAACCGGTCTAGGATTAACCTCAACTAATGTTTCAACTAGTGAAAATAAAAATATAAAGTTTGAATGTGAATCTAGTAAACAAAAATCATTAGAATCAAAACCTAAGTATATACTTACAAAAGATAGAAAAATACCCATTGCGAATGATGAAAAAGTAAAAACTTTTTATAAACCATCCTTAAAGACCGAAGTAGGATCCTCTAAATATAAATTAAGATCTAAAACTCCACCACCGAGAAAACCAAATAATCTTCATACTCGATCTAAAACACCTCAACCTAGAAGAAACCAAAATAGACAAAACTACAATAATACTAGTCATCAAATGTGGAATTATCAACCAAGTTACAATCCTTGGGGAATACTACCACCATACATGCATCCTAGCCAAATGTTGAATATGTGTGGACCAAACAACTTTGGACCAATGAGACAATGGGGACCAAGTGGCTAAGCTGTCAATCTTGGAAGAAGTTGGAATATCATCTACAAATGACTTCTATAAGTCAACATGGTCACTTGAAGTGCTTGAAGATATTCCATTGAAGACTAAAAGGTACGCGTTTTTTTTAAGTTCATCGCTATAATTTGCATGCTTAGATATATGATTAGTTAGATTAGTGCTTAGTTATACATATTTATGTACATAATAGCTTTATAACCTAGAAACATCATTGGTTGACTCTCCTAGGAATAAGATAAAATTGTTCATTGCCAAACAAAATAGAAAATGGAAATCTTCTATATTCACTATTAGCAAACTCATGGTGATGAAGTGAAATGAGTTAAGTGGATCGATCGTTAATATAGAAGTAGGATTAGATCCCTCGCATAAGAAAACTATGGATGAAACAAGCTCTCGTAGACTATGGCATTAAGTTAGATAAGTGTGTGAAAATAAAGGTACTATAGATGTTAGGTTATACCCCATTCAACACTCTCGCATCTAACATATAAATTATCGTCTTCATTTCCTTTAGGATCATAGGATATGTAGAAACGATAGCATGAGATAATAATAGGCTTAACCAATCCTCTTGAGCATGAGATCTTTAATAAACATTTTTTTTAAAATATTTGATTTATGATATTTGTTGTCAAAAATCTAATGTCTCTAATAATATGCAAAAACCTCACATTTTGGAAAATAGTTTTTCAAATAACTATCCCACTTTTAAATAACATGTTTTCACAATCAATATCCACAATTTTGTTTTGATAAAAACTAAAGATTGGGAAAATATTCTTTACCGTTCATTCACACATTTTGAAGTAAAAACCTAATCTATCTTCTTCAAATAACTCTCACATCTAAGTGAAAACTTACTTTCAACCATTGTTGAATAATGCTAAAAACGTCTCTTTTAAAATCATGCATGGTGATCTCATATTTGTCATCTATATTTATATAAATGACACTTATAAGTGAACTCAATCAAATCAAGAGGACCATGGTTTGTTCATTAAGACTTTGTTTGTAACAAGTCTAGAAATCCATGCTATCATAACTACCCACTTATTGCACATTAATACACATTAGGATTAATCCTCCTAGTTATGTAGTTATGAAATACTTGATGTTGCTTATTGCTTCCTAGCACTTATATTTTACTTGCTTGATAAGTATGTTTGCATGCTAGATGAAATTGCTTGTTTACTTAATCTCTTTGATTAACATGCTTTGGCTACATAATTGCCCACATAATTAGTATATGCTTAATTGCCTAAAAGAGTTGGACTTGTTTGAAACCTAAAACACAACCTTTCTGCAATTCACTCCCAAAAACCCTTTTCTGGCAATCTGGGAATCACCAGATGGGCGGCCCCCTTAATTATTAAGGGGACCGGCCTCCAATTAAGGGGACCGGCCATCTGATGGTCGAAGGTGTTGTTTCCTTTTTCTACTTTTTAGCCCATTTCATCCTACACTTCTCAATATTCACAAACCTATTCTATCCTAAACCTTCCATCAATGTTTATCCATCCTTGATCCTACCAATCCTACATTATATATACTCTCATTCCTCTCAATCTCCACTCATCTCATCATGTCCTTTTCCATTAAAAACCAAAACCACCAAGTAACCCGTTTGGAGAAGAAAGTCTAACTTTCATTAAAAGCCTCTCAAACCAAATGATGTTGTCAATCATCCAACACCAAATTCCTCCTATTTCTTCAACGTTACATACCTAACACCTCACTCTCCTTCCCACCAACATTACATACCAAAAACCTTTACTCACCCATATCCTTCTACATTACACTCAAACCTCATAATCTTTGCACACTAAAACCTCATATCCTTCTACTTTACACATTCAAACCTCATAACCTTTACTCACCTCAACCTCAAATTTCATCTCCTAGTGCACCTAATGCACCATCTACAACACCCTCCTACCAAGAAATCCCTTCCATGAACATCGCTCTTTCACTCTCACCAATCACATCACTTGATACTCATTTTCCATCTTCACCAATAACTCCACCTAGTCATCCTCACAAAAAGATTCAACCATATAACCATTCCCTACACTCTACAAAGTGTGTCATCACCACTACAACTTAACTCATGAAGGTCAAACCATATTTCATGATACACAAACCTCATGTTCACTCAAATGAACCCTTTCAAAAACCTCATCATAATAACCAAACATCCATCCTTGTTCCTAAAAATATACCTTCATCTCACCCACATAAGCCATATGAAGAGCATGTTCAATCTCAAAACAACAATCCCAATCTCATTCCTAACACCTTACATTTTGTTCAACCTGCCAATCACCATCTAAAACATCCTCCACTCATGAAACATCCTATTCTTCCACAACTTCATTATCATCCATTTATGATTACCCAAACTCACAAATATCTCCACCACCAAGAGTATCACCACCACCTTCTACCAACACACATGTTATCCCTATGTTGCATGTCCAATCACCTTCCTCCAAACACTTGAAGTTCATTAAAGAATTCAAGGAAGCTCGTAAGCTTTGTGCTCTTGTTGCCTTACACCTTGCTCAATGCAACTTTGAACAAATTTCCTCTAGCTCTCCTTCATCACCCCACAAATTGAATCAAGTTGAAAAACATGTCAACAATTGACCTTGTTGCATCATTCTCCTAAAAACCATTGCATTCAATGAACACTTCACTTGGATTAAATATCTTCTCACTAGATCACATCCAGTACCCTCACTATAACAACATCCAAAACCGTAATCAACCTCTTCCGCTACAAACTCTCCAACATTCATGCACCCAAACCTATACCTTCGTTAATCCAACAACCTTACCTTAACTCAACCATTTTCATTCCAAACACTCCATCATCAACCATCTAAGCATACTATACGCTTATGATTTTCACTTTCAAATAAGAATCAACCAACCTTTTGTTATAAGCAAGTCCGATGGCTCTCTTTGGCAAATTAGGATCTTTAACTTAATCATTTTGAATTAATTGTTATGTATCCTTAATAATTTTTTTTGCTATGCTTGTTATTTGTATGTTGCATATTTTTCTATGTATGCTTGTGCTTCTAATATTTTTGCAGCCAAGATTCCCATTGTTCGATTCCTTGGTGCCCTCGAACAAGGAGGAGCACATAACAAGGGGGAGCATTCTACCCGTTTAACTTCTTCTATGAAGCTTACTCGGTTTAACCTTTTTGATTTTACAAAAAGGGGGAGAAGAGAATATTAAACTCAAAAATACTTGTCTAAAAATAAATTTTAGACCTATTGAGTTTAAGGTTTTGTAATAATCAAAAAGGGCGAGATTGTTGACATAAATAATGCCTAAAAACATTATTAACATATTATCAATATCTCTAGTTTTTTATTATTACAAAACATAAACCCGTTGATCTAAAATTTATGAGATAAACAAGTATTTAGTGATTAACATTCTCTTTCCATCCAAATCACTTAAGGTATGAATAAACAAAGTGTTTATTACAATCTATGATCAAAGGGGTATTTAATTAATTATTACAAAGTTTATTTAATTATATAAACATATTATATATTTTTGAAAAACACTTTTGGTAATAAAGAAAAATGTTTTAATCATACTAAATATATCAATTCAAAATTTTAACCAAAATTAGTTAGTTTTTCACCAAATAAACTTTCCCCACTAAATGACAAAGTTTCTGGCCGTTACAGCTGGGCGGCCCCCTTAATTATAAGGGGCGGTCCCCTTAAAATTAAGTGGACCGGCCATGAATTAAGGGGACCGGCACGCTCCTGTACAGTAATTTTTGTCCCTATAAATACTGGTTCATTTCTCAGATTTTCCCCACCTTTTGCAATCCTAAACTTTCTGTTCTAGATCTCCATTTCTATTCTCTTAATCCTTTTATCATACATTCATAAATCTTTGTTTCAAAGTGATCCAAACATCATCCTCTCAAGTGCAAGAGAAGAATACTTCTATCCCTCAAGACAAAAAGTATTACAACTTGTTGTGATCTCCACATCCAAGTTGTTAGAGCATCATCCATTGTATCTATCTCTTTGTGTAATTAGTTGTGAATAATCGATAGAAGATAGTTTAGCTAGGTATATAAGTAGTGTGAGTGGTTAGTAGTTTGTTGTGAAGAAGAAGAGTTAGGAAGTAGAAAGGTGTGAAGTAGATTGGTGTGAAGTAGATAGGTGTGAAGTAGAAAGGTGTGAAGAAGAATTGGTGTGAAGTAGATTGGTGTGAAGAAGTTGTGTAGAAGGTGTGACGAAGTTGTGGTGTGTATATTGGTGTGTAAGGTTTTCTCCGCCATAAGGGAGCTTGTTGACATAGTGAAGAAAACTCTCGAGTAGGTGACTCGAGGAGTGGAGTAGGGCAAGGAAGGTGTCCTTGTAGCCGAACCACTATAAATTCTTTGTCTCGCGGTTAGATCTTTCCATATCTTACTTATTATCTTGCTTATATTGCTATTAATTTTGTAGACGTAGACGTATATATATAGTTGCTCATATAGTGCTAGTATTGATTTTACTTAAAGATCAAACAAAAGTTTCATTCACAAAACAAAGTTTTTACAATCAAACTAAAAAGGTAACATACATGTAATTGATCATTTCGATCAAGTATAGTTTTCATACAAAATATAACTAAGAATTATAAAATAAATGTTTGCTTACTTATCTCTCGTATATAGCTATAATTGTTTATTTTATGCATGTGTTGATTTCACATACTTAGTTTACATTATTATTATTGTTCATACTTAGATATAGTTGTTCATATTGTTCAAGATTTTAGTTCACATAAGATCGAATCAAAGTTTTAAAAGGAAACAAGGTTTTAAAACTAAACTAAGTTTTCATAATAACATTAAAAAGACGTAAAACTATTCAACCCCCCCCCCCCCTTCTAGTTTTCCACATAAAGAATGCTATATTTAGGTACAAGCCTATAAAGGTGCTGTTAAAACTTTAGAACAACAAAAGGTTTGGTACCAACAGAATCAACTAGCATATGAAGAGAAAATCCGGGTTTTAGAAAGAGATTTAACGAATACTAAAAATGAGTTAAAATATTCTAAAAAAGAAAAAGGCAAAAGTAGTTCTGGAAAAACAAGAATTGCAGGATAAGTTTGAAAAAGAAATAGCATGTCAGATGAAAGTGGCAAAAGGGAGCTAAACACCTTGAGAAGTTAATTAATAGTTATCAATCCACTAGGTCTAAGAGAGCATTAGGGTATGAACACCTTATAGGGCCAGATGAGGTTTATGACCTAATGAACCAAGTGTTTTTTACCCTGAACCACTTTTTCAATTTCAAACTCTTGTTAAATATGTTAAAGAAGGGGGAATGAATGCTGTTTCTCCACCCATAACAGGAACATTTAAACCACCCTCTCCCCATATAGACTTTGATGAATCACAGATGTCATATGGAAAAAAGTCAAATTCTGGTGATCAGGATAAGCCTGTGAGTACTCAAAGAGAAGGCAAGCAAATACTTGAAGAGACCTCTCAGCCAAACAAAACGAAGAGGTAACTCAGAGAAGAAGAAGCAAGTATGGCTGAGATTGCAAGACTTCAGGCTGAAGAAAGAGCTGAAGAAGAAAGAGTTACTACATTACAAGCAAAAGATGCAGAGATTGCTAGGAGAATGGCAGAAGAACTTGAGCAGCCATCTGAAGCACAGAAGAAGAGAATGGAACAGGGGCAATAGGCTGTTAAGTTTTATGTAGATGATGATTGGGATCTAATCAGAGCCAAGCTTGAAGTGAATAGAGATATCTTACCTGACATTGAAGGTGAAGACTTTACTCAGAAGATGGTTAAGATGATTAATGAAAAGAAAAGGCAAATCAGGGAGCAAAGGGAAAAAGAAAGAAGAGATAGGCCTCTAACCAATGGTGAACAGAAGGAGTATATGATTAATTATGTGCAAAGCCAAGGAGAAGGTTGGAAGATAACTCAGCTCAGGAAGTTAACTCATGATAAACTCAAGAAAGAATTTGAAAAATGTGTAAGGCATGTTCAGAAGTTTATTCCTATGGATTCAGAGCTAGAAGCAATAACCTATAACTTGAAGAGACCTAGTGAAATACTTCAACTAGAAGAAGCTGAAAAGCCTAAGGTAATTGATGTTGAAAGGGTTGTTGAGAAAGAATTTGTTAAGAAGGAGGAAGAAAGTGCTGAAAAGAAGCCTATTCTGAAATGGAATAGAAGGAAAAGGATAGGAAAGAAGGGGTTAAAGAAGAAGTCAGAGGATATGCAAGAATTCATGGATGAAAGAGTTGAAGAACCATCCTCTGATTCATTCACAATGGGTTCAATTCCAGAAGGATCATCACAAGTTGCTAAGATTTTCAAGTGGCAGATCATCAAGACAGGAAAAAGAGGGGCTTATCAAATAATCAGGGAAGATAATACAGATGTGGTTTTTGTCAATTTACTAGGTTTGTTGAATGATTTGACCAGGGATGATCTCAAGGAGCTATACAAGTTAATAATGATCAAGCATGGAGATAGGAGGCTTGAAGAAGAGTTTGAAAGGGTTCTCTAGGGGGGGGGGATCTCAAAACAATGTTTGATCCACCATCTCCAAGTGATGAAGTCTAGAAGCTACATTATCAACAAGAAATAACAAAATGGAGGTATTTCCATAGTTGTGTAGTCTATTGCCTAACCTTGGAGACTGAACACATTTATATGTTGATAGTGGTAGAATACCCAATACATCCCAGGGTGTGCAAGAAGATGTTTGAGAAGAAACTCCAGGGAGATATGAAGGATGAAATCTGCTATCAGCTGTTGAAATTGATTGAAAGGCAACCACGCCTTGCACTAACATAACAAATGGTTTTCAGTCCACCATGTCTAACACACATAAGGACTGGCTAATCCAATGCAAAATGGCTCTTGGTAAAGATATCTCAAATTTGTTTATGGCTGATAATTTGCCAAAAATTGTATGGTAATCAACTCACCATATATATGATAGTGAAAATTTGGCTAGCCCACAAGATTATGGCTTGTGGTAAAGGCTATGGAAAATCCATAAATGGTTATCAATTCACCAAGGTGATGACTGAATTCCACCAAAGAATTGGCTAGTCCAAAAGCAAACAGCTTTTGGTAAAGACAACTCAAATCCATTGATAGCGGATGATTTGCTAAAAATCATATGGTATTTCAACTCACCATGTTTCATGTACAAAGAGTTGAAATGGTTATCAATGTACCATGGTTTTACACCAAACATTGGCTACTCCAGAGTTAATGGCTAACTGGTAAAGAGACATCAAATCCATTAATTTTTAATGATTCACCTCTCACAAGAGTTTACACACCTGGAAGTGATTAGAATAGTATGAAACTTTATGAATTGATGTACAAATAGTCAATGTTGCTGCAAAAATCAGTTGGTGTAAAGATTTGCTGATATGAGATGCCGTAAAGATCAAATTATGAAGTTTAAAGAGTTGCAGTTCAAGAATAATTCCAGGGAAAATCCTCAGGAAGCTTATAAAGAAAGAAACTTGAAGTTCATGAAGTATGAGGATCAAGTTAGGGGGGGTTGTATGGAATTATTAGAACAGAGTTAAGTCTGCTAATGTAATAGTTAAGTCTATTATTTATAGTTAGTACTGCCAGAACTAAGTTAAGTTTAGTGATAGTTAAGTCTGTTTAGTAGTTAGTTATGTCTGTTTATGATAAAAACAAAATAGTTTGTTAGAGAAATATTAGGGAAGGATATGTATGTATGTTAGATATCTTAGGAGAATATACGTGTTTATCCTTTCACACGTTTTTAACATTAGGGTTTCCTTAGAGTATAAAAGGAACCCTATGGAATTGTATTAGAAGTAAGTCTCAAGATTCATAGTGTGTTCTTTACAACTATTGCTTGTTAAGATTCCGCATTAACAATCAATTACATACTGTTAAGAGTTTCTCATATAGTTAGTTTGGATTTATGCAAGTTAACTATTGTTTTATAAGGTTGCTTAGATCCATAACTTTGGACCTACATTTACTATTTGGCCATGAAGGGTGTTGACCTTGCTATTATGTGCATCGATTTCAAGAATTGAAGGTTTTCTATGCTCACATGGTGCCATATAATGAGAAACTACTGGAGAAGTTCATTGGTGGTGGATTACCTCCTAGTATTGAAGGGCATGTGACATCTTACAACTCTTAGACTCTGGATGATACTATTCGCATATCTGAGCGACTTTTGGATCAAGTGGTCAAGCATGGCATTGTTCAGAAAGGTAACAACTATGACAAAAAATGGAAGTGGGACGACAACAGAAGGAACAACAACTACAACAACCGCAACAAAAATAGTAACCCTCACCATAACAACAAATAGTACTGTAACAATAACCATCACCACCAACAGAACACAAGGCAAGAGACTGTTAAGGCTTATGTGGCTGCGCTAGCACAAGTTGGAGGATATGCTAGCCGCACCCATTTTGTGATAAGTGTAAACAGCATCACGCTGGACCATGCACAACTAAGTGTCAGAAATGTTAGAAGGTTGGACATATTGCTAAGCATTGTAAGAGCAAAGTTGTGGCTATTGGGAGTAACGCACAGCCAGTGGTAACTCATTATGGATGTGGAGACCGCGGTCACTACAAGAGTCATTGCCCAAAGAACAACGATCAGAGAGCTAAAGGCGCTCGTGGTAGAGCATATGTGATGGGCAATAGGGAGCAGCAACAAGATCCGAATGTAGTCACCGATACGTTTCTTCTCAACAATCATCGTGTTAAAGGTTTATTCAATTTTGGTGCTGATATGAGATTTGTATCTTCTACGATTTCACCACTACTTGACATCACCCGTACCTTCCTAGACACCAGTTATAGCATAGAACTAGCCAAGGCAACTTAGTAGACACTTGCACCGTAATTTGAAATTGTACCCTAAACCTTCTAGATCATCCATTTAGTATCGATCTCATGCCTATTGAGCTGGGAAGCTTCGACATAGTTGTGGGGATGGATTGGTTATCCTGTGAATGAGTTGTTCATGTCCCTCTCAATGGTGAAAGCTTGATTATCCGTGGTGACCGAAGTGGAACCTGTCTGAACATCATATCTTGTATCAAGACTATGAAATACATCTAGAAGGGATGTCACACATTCCTAGCACATGTGGCTAAGAAGAAGTCTGGAGAGAAGCGACTAGAGGATGTTCCAATTGTGCGTGATTTTCCCGAAGTATTTCCCGAGGATCTACCTAGACTCCCACCCGTTCAACAAGTGGAATTTCAAATCGACTAAGTGCTAGGAGCTGCTCCCGTAGCACGTGCACCGTATTGGTTAGCACCGACAGAGATGCAAGAACTGTCCAATCAGTTGCAAGAATTGTTAGATAAAGGGTTTATTCGACCAAGTTCCTCACCCTGGGGAGCACCAGTGTTATTCGTGAAAAAGAAATATGGGTCATTTAAGATGTGTATCGACTACCGCTAACTGAACAATTTAACAATAAAGAACCAATACCCGCTATCAAGAATCGACGACTTATTCGACCAGCTACAAGGATCTGGTTACTACTCTAAGATAGACTTGCGGTCAGGTTATCATCAACTCTGAGTCTGGGAAGAGGATATTCCCAAGACAACATTTAGAACTCGATATGGCCATTATGAGTTTCAAGTGATGCCCTTTGGTTTAACAAACGCATCTGCTATATTCATGGATCTCATGAACCGAGGGTGCTAACCATACCTAGAAAAGTTTGTTATAGTCTTCATCAACGACATTTTGATCTACTCCAAGAGTGATGAGGAACACGAGCTGCATCTGGCGATAATCTTAAAGTTACTCAAGGAAGAGAAATTATACGCGAAGTTCTCTAAGTGTGAATTTTGGATTCGCACGGTACAATTCCTTGGTCATGTGATTGACAGTAAAGGGTTACATGTGGATCCTATGAAGATCGAAGCTATTGAGAACTGGCCAATGCCTTCCAATGCTATGAAAATTCGTCAATTTTTGGAATTGGCTGGATACTATAGGAGATTCATTGAGGGATTCTCCAAAGTACCTAAACTGTTAACTACGTTAACTCAAAAGGATAAGAAGTATGAATGGGGAAAGGTCGAAGAAGAAGCATTCCAAGCCCTGAAGAAGAAGCTTTTTAGTGCACCAATTTTGGCATTACCAGATGAAGCTGAAGATTTCGTAGTTTATTGCGATGCATCACATCAGGGGTATGAGTAGTTTTGATGCAACGAGGGAAGGTCATAGCATATGCTTTCCGACAACTTAAGACTCATGAGGAGAATTATACCACTCACGATTTGAATTAGGAGATGTGGTTTTTGCACTTAAGATCTGGAGGCACTATTTATATGGAACGAAGTGTACAGTCTTTACCAATCACAAGAGTCTTAAACATACTTTGGATCAGAAGGAGTTGAATATGAGACAACGATGATGGTTGGAAACGTTAAGCGACTATGACTGTGAAATCTGATACCACCTAGGAAAAGCGAACGTCGTGGTTGATGCTTTGATCTTTAAAGAATGGTTGAAGCCGCTACGAGTTCGAGCTTTGGTTTTGACTATCAATCCAAATCTTCCCACCTAAATTATTCATGCCCAAGAAGAAGCCGTGAAACAAGAAGACCTAAAGAGAGAGAACCTCTACATAATGATACAGAAGAAGCTCAAGAAGCGTTCAGATGGAACCTTATGCTTCCAAGGAAGAAGTTGGGTGCCACATTTTGGAGGATTGAGAGATTTAATCATGCTCGAGTCTCATTAGTCGAAGTACTATGTACACCCAGAATTCGACAAGATGTATTACGACCTCAAGTTGTTATATTGGTGGCCGAACATGAAGGCTGACATTGCCGACTACGTCTGCCAATGTTTTACGTGCTCTAAAGTTAAAGCTGAACACCAGAAACCGTCTGGTCTTCTATAACAACCTGTGATTCCTGTATGGAAATGGGAACAAATCACTATGGATTTCAACAACAAACTTCCAAGTACTTCAACTGGTTTCGACGTTATTTGGGTAATAGTTGATCGTCTAACTAAATCTGCACATTTTCTACCCATCAAAGAGAACTACAGTATGGACAAGCTGACTCAACTTTACGTGAAGGAGATAATATCTAGACATGGAGCATCAATATCTATCATCTCTGACCGAGATAGTAGATTCACTTCTAACTTTTGGCAATCACTTCAGGATGCCTTTGGCAGAAACCTCGACATTAGTACTGCATACCATCCGCAAACCGACCGCCAAAGTGAAAGAACTATTCAGAACTTAGAATACATGCTCCGAGCTTGTGTGATTGACTTCAAGAATTGATGGGATGTCCATTTGCCTCTGATTGAGTTTCCGTAAAACAACAGTTATCACGAGAGCATTAAGGCTGCACCGTTTGAAGCACTATACGGTCGAAAGTGCTGATCACCTATTTGTTGGGCCGAAGTAAGAGAAGCTCAGCTCATTAGGCCAGATATCATTCATGAGACAACCGAGAAAGTCGTACAGATTAAGAACCGGTTGAAAGTTTCCAGAGACCGACAAAAAGTTTACGCATATGCGAGGGAAGCTGAACCCTATGTACATTGGGCATGATACGGTTTTGTTAGCAAGGGAAGCTGAACCCTACGTACATTGGGCCGTTCAAGATTTTGAACAGGGTTGGTCCAGTGGCTTATATGCTAGAACTACCACCAGAGATCAGTAGAGTACACCATACGTTCCACGTGTCCAATTTAAAGAAATGCTTATCTGATGAGTCAGCCGTGATTCCACTCGATGAAATTCAGATTGATAAGCAATTGAAATTTATTGAGGAGCCCGTTGAAATCATGGATCGTGAGGTCATGCAACTGAAGAAGAGCCATATTCGCATTGTGAAAGTCTGTTGGAATTCCAAGAGAGGACCCGAGTTCACCTGGGAACGTAAGGACGAGTTCAAACTCAAACACCCTCACTTTTTCTCAACCACGACTGATAACCTTAACTAAAAGTAGGGATGGATTTCCCAATATGATGTAGGTGCTGTAACACCAGGTAATTTTCTAAACCTTTCTCACTAGCCAAACATTTTATTTTTGCATCACCTGAGCATTTAAATTTTTTCCTGAACTTATTTGAGCTTGAGAATTGCGAGATATCTTGAGAAATGAGAACATTATCCCTTTATTGAGCCGGCATAACCTAGAAAGCACGAAACGAATCACATTTTCCAAATAAATTAACTTCGAGAAAGTTATGGGTATTTATACTCGTATTTATTGAAAAAATTATTTCAAGATCAATGGCACAAGTTTCATAAATTTTCGAGTCCATTTGGTACGTTAAATGGGTCCCGCGATAGATAATACAAAAGTTTACTCAACTTGTCAATATACCCCTTAATACAAAATTTTATTGAAAAAAAAATTCACTCCCACCCTCTCACTTTCACTTGTCTAAGAAAGGCCCCTCCCATCTAATGAAAACACCAACACTTCTCTCTCTCTCTTCTAAAAAAAACCACACACATCACCACCACCTCTCCCACCTTGCCGGAATCCGCGGCCGGCCACAACACCACTGTCGCCGGAATATTTTATGGCCAACCCCCAAACTTCACCACCGTGTAGATCCTGACCCCCACCTTATTTCTGGAGCATTTGAGCTCGGTTGGTGCTCTTTTGATACCTGTACGCCACCACACCGCCGCCACAGTCCACCACCACCGCCGCTACACCCCATCTTTCCCTCTCTCGGTATAGCACTCACGCGCCCCCACCTCCTTTATTTTGATGTAAACTGAATACCCTAACCCTAGATTTTTCAATAAAAACGTTTTTATTTTAAAACTCTTTGTTTTGCTTTAAAACCGTGTGGATTTCAATTTTGACCATGAAAAATCGTCAGACTTGGTCCGAGTCACGTGACTCAGCCAGATTAATTCGCTAGTCGAGTTGACTCTGGGTGAGTTGCTATTGTTTTTTATTCATTTGGTCTTGCTTTGACTTGGTTCCTTGGTTTGTAACTCGGTTTGGATTTTTGGATTTGTTTTGGTGATGTTTGATTCGACCAAGAGCTAAGACTCAAGTAAAGTCGAGCCGTGACTCGAGGTCCTCGAGTCACGGCAAAGCTTAGGGTAGATTTGATTTTTGTTATGTTGGAATTTGGTATGGGTCCGGTGTTGGTTGTGGTTAGGCCGAGAGCCACCACGGCTCAACAAGGAGTGAACCGTGACTCAAGGGAGTCACGACATAGGGTTTTGGTTGTTTTGTTAGGTTGTGTTTGTTTTGGGAATATCTTTAGATTCGGCTTTGGTTTTGTTTAAGCCAAGAGCAACTCGACTCTAGTAAGGATTGAGCCGTGACTCAAGGTGAGTCACGGCCTAGATTAGTGTTAGTTGCATTGAGGTTTGGATTTGATTGTGTTTGGGGTTTAGCCAAGAACCACAAAGGTTTGGATGGAGTCGAACCGTGACTAGCGGGAGTCACGGCGATGGTCGTTATGCTTGGTTGTATCGAGTCGTGTTTAGTCGAGACTCATGGGAGTTTCAGCCGTGTTGTACTCGATGGTAGAAAACCTCGAGTCAACTCATATTAGTTTTGTCATTTATTTTATTTTCCGTTACTTGTTTACTTATTTGTTTATCGATTGGTGTTTCGGATAAATATTTGCAGAATATGGGATATGATTTAGACTTGGACTTGGATATATATTATAATAACCTTTGCTTGGATGATATTGAACGTTATTAGATTTATGGTATTAGTCGATGGACCTTATGGACTTTTTTGGTACTTGAGACGGAAGAGTATGTTAGACTCGTAAGAATTTAACATATTTGGACCCGAACATAAACAAAATGGTCGATAATCTTGACAACTAATATATACGCGAATAATAATGTCTAATTATATATAAACTTGTAAAATACGATAAAACTTGTATTTGAATGATATGTTTTGCTAAAACGACTCGTTATGAGGTCGTTTTCTATGAATGTGATTGTCTGACCCTTAATTAGCACCCCAAACTATGTTCCACTTCTGTAGTCCGAGTTGGGGGTGTTACACCAACACCTACACTAACAAACACATCGACTAAGACTCCAGATATTCTGAGCACTTCACAGAACGTTGATAAGCAACCCACACAAGAACAAGAAGATAAATCTGAAAATCTAAATGATGTGGTGTTGGAAGATGAAGATGATAATTTCATTAATCTATTCGGCACACCATTGACAGAATCCATTGAATCTTCTTAAAGATATCAGGATTCTTCCAACATGCACACATTTTACCAATGGTATCCTTCAAAATACCAGTGGACAGAAGACCATCCGTTAGAACAAGTGCTCGAAGATCTGTCTAAACCGGTCATGACAAGAAACAAGCTAGCCATTGATCCTGAAATATGTGTCTATGCACTCACCGTGAGTACAACATAACCTAAAACATTAAAAAGGCAATGACTAACCACAACTGGATTAAGGCGATGCAAGAATAAATTAATCATTTTAACAGACTTGATGTCTGGGAAACAGTTGGCAGACCCGCCAACAAAACCGTTATTGGTCTAAAGTAGATCTAGAAAAGCAAGAACAAATTGTGTTACACAATAAAGCTCGTCTCGTGGTAAAGGACAGAAAGAGGGAATTGATTTTGAAGAATCATTTGCGCTAGTTGCTAGGATTGAAGCGGTCATAATATTCTTGGCATACGCGGCATATAAGTCCTTCACTATCTACCGGATGGATGTAAAAATTGCCTTTCTAAACGGAGTTCTCAAAGAGAAGTGTAAGTGAGCCAACCGGAAGGATTCATTGACCTGGAACATCCTGATCGTGCATATAAGCTGAAGAAGGCCCTTTACAGTCTCAAGCAATCTCTTAAGGCATGATATGATGAGCTTTCAAGTTTCCTCATATGCAATTATTTAACAAAGGTATTGTTGATCCTATTGTTTTTACTAGAAGATACTGCGATGACATTTTGCTAGTGCAAATTTATGTAGATTACATTATTTTTGGCTTCACAAATCCACAGTTTTCAAAAAAAAATTCCAAAGTTTTGAATAGCAAATTTGAAATATCGATGGTGGGATAATGACTTTTTTTTTTCTTGGATTACAAGTCCATCAATCCTCTCCCGGTATCTTCATAAATCAGTCGAAATACATTTTGGAAAATTTAAAAAACTTGACTCATGTGATAGCATTGTATACTAATGGCAACTACAACAAAACTTGATACTGATTTACTTGGGACACCTGTCGATATGAAGAAATAATGTTATCTTATATTTAACACTCAAAGTTTTATAAATTACTTTATCATTTTTTCGACTATTGTTTTGAATAATACAGACAAGTGTTTTTGTTTTAATTTAAATTTTAAACAAATTTTATGCAGTTTTAACTAATTGAGTATGAATTTTGTTTTTTATTTGCTGGCTAATTATTTAAAAAGTTATCTAATTTGCCACTCACTGTGTGAACTGAAATTTCAAATTTTGACCATTGTAACCATTTTACTTTTATTTTTTCAAATTTCGAAAGATAAAATGGTTATTTTATTTGACTGAATAGTTACAAAATAAACACAACGATCGAAATTTAAAAATTCAATACGTATAATAAGAAAAAAAAATAGTACACACAAAAACAAAAAGCATCAAGTTAGACGACTTTTTAATAATTAGCCCTTTATTTGCTAACTAAATTGTTCAATTTTGCCACGCTACAAAATCAAGATATACGTCAACTTTAGTTTTCCTCAAATTTTTTTATTTTATTTTGAAATGACTTTTAGTTTATTGTTTTCTTTTTTATTTAGATTTTGTTAATCATTGAAGTATTTTATGAACCGGACAAATGTTAGTTACAGATGAGGTAAAGACAGTCCCACCGTTTGTTGGCTTTGTTAGGATACTTGTCTCAATTTGTTCTTTGAATTTTCGTCTTTCTAGAAACAAAACTAATTAAATGACAAACTAATAGTGTTATCATAATAATCAAAACATCAATAATCTAATGTATAGTAACAAGTAGAGGAGTGTCATCTACTAACAGATACGTGTTCATTTTGTTGGACTCTCTAAGATTATACGACTCTGATTAATAATTGTGTAAATTATGATTAAAGATGCATCCCATTTGTGTGGGAACCTAGCTTTTTGGCATCATAATTTGTAATCTTTGTACTTTGTTTCTTAGTTGTTAATTTTCAAAGGGTTTTTTGAAGTGTACAGCTTGTGCTTGAGGTCAAAATATCTAGTGGAAAAGGTTGGCGGTATGAAATATGTGAACTCATGAATATAATGGGAGACCCATGATATTCTGGATTTGAGGAGAAGATTGTTGGGTGTATAAACTGAATCTCACATCCGTAAAAAATAATCTCAAAAGTAACATATATACTTGGTGGACTATCACTATTTCCAATTGGTTTAGAATAAAACCTAGGAGAGCTCAAATGTTTGTGTGTCTTGATGAAGTTTCTAATATTTTCCATAGCATACATCATAAACCAAACTAATGTACTCTCTAGCGTAAACTTTCTTGAACCAAAATATCAAGTCGATGTTAAAATTTGTTGGTTATACATGCAAAATATAACATAAACTTATATAAAAGATAAATTATAGTATACAATACAATGTGACTTTTGATTAATGTATTGTTTACGTATGGTATGTAAATCACGATTAAGAGTGAACTTCGATGGTTGCATTGTTTGGTTTTCCGTGTTGAACGGTAAGGACTGAAGAGATGACAAAGATCAAGAACACTAAAATATGAGAGTTCTAGGTTTGAATCTTCGTCGATCCAAACAATTCTGATTTGACAAAATAATAACTTCATCGTACAAGAGTGTTTTACCTAGTTTGAGTATATGTGATGGTGAACTCTCGTCCTATGAAGTAATCAGCCAACATTTTGGTATTGATAATTAACGAAAATTACTTTTTCTATCATATTTCACCTGTCAATTCAATTAGAAGTCAAAATACGTTGGCCCAAAAAGATAATGCACAAGCAACCCTGTTTTAACTCACTTTATAATTATGCAATGTAATGTCATAGTTGTCCAGTTCCGACACTAAAACAAGGAATCACGTAAGCCGTATACGAGGGTGTGCGAGATCTGTTATCGCACAGGGCTTCTAAATTATGTGGGCCTCAAAGTTTTCATATGATATTTACATATAATCTATAAAGTGACTACAAACAATTGATTTAATAAGTTGCATTGAAAAATTCTAGCAAGAACACTTTTAAAATAATTGTTTCTCATTTTTATCAATTTAGAAAATTCTTTACCTTCTATTATATGCCTCACTTTAGTTGTTAAACTGAATTCTTCACAGGGCCTCCGTAAACTCAAAGACGACAGTAATTATATACTATAACCAATATTATTGTAAAACGAAAAACAACAAATCTCACATAATCGAACCTTGTTCAGCTCCTCTAACCTAGCTACTTCACTAAAAATCTCACTACAGTAAACATGATTACATAAATACACACCTTTAGTCACTCTTTAAAGCCTCACCACGCTCTCAACGGATACACCACAACATGGTTCTCACATGACACATCGATTTAGTCAATACTAATGTAAAACAAAAAACCAACGCACCATACCGTAATTATATGAGGTTCAACTCCTCTACTCCGACCAACAAACTCACGATAAGAAACGAGATTACAAGAATGAAAGCTCTAATAAGAGAATCCTTAGATACCTGAAGACAGGGACGGAACCAGGATACAATTTGACCAGGTGCATTTACGAAAAATTATACGAAACGAGGAACACAATTTTATTGGATCAGGTGCATTTAGTAAAAATCAAGAATTTTTACAAAAATTAACACTACGTCGCAAAATTTCATGGGTGTCTCGAAACCCCCGAGGACCCACCCTGGTTCCGTCCCTACCTGAAGAGTACTCCTAGTCTAGGTTTGTATTACCTGAAGAAGTACTCTTCACGCATTTTTTTTTAATCAAGAATGATAGATGGGCCTAATAAATAGCCCTAACCGTGGAACTACCGCATTAATAACTTGTACATTACATGTACATTTATCAAATGTACAAGTTATTAATACGGTAGGTTCACGGTTAAGCCTATTTATTTGGTCCATGTATCACATCTTTTTTATTTTTTTTATTTTTTTTAGCGTATCTTTTCTTTTGAGTTTATTTGGGGCTACATAAAAAACACTTATGTCAGGCGTTTAGATACATTCATAATCAAATTATTTTGTTTTATTGTACTCTTGACGTAAGCCTTTTGTTACACTTTACACACAAAGTGAAATATATGACGAAAATGAAATTTGATTAGTAATGATTAATGTAACATCAAAAGACATATAACATGATTACTCCTGTCATGGGGGTAGGGATAGGAGTGGTGTGTCTTTAAAGAATGTCCACTCGAAGACTCAATCTGTTTATTTCACCCTGTTCACTCTTTTGGGGTTTAAGGAAGAAACCTTGCCTCTATAAATACAACCATCGCCCATGCACCTTGATCTCATACATATATACTACTACCAGTTTTTTCATTTAGTGTATCACCTATTTTGCTAACAGAGTGGTTAATGAAAAATAGAAGAAAGATCATGGGAGAGAAGGCGGTGTTGGAGAAGCAGGGTACGTGCAAGCCTAATGTTCACGGCCATTTTGTTCGTGGCTGGCTTAGCCATGACGTTGCACGTGCTCTCCTTCTCCAACATCGCTTTGTCACTCCTCTTCTAAAACTCCCCTCTTTTTCTCTATGCAGAAACAAAAGGTATAGTAGGTGCGGTGCGTCACATTCTGTATCTTTTTCATTCTCTTGTTTTTGTTTAAAAGCATAAAAGGTATAGTGGGCAACTAAAATTTGCATATCATGCACAGTTTAGTAGTGTTGAAAAAAATTTCTGTAGTTTAGTTACTTATATATATTTTACGTAGGTATGCTACAAATTTTGGTGGCAGTACAAATTATCTTCCAATTAGCACATGAAAAAATGTCACCGTAGTGAAAAGGGACGGGTATTTAAGGAAACTTAAAGATTTGTCGGAGGTGCGGACAAAAGCTTTTAAACATGAGTTTTCCTAACAAGTGATCTAGTTAATAAACACAAATTTTCTGATTAACTAAAAAATGCATTAAATACACATTAGAAAAAATCATAAGTTTCTATATTGACCATAATTTTCACATAAAGGGCTAAAACAGTTCTTTTATTAACATGTTAATATTTACCTAGTGAGCACATGTTAGTTAATTATTAAATAATTAAAATCATTTAATATTAATCTTTCATGTTTTTCTCATGTTCGTATGTTGTGGAAGGAAGTAAATTGACGAGTCGCATATTATATCTAATGATGTTTTATAACTTGTGACATGAAAGCATGAGTTTTTTTTTTTGAAAGGTGAATTTCAACTTAGAATCGACCACATTTGTGGACAGCGAAAGCCCCATCGTCACCCCGCCAGACTATGTTGTCTGAACCGGGTCCACGCTGATCTCAGGTGGTAAAGGGTTTCCCCCGGAAACCGTACTGCCTCCACACAAGTTTACCTTGCTGGAGAAACAGCCGGATGAAAACCGGGCCATGCTCAAGATTTCGAACCTCCGCAACGAGTGGCTTCAATGGTTCAAATCTATCATTGCAATATATCTCCGGAACAATATGGTCTACAAGTGGACCACAAGTGAGGACTTCCCGGGTGGTCACCAACCCGGTACTACTCCCACTTGTGGCTCGCTTAACAAGTTAAGCCCCACCCACTAGCATTTCTTAAGCATAATTATTTCTTAAATTAAATTCATTTTCATGTAAATGATGATAAACTTGGCAAGTAAAAGATTTTTGAAAAGTAATAACATCAACTACATTTAATTATAGTCACGTTAGTTCATTAAATATTTTATACGTATATCACTATGTCACATTGTAGAAAATTCCATATCTAATAACGTCCTCACAATTGTATTTTTTTTTTTTTTTTTTTTTTTTGTTATCTTAGTGCTTCACTATCATATAACTTGAGACACAAATATTAAAGGATCTCATAATTGTGATATATATATATATATATATATATATATATATATATATATATATATATATATTAACTCTAGAGTGATGAAATGGTAAAAAAAAAAAGATAAAAAAAGGTTGTTGGCTAAGTTTCCAACTATTTTTTCACACATTGAAAACTACAACTAAAAAATAAATAAATAAATAACAAAAAGGGTTGTCGGCTAAGTTTCCAACTATTTTTTTTAACACATTGAAAACTTGCAAGGACGTGTCGTGGATTAAGATATGGGGAGTTCTAACAATATTTTCACCTCTATAACACATGTTTTTATACAAAGTGTCGAACTTAAAACTATAACTATAAGAGCACATGCAATTGTTCAAGCTATTGATGCTTTTTTTTCTTACAATTAAATTTTTAATAAATAGTACTTTTCAATGTCATTCTACAAATTTGGTGCAATATCATGAAAGTCTTTCAAAAGCTTTTTCAAACCTCATCAACAAGTCTTTATAAGGGTGAGCATGGTCCAAAAACCGGACCGACTGGACCGAGGACCGAGAACCGAGAACCGGAAAAACCATAGACCGAGACCGGACCGAATGTGGTCGGTCCGGTCTCGGTCCGGTTCGGTCCGGTCCGGTCTTCGGTCGGTCCGGTCCATTTAGGCATATTTTGGCACTTTTTATCGGTTTTTTGGTCGGTCCGGACCGGACCGGACCGGACCAAGGACCGAATTAGCCAAAAAGCCTAGACCGAGGACCGGACCGAATGTGGTCGGTCCGGTCCGGTCCGGTCCGGTCGGTTTTGTCGGTCGGTCTGGTCCATCCGGTCCATTTGCTCACCCTTAAGTCTTTATTTAATGACAATTACTTGTATTACTTGTTATCAAACGCTTGATCTCTACAAACCTATTTTGTGTAACAATTCGCATTTTCAAGATAATTACTGTTCCCGGAAAATTTCACTATTCACTTTTACTATTCATTTTTCCCGAAAATTTTCCCGAAAGTTGATTTTTATTTGATATTCTCAAGTGATAAATCATTTCCATGGCAAATTAAATGTTTGACATTCGTCAGATCATTTTCGTGAAAGTTATTAAGGAATTACACAGAATTACACGTTTTAGGGTAAAACGTCATTCAGAAATTCTACGTACAACGAAACTCGACCGCGTTAAGTGACCCCGCATCAGAAAAATGTTTGACACACTCATGATTTATTTGAGAATTAATCGTGACTGAGAAAAACATGACCAAAGACTTCCCGGCAGGTCACCCAAGCCTGTACTACTCTCGCATGAGCACGCTTAACCGTATGGGCGATTAACCGATAGACCACAAAACGCGTTTCTAAGACAATTTGAGTTTTCAACTTATTAGAAAAAGTCAACATATTTTTCCCTCCTCCATTGACCAAAAATCATCCCTTGATGTTATAAGTCATTCCTTGATTTTTAGGCTTACGGTTTGATGTCTAAAAGACATATAATACCAACCGACACTAGACTGAGCCCAGTCTAGACATTATAAGTCATTTTAAATCATTTTTATCACATTAGAAAAGTAACATTTTACTTTTCTCAATTTTACGCAATATTCGTACGTTTTACGTATTACGCGTTTTAGACCCGTGTTTCCAGTTTTTAGCAGGGTTTTAGCACCCGATAGATCCTACCACTCATTTTATATTTTATTATGGACTATATGGACATGTTTAACAATACTTTCAAGTTCCATAATTTTACGACACCCGGTTTTACGTTTTGAGGCTTAATCATTTACGATTGGCATTTCCCGGAGTCAAAACTCATCTAGTAACTTGGATAATATCATCCAAGGCACACCTCACCCCCCCCCCCCCCCTTATCCATGTGAACCGCCCTAGGAGGGGGGATTCACACTATGTGGCTCAATTTCATGAATTTACCCTTAAATCAACACTTATTTACAACTTGGTCACCAAGTTTTAGTAATTTCCTAGCACTTTCCTAACCTCCTCATTTTGGGACTATAAATACTCCCTTCCTCCCCTTCCCTTTTGCCGTGGATATCACACACACAAACACACCATTCATTTGCTAATTCTCTCCAAGTTTCATGCAAGATTCAAGAGCTACAACAACACATAAACTCTAGTTAGGTTTTCATACATCAAACACTTCCATAACCTCATATACTTTGGTGATTTCTCTTGAGTTTGAATCCACTCAAGTCACCTCAACCTTCATCATCTATCTTTCAAGATTACAAGAGTAGAAAGGTTGCATGAAGTGAAGTGGGTTGAAGCTAAAGTCTATCAATGTCCTATCCTTACTAGTTACTTTCCTTTCTTTGTTGAAAGCCAAAAGTTGTAAGCCAAACCCTAACTTGATTCTTGTTAAATAATCATGTTCATGTTATTTACATGTTATTCTTGCTATATTATGTCTTGTAGTTATGTCCATGATGTATAAAAATGATTAAAACAAGTTATTGTTATTGATTGTTACAACAAGTTACTAAAACAAGTAAACTAGTGACTTTCTTGGTAAGACCTGATCAAAATGGTAAAAATATGATATTTGATCATTACATATTACAGTAGAGGACTTAACAAGGAAACCGTAGCAACTTGAACCACCCAAAACGAGTATACGAGTCAAAAGTTACGCCCATTTGAAGTTATCAAAACTTTGCGGCAAACTGCCAAATACCATTCTGATCAAATTTGGGTTTTGAAAGTTCCACTTCTGCTCCGATTCATCAAAAAGTTAAAACACGAAAGTTGTCCGGAACGCCGTTTTCGTTCAGGAACAAAGAAGCTCGAGACGTAAAAACACTTTCCGAGTGATAAAATCAAATTCTAAACAGCCCATTTTTAGGCGAAAGTCACAAGATTATGGTTATACTTTGAAAGGAACAAGAGGTCTTATGACCTATAATCAAGACCACAACCATGGCTAGAGCCAAGGTTGTGTCTCATGACCTTGAAACAAGGACCAAAGGTCATGGCTAGGCCATGACGAAATGACCATACCAACTTTCATAGGCGTAAACATGAAACAAAGAGTTGACGAGAACTTGAACAAGCAATTTGGATCTACTTCTCTTAAAAGGGAACCATGAGATATTACCAAGAGAAAATGGTCATACAAAACTTATGAAACATACCCTAATAACAATCTTCATGTACTAATAAACTTTCCTAAGTTTATTCAAATATCGGACATGTAACCTTTCGGATCAAAACTTATATCTATATATTTCATCAACTACTACAATAGTAGGGAGCCTCATGTGAGGAGTTCATTATGTAAGCCGTCGAGTTGAGTTGTGGATTTACGAGTTAAAGTGTCCTGGCTCCTCGAACGCTTACTAACATGACTTCTGAATTATGTCGGCCCGAACGGTAGTAAACGATATATAAACATACATGTTTCATGAATCATTTCTTTCAAAGACTTACATTATACATCATACCACATCATGGACTAAATGCAAGATATATATATAGGCACTACTTCATATTCTTTACTCCGATCCTAAGTCGCAACATTCTATTATAGGTTGCTCGTAGAAACATTCATGATTCAACCGTTACATTCATTACTTGCTATCTTACTTAAGGTGAGTTCATAGCCCCACTTTACATTACTTCATTGTTTTACAAACCCTTGGGGGTAATACATGCTATTTTTAACCGAGCACAATGTTTTTAAATTGTATGCTTGCCTGATTGTTTTATTATCACTAAGTACCATCCTTGCCAAACCGAGATCCCATATTATGAACCATTTAATCACTTGCGAGGGTTACTTGCAAGTGAGCGCGAATATTGTGAATAGGCCTATTGGGATTGACGAATCCCATTTGTATTGACTAAGTTCAAACAAATGCATTAATATTTGAGACATTAGGTATGACGGCAAAGTACCTACCGGGATAACTCCGCCGATTGATATTGGTACCCGTTAACGTTTTGGTGTCATAAGCTTAGTATTTGATAATAACTGTTCCGGGCGTGTAACAACATAGCCTACCTATTTTGCTTTCCAAACATTGGTGTGAGCCTATAACTCACACTACCAACATATTGTGTTCAAACATTAAACAAACTCTATGAATATCACTCAACCTTTGTGTTGACCTCTCAAGCATGTATTTCAGGTTCATGACGATCAAGGATGGCACGGAAGGGCACGGATACTCAAGAGGGCTATAAATTTTATTATCATTCAAAACTCATTTATTATACATTGTAAACATGGAACCAATTGGGACCTCATTTTGTAATCTCTGATATTTATATAATTTGAATGATAAACCTTTTCAAAACGACTCAATTGGAGTTCGTTTTCTATCATTGTGACTATTGTGCCGTCGAGTAACACCCAGTTTGAATTCCGCTGCATCCATGAATTGGGGGTGTTACAGATTGGTACCAGAGCCATGGTTATAGAGAAATGGGTCTAATTGAGACCTAAACTATAACTACACATACAAGCAAAAACATTTTATAGCCTTCCGCTCTCCGTGTCTTCCATCCTCCAGACGATTATGGATTTAGTAAGCATGTTATGATACACAAACATATTAGTATATTCATATATACCCATTTTGAGCAATTCCCCGTAAGCATTAGTATATTGATATATAAACTTGGTTTATTTTCAATCATTTATCTAAACAATGGACTAAACATATCTGCGTATGCCTATTCTAGGGCATTTCGACACAATCACATTCTCCCAATCATGTTCCTACTCCAACATTATATGTCCAAGACATTGTAACTGATTGCAATGGTCTTTCCTATTTTCCAAGACATTGTGAGATACAATGGTCTCATTCATTTTTCAAGACATTGTGAGATACAATGGTCTCATTCATTTTTCAAGACATTGTGAGATACAATGGCCTCATTCATTTTCCAAGACATTGTGAGATACAATGGTCTCATTTATTTTCCAAGACATTGTATGATACAATGGTCTTAATCATTTCTCAAATGTTTTGAGTCACACAATGGCCTAACCTACTTCCCAGACATTGTGAATTGCACAATGGTCTAACCTACTTCCGAGACATTGTGTTTTGCGCAATGGTCTCTAAAATTATTCCATCACATCATCAATATCATTTCTTATGATATCAAAAACCCGTCACAATCTATCGATTTCAAAACAAGAAATATGAGATTTCTAAAGGACAAACTAATCCATCATCGACAAAAGCTGAACTTTCTCTACATTCATCAAAGTTTTCTTATGAAACCTTCATTATTAAAAGTTCGTGATCCTGGCCAAGTATGTTCTATTTTAGAACTACTTAAAACTTCCTTTCCATACGTATCTACCCTTACTACCTTCTATGCAATGGAATATGAAAACATACGTTACAAGTCTTGTATGGACGGGACTTGCAACTTAAGGGTTTGACATCGCCTTTGTTTAGTGGACAGTTTCCCGAAAGCAACGGACATATCAAAAGTATACCTAGTTTAGGTATTTGAAAATTTTATCGAACCTTGGCTAAATATAGACTAGTCACCTATATTTAACCTAGGGACAGTGGAATATAGTCTGACTAACTATATTCGACTTAGAATTTTCAAATACTGAGAATAGATGTACTAGGGTTATGTTTAGATTGATTTCCTACATGAACACGATAAACCACCAGAATACATTAAAACAATCTAGAGACACGATAGTGCCTTACCACTCAGCGAAATCTTAACACTTTATTTGTACTACCTAACTTCATTCTTGAAAGTTTTCATTTATGAGATAATCCGAACTACTATCTGGGATAGTTATCAATTATTCTCTTCATCCTGTAGAAGTACTATCCTATTTAGGTCCTAAGGATACCATTCCATCATAAACTTTTAAAATCTCTTAAGATTTTTAAAGCAAACTCAACATCTATACCTAAGAGTATTAATGTTAAGCATACATTACACACTTTTGTTCATCAACATATCATAACATTATCTTCACAACCGTTGGAACCACAAGCTCATTAACAGATTTTGATGCACTTTTAAAGCTCAAATCATCCTTAGTTACACCACAAGTACCCTCATCAGCTTTACAAGTTTGAATATTCATCTTGTACTTTTGGAACACCAGTATCATCTCGTAATACACTACCTTGTAACTCACCGGCTAAGTATGAATGTTGTGTCGGGAATTCTTGAGTAGGATGATTTATAATGTCCTTATTTGAATGGATTGGGATGCCTTTTCATTTAAATAAAAAAAAAATTATAAATCATCGAACCATAAGTTTATATTCCTTTAGTTACATTGTTTGGGATGCCTCTCTATGTAAATAAAGAATTATAAACAAGTGGGCTTATTTATATCCGAAATAACATAAGTATGAAGTCAACCTACATTACATTGCTCGGGTATGGCTTGATACCTACATTACATTGCTCGGGTATGGCATGATACCTACATTATATTCGCCACAAGAAATCCTATCTTTTCACCGACATCGCTTCAAACCATGACATAAACACTAGGTACAACAACCGATTACCTACTAGACTATGATTGCGACTACTATCCCAATTTCCATTGATATTCCACTACTATATCAATTTCCATTTATTGGATTCCTATGTAAATTGCTATTGTTGTTCAACTGTTATATCAATTGCTATTGATACTTGACAACTATATCAATTTCCATTTTGATATTTAACTATATCAATTTCTGTACAACTACTATATCAATTTCTATTAATAATCGACTGCTATATCAATTTTCTTTGATATTCGACTATTATATGGATCTCTACTGATATTCAACCATGTTATCAATCTCTATTGATACACCATATTCTGAGACAAATCAAACTACATCACTAGTAATTCCAGACTTTGGTCCTCATAAGTAACCACACATCTTTATCGACACCACTCCAACATATGACACACATAGAACTTCGGGACGAAGTTCCCCGTAAGGGGTAGAGACTGTAACAATTCGCATTTTCAAGATAATTACTATTCCCGGAAAATTTCACTATTCACTTTTACTATTCATTTTCCCGAAAATTTTCCCGAAAGTTGATTTTTATTTGATATTCTCAAGTGATAAATCATTTCCATGGCAAATTAAATGTTTGACATTCGTCAGATCATTTTCGTGAAAGTTATTAAGGAATTACACGGAATTACACGTTTTAGGGTAAAACGTCATTCAGAAATTCTACGTACAACGAAACTCGACCGCGTTAAGTGACCCCGCATCAGAAAAATATTTGACACACTCATGATTTATTTGAGAATTAATCGTGACTGAGAAAAACATGACCAAAGACTTCCCGGCAGGTCACCCAAGCCTGTACTACTCTCGCATGAGCACGCTTAACCGTATGGGCGATTAACCGATAGACCACAAAACGCGTTTCTAAGACAATTTGAGTTTTCAACTTATTAGAAAAAGTCAACATATTTTTCCCTCCTCCATTGACCAAAAATCATCCCTTGATGTTATAAGTCATTCCTTGATTTTTAGGCTTACGGTTTGATGTCTAAAAGACATATAATACCAACCGACACTAGACTGAGCCCAGTCTAGACATTATAAGTCATTTTAAATCATTTTTATCACATTAGAAAAGTAACATTTTACTTTTCTCAATTTTACGCAATATTCGTACGTTTTACGTATTACGCGTTTTAGACCCGTGTTTCCAGTTTTTAGCAGGGTTTTAGCACCCGATAGATCCTACCACTCATTTTATATTTTATTATGGACTATATGGACATGTTTAACAATAATTTCAAGTTCCATAATTTTACGACACCCGGTTTTACGTTTTGAGGCTCAATCATTTACGATTGGCATTTCCCGGAGTCAAAACTCATCTAGTAACTTGGATAATATCATCCAAGGCACACCTCACCCCCCCTTATCCATGTGAACCGCCCTAGGAGGGGGGATTCACACTATGTGGCTCAATTTCATGAATTTACCCTTAAATCAACACTTATTTACAACTTGGTCACCAAGTTTTAGTAATTTCCTAGCACTTTCCTAACCTCCTCATTTTGGGACTATAAATACTCCCTTCCCCGCCTTCCCTTTTGCCGTGGATATCACACACACAAACACACCATTCATTTGCTAATTCTCTCCAAGTTTCATGCAAGATTCAAGAGCTACAACAACACATAAACTCTAGTTAGGTTTTCATACATCAAACACTTCCATAACCTCATATACTTTGGTGATTTCTCTTGAGTTTGAATCCACTCAAGTCACCTCAACCTTCATCATCTATCTTTCAAGATTACAAGAGTAGAAAGGTTGCATGAAGTGAAGTGGGTTGAAGCTAAAGTCTATCAATGTCCTATCCTTACTAGTTACTTTCCTTTCTTTGTTGAAAGCCAAAAGTTGTAAGCCAAACCCTAACTTGATTCTTGTTAAATAATCATGTTCATGTTATTTACATGTTATTCTTGCTATATTATGTCTTGTAGTTATGTCCATGATGTATAAAAATGATTAAAACAAGTTATTGTTATTGATTGTTACAACAAGTTACTAAAACAAGTAAACTAGTGACTTTCTTGGTAAGACCTGATCAAAATGGTAAAAATATGATATTTGATCATTACATATTACAGTAGAGGACTTAACAAGGAAACCGTAGCAACTTGAACCACCCAAAACGAGTATACGAGTCAAAAGTTACGCCCATTTGAAGTTACCAAAACTTTGCGGCAAACTGCCAAATACCATTTTGATCAAATTTGGGTTTTGAAAGTCCCACTTCTGCTCCGATTCATCAAAAAGTTAAAACACGAAAGTTGTCCGGAACGCCGTTTTCGTTCAAGAACCAGGAAGCTCGAGACCTAAAAACACTTTCCGAGTGATAAAATTCTTCAAATTCTAAACAGCCCATTTTTAGGCGAAAGTCACAAGATTATGGTTATACTTTGAAAGGAACAAGAGGTCTTATGACCTATAATCAAGACCACAACCATGGCTAGAGCCAAGGTTGTGTCTCATGACCTTGAAACAAGGACCAAAGGTCATGGCTAGGCCATGACGAAATGACCATACCAACTTTCATAGGCGTAAACATGAAACAAAGAGTTGACGAGAACTTGAACAAGCAATTTGGATCTACTTCTCTTAAAAGGGAACCATGAGATATTACCAAGAGAAAATGGTCATACAAAACTTATGAAACATACCCTAATAACAATCTTCATGTACTAATAAACTTTCCTAAGTTTATTCAAATATCGGACATGTAACCTTTCGGATCAAAACTTATATCTATATATTTCATCAACTACTACAATAGTAGGGAGCCTCATGTGAGGAGTTCATTATGTAAGCCGTCGAGTTGAGTTGTGGATTTACGAGTTAAAGTGTCCTGGCTCCTCGAACGCTTACTAACATGACTTCTGAATTATGTCGGCCCGAACGGTAGTAAACGATATATAAACATACATGTTTCATGAATCATTTCTTTCAAAGACTTACATTATACATCATACCACATCATGGACTAAATGCAAGATATATATATATAGGCACTACTTCATATTCTTTACTCCGATCCTAAGTCGCAACATTCTATTATAGGTTGCTCGTAGAAACCTTCATGATTCAACCGTTACATTCATTACTTGCTATCTTACTTAAGGTGAGTTCATAGCCCCACTTTACATTACTTCATTGTTTTACAAACCCTTGGGGGGAATACATGCTATTTTTAACCGAGCACAATGTTTTTAAATTGTATGCTTGCCTGATTGTTTTATTATCACTAAGTACCATCCTTGCCAAACCGAGATCCCATATTATGAACCATTTAATCACTTACGAGGGTTACTTGCAAGTGAGCGCGAATATTGTGAATAGGCCTATTGGGATTGATGAATCCCATTTGTATTGACTAAGTTCAAACAAATGCATTAATATTTGAGAAATTAGGTATGACGGCAAAGTACCTACCGGGATAACTCCGCCGATTGATATTGGTACCCGTTAACGTTTTGGTGTCATAAGCTTAGTATTTGATAATAACTGTTCCGGGCGTGTAACAACATAGCCTACCTATTTTGCTTTTCAAACATTGGTGTGAGCCTATAACTCACACTACCAACATATTGTGTTCAAACATTAAACAAACTCTATGAATATCACTCAACCTTTGTGTTGACCTCTCAAGCATGTATTTCAGGTTCATGACGATCAAGGATGGCACGGAAGGGCACGGATACTCAAGAGGGCTATAAATTTTATTATCATTCAAAACTCATTTATTATACATTGTAAACATGGAACCAATTGGGACCTCATTTTTGTAATCTCTGATATTTATATAATTTGAATGATAAACCTTTTCAAAACGACTCAATTGGAGTTCGTTTTCTATCATTGTGACTATTGTGCCGTCGAGTAACACCCAGTTTGAATTTCGCTGCATCCATGAATTGGGGGTGTTACATTTTGCTAAAAGTCATTTGTAATGTTTTTGCCACAATGAGTCAAATCATTCAAATGAATTATTCAAATAGTGAAAAGTCGTTTGAAAACCTATCATTACAGTTGCTCCAACGATGTACATTTATGAACAACTTAGTGTAAGTACATACTAAAAACAGTAAGAAATATTAATATAAAAATTGAATAATTATATGCAAGCAAATGTTCATTCAACTCTTCCAAATTCGGGTAATTTTGTAGATAATAATAATAATAATAATAATAATAATAATAATAATAATAATAATAATAAGATTGCTTCCTAAACTATTTTCTAATGACACAAAAGATCATTTATCATCTTAATCTAACTTTTAAATAAATAAAAACAAATAATAATTTTTTAAAGTTTACTGTCAAAAAAAGTTATCTTTTCATATTGCAACAAATTTGAATATTGTAATGTCTTATAAATGCATCTTTTTATATAATGAAAAAAAAAACCAAGTGGCAACTTTCGTATTTCTTAAAAAAGAATGTTTTATTAATAATTAAATTAAATATTATTTTCTTATTTATATGTAGAAAAAAATAAGGGTTAAATATTTCCCGATTTAAATAAAATTTATAAAAAAATCTGTTTTTACAATAAAGATGTATAAAATATCAAAAAATACAATGGGACTTACGGGTCAATTCTCAGCAGTTTTGGACCAAATTGTAAATTAAAAGAGAGGATAGAACGGAGTTGCCATCCATAATATTAAACAAAACATAAAAACCTACGCTAAAATCCTTCTCCGATCACCTCCGTATTCCAACCTAACAAGTCAAATGTCGTTATCAGCAGCCCCGCCGTCATCATCTCTGTCATTCTCATCTTCCATATCATCCTTAACCCCGTCCAACACCCAATGCACAACCACTTCCTCAATCCCAACATTATATTCCCTCATAGATTCTTAATACGATGTGCAGTAAGGCCTGTTCCTCCACCACAAAAGAAGAAAATATGGAAACAAGGAGATTACCCTGGTTACTTGTTGGGTTCTGATAGGAACAAAAATAGAAGACTACCCATTAAGAATATTAAGAAGAAGTTGGATAGGAAGAATAGCCTTAATGCTTGGGTTAGTACTATTACTGAATCTTTGTCGGATTTTATTTAGACCAAACAGTGGCAAAGAGCTCTAAAGGTAATTAGGGTGCGTTTAGTTGGATAAAAAATTCTCTTGTTTTTTATCTCTAGTTTTGTAAAAAGTTAGAAGGAAAATTTATCTTCACAAAATACTTGAAAATATCGAGAATGCGTTTAGTTGATGTTTGTATTTTCTATTTTGAAGAAAGGGAGGGAGAGTTGTAGGTTACAAAGGAAAACAAGAAAAACAAACCAAAATTTCTTTTGTAATTTTCCTTGTTAAGTTAGGAAATATGGTATTTTGTGTTTTGCAAAACATTTTGTTAAAAAACGTTGATTTGAGCGCGATCTCTGTTTTCCTTATTTTCCATAAAACATTTTATAAAAAACAATGGTATTTTCTCCAAACTAAATGCACCCTTAGTTTTTCTAGTTTTATTCTTAGGAAGGTTTGTTGCATTATATCTATCTATGCTGCATTGCTTTTTCTTCAACATAGTGGGTAGACACTTTTAAAACAAATAAGGTTTTCCATCTTCAGTTTACCCGGGAAGGGCGAGTCTTTTCAGTTAAGCAACAAAACAAATTTGAATTTGCATTAATTCCTCATAGAGTACAAGGTAGTTTCCTATTTTTCCCTTAAATTTGTGTTTGTTCTTGATAAATTTTATAACGAAATGGTCTTTCAAACTCGGTGGGTGATGTAGTTCCAAATCTTGGATCATCTATGACTGTATTACCTCGCGGAGATCCAAAAATGTTACTCAAGGTGCCCTTTGTTAATCTTTACATCTTTTTTTATATGAAAGTGTTAATTTCTACCGTTCATGTGAAAGTGGGTCAATGGGCTTATTTTTATTTATAATGGATTGGATGGATAAACTTTATTTCACTAAATAAAAAGGAAGTGTTTTAAGCAGTTTAGAGGTAGTCCTAAGACTCAAGTATGACATTCCAAAATTGCATTATTCAGGAGTTGGACAATCAATAAAAGACACAAGTAATGAACATTAGTCATGTTTCTTTGATTGAACTGACAAAAATTGATCAAGACCTGGTTATAACTCATAAGGAAACAATATATAGTATTTTGGTTTGAGAGGTCAATTCACTTACAAAACAGGGTTAATAAATTACCAAATGTTGTTAACATTCAAATGCCATCTCTGTACACACGTAAAATGGGAAAACTGTAACTGTATGATGCTTTAGAGACATGCATCTGCCAGGACGTTTATATTATTGATTTTTTAGAGGATTTGGAAGTGGTAAACGAAGTGTTGATTACTTATAGAATCAAAGAAATCGAGAGAAAACATAGTTGATGTGTTAATCTATAGTTGTCAAACTTGGAGTCACGAGTCTCCTCATACGAGTTGAGTAAACGAAATTGGATCTGACTAGGCGTGTCAAACTCAGTAATCATCTTTACTAAAAAGATGATTAGGTGCGAAGGGAAAGCCTCTGTTTTTTGGTAAATCACCGACTCAGATTTTTGGTACTTAGCCCACCCATTTTTCTGTTATGTAAGTTGATGAAGTAGGATATTGATGCGTTTTTGTGTCACATGTAAGTATTAGTGTGATTTAGCCTATTTCAAGTTTTACATTTATATTTAGCTGACTCATCCTATAACACACATACTAACGAGCAGTGTACCCGATCAATATGTATATAGTGGTAAGCAGAGTGTCGATCACTAAGAGTGGAACGTAATTCCTAGTTTGTCTATCAGTATTTTAATTTTCTAAGTTAGTTTTACAATCTAATCTAACGCAAGAGGGTTTTAGTCTGAGAGACTAGCATGTTTGAATAGTTTAAACAGTAAATTAAACTAATGAGAACGAATCAGCGAATAGCAAACACGTACAGAAATAGATAATAGACACAGATAGAAGGCCTGTCCTGATAGTTAAGTAGCTTGTCACTTATTTTATTGCTAGTTTTATATGATGAGTATCGTAATCTAATATGTCTCGTTGGATCGTAAATATAAGTGAGTAAACTCTTAATGATCACTTATGCCTATCACACTTTCTAGACACTAGATAAGTAGGCGAGGAGGGGGTATGGCAGCCCAAGCAAAACTCATCTATACACAAAGGTTATCAAAGCACATATACAAGTCACAAAAAACATCAACATATAAACTTTAATTGATAGGAAAGCAATTTTAAGGGGAGCAGTATGGTGGCCACAAGCCCATCAATCCTGATGAATTAAAGCTTACTATTACATAAAACAAAACTACTTAATTAATTAAATACGTGCAGGACATTCTTGCTGCTCTAAGATCTTCTTTGGAGGTGTGTCTTGTGTTGCCAAATCATCTGAATTCGTCTCCTTAGGGTTTCTATTCTCTTCTTTTTCGTCAGACTCTTGGGGTATTTATAGATGCGGCGCATTGAGTAGTAGATGCGGCACATCTACTAACTTCGCGTGGGGTCCAAGATTAATATATTTTCGAATATTCATACACTGCCTTTAGATGCGGCGCATATCCTTCAGTATCTTGAATCGTATTTGGTGAAGTCTTGATAGAGATACGGCGTATGTTGATAATGTGATGCGGCGTATCTGGAGTAGAACAAGTTAGTTTTCTTCGTTGACCAAAGTTTCATATGCGGCGCATGCTATAATGCTGATGCGACGCATGCTTCAAAGTCAGGCAATGGTCTTCGGATTCATCTAAGTATGATAGTATGGCGCATCTGTCTAGAATGATGCAGCATATCTTCTGAATTTCAGTAGACTTTTCCATCTTGATCATTTTGCTCCATATTTCGTCTAAAATCGCCAAGTTTCACCAATTGCCTGATTTTACCTGAGAATTACTAAAGTAAACATTAAAGCACCAATTCTCATATAAAATACAATAAAACAAGAAAATTATATTGGACAAATGATGACAATATAATGTACTTATTTGATGTCATCAAATATCCCCCCACTTGAACTTTACTTGTCCACAAGTAAACCTTTAGATTAATATTTATGAAAATTTATCTTAAAAGATATTAGGATGTATTTTTATAATGAAGCACTTATGCGTCTTATCATAACAGCAAAACTAAACACTTAACGAGTTAGAAACAAAATCAAAATATACAATTCAAATTGATCTAATCGTTTAATTGTTTAGATGTGACGAATATTCTATCATATGCTTGGTAAGGATACACATCTCATCCACTAAAGATAAGGAGTGACAAGTCTAAAGCAGTAAAAAAGGTTTTGAGGCTTAAGGGTTAAACCTAGCTGCATTCAAGTATTTCATGCAAAAACTTAGTAGATCGCTGACGCGAGTCCTCGACGCTTCAACTAACGGATGGTCACTAGTATGCTTCATGGATCGCTGGCGCGAGTCCTTGACCTTTCAATTGATGGATGGTCACTAATGTGTTCCTTGGATCGCTGGCGCATTATTTTCATAACTGATTGTCACCAAGTTGCACACCAGATCGCTGGCGCATCATTTAATCAATCTTAAACTCGGATGGTCACCAATTCACACACCAGATTGCTGGCGCGTTAGTCAATTAATCTAATACTCGGATGGTCACTACCTTATTCATACATTTAACATTCTTACTTGGCCATCATTATATCCAGATGCTCGAAAGCTAACAACGAATATAACAATACGGTTGGGTATGGATAACATTTAGGATATAAATTGGTGTAAAATAAAAATTAAACAAACAAATAGATTAAGTCCTAAGTTTGGTTAATCACTTTCCCAACCATTCCAAGAATAATGCTCATATCATTGTATAACTCACGCTTATTGACTCATGTAACTCACGCTTTAGGTAGACACGAATTATACTCAATAAACTCTTAATCAAAGAATAAACCATAGTTGGCGTTCCCATAATGTCCAACTCCCATTCAATCCATAAATATAATAAAACAACAAATAGTGGCGATATTATCCACTTAATACAAAACTTTACATAATTGGTTTATAATAAACTTACCAATTTTTCTTCTTTCTTTTGCTTTTCGATTTTTATTTTATTTTATTCTTTTTATTTTTTTTAACATCAACATATACAAAGATGTGTAAAATTTTACCACATCACTATAACGATAATTTTGGATAATTTTTCAATACTTTTCATACTTTAGAAATAATAGTAAGTAGTGAAAGTAATAAACACATAAAAAATAACAAGACTCAAAATATACAATATTTACTTTCACTCCAATTGCATTGTGCAATTTCCTGACCTAACCAAATATAATGAATTTACGCACACAAGGAAACACACTTTGCCTAAAGTGGCTAACCACGGACATTAATCTACAGGGTAGGCTAAGGTTTAAGGTGTAACGAAACAATTAACACAGGTGTATGAAACGAAAGGAATGGCTCTGAGGGTTTTTCTAGGGGTATCTTACTCTAAAAGTGAGAGTAACAAAGGATTTTATACAGGGGTTAACTAACCAGTGTAGTTATTTAATAACACATAACATATATAGGCTTCTTTTTTTTCTCTCTTTTTTTTTTTTTTTTTTTTTTTTTTTTTTTTTTTGGCTGAAATCCTAGAAATTTACCAAGTTAGAAAAGTCACTCCAATTATATCAATAATACTCATTATGGTGGACTCAAATAGCATACAAGCCAAGTTCTAAAGTTTACTAGTCACATGTACAAAAAATGTTTTAGCAAATAAAGTTATGTGTGCGGCTAAGCAACTTAGATTTAACAAAAACATGCTAAAAAATTATTAATTTTGATGTATTTAGTATAGATTAAAGCATATATTTGAAATTTTAGGACAAGTAAGCGTTCTAATTCTCCATCACCCCACTTAAGTTAAACAACGTCCTCATTGTTTATGTTAAAAGTTAAAAACTGAAAATTAAAAGAATTAGAACGGAAAACTTCTCTGAGATTTGCTCGCTTTGATCCTCCATTATGCGTTTCTTGAGCAAAATCTACTTTCTTGTGGATGAAGTTTCCACCATAAGTACAAAAAATATAACACCACCATTTAGCAACACACACGAATTAAGAAAATCACAACTTGTACGTAATTCATTAGTAGTTAGTAAAAATAAAACCCAAAAAATTAAAAATTAAAATCTGTAAAAATCATCAGGTCAGTCGATATGCCGTATCCATGGGAAGGGATGCACCGTATCAAGCCTGAAATTAATACGAAATAGAGAATAAGATGCGTCGCATCGTTAACCAGGGATGCGCCGCATTAAATAAACTGGCAAAATGTTTTAATGTCTAAAAAGAAAATAAAAATGCAGAAAAAAAAATAAAAGATATGATATGTGTAGTTGATACGCCGCATCTACTGCAGATCTGACAGACTCGACACAAAAGCAATAAAGATAAATCCGGGTTGTCTCCCGGTGAGCAGTTTTCTTTATTCTAGAGTTTCCAAGTTAGATTCATGTTCAAATCCTATTTTGTTCACGTGAGATCTTCCATCTCCATCTCTTTCTTAATTTCATTGTCAAGTAACCAAACATTATGTCCACTAATTAGAACTTCTTTGACAATAATCCGCCTCTAGTAGTTATTCCATTCAAGTCGTGCCTTTGGAACAAAACTCCATTAACCACCTTTGACAATTGGTGCACTTCAGTAGTCAATTCTCTAATCATATTGTTTTGTTGTTTCAGCAACAGTTCACTGATAAAAGTTCCGACCTCATGATGCTCCTTATCAGATTAGTGGCCGAACTTAGATACAATCTCATCGATTGTAAGTTTGATCCTTGGTCCTCCGAACCAGCTTGGGAAAATATCAATCATGATTCCTGAAATACAAAACAAATAGGCTTCGAAGTAAATTTTTTCTAAGAGACAGGAAAGATGATTAGAATTTTCTCCGTTCGGGACAAATAAAAGTTTGTTGATACCTGCAGACAATGCACCGTATCCTAATAATAGGATGCGCCGTATCTTATTACGTTAAAAATAAATCAGACTTTTATTTAGAAAATCAATACGCCGCACTTAATAAATCAATCAAATGCGCCGTACGTTTAAATTATCAAAAATCAATTATATTTATAAACTAGATGCGCCATATTAGCAGAAGCTAATGCATTGTATCTTCGTTACGTTTCGAAATACAAGATTTTTGATTCAGATTGAGATACGCCGTATCGATAGAAATCAATGCCTCATATCAATTTAAGTAATTCGAAAACTATTTTTAATAAAATAACTAAATGCGTCGTATCTGAGAAACAGTTGCGCTGTATTTCAGTTAGTGTTAAAAAACATTTCTGATTAAAAACAGAATACGTTGGATCTAGGGGATAGATGCGCCGTACTTGAATTATTAAATACGCTGTATAAAAAATTAAAACGCCATACACCGCATCTAAATAATAGATGTGCCGTATCGTTTGTATCAGCAGAATACATCGAAAGCAGTTATGTAGCAAAAACAAAAGAAAAAAAAATCTAAAACTAAGAAAACAAAGAAAAAAAATACAAACACACAAAACAGAAAATTTGCAAATTATACAATGAATGCAACCTAACCAATATACAACAAAGTTAGCAATAAAAAAAAACTAAAAATCTAAGAACCTAAAAAGTTAGAAAACTTAATTAAAATACTAATGAATAAACAGGTTTTAACAATTTTCTCTCCGGCAGCGGCGCCAAAAACTTAATGCGCGTTTGTGTCACATGTAGTATAGTGTGATTTAGCATATTTCTAGTTTTACATTTATATTTAGCTGACTTATCCTATAACACACACACTAACAAGCAGTGTACCCGCTCAATATGTATATAGTGGTAAGCAGAGTGTCGATCACTAAGAGTGGAATGTAATTCCTAGTTTGTCTATTAGTATTTTAATATTCCAGGTTAGTTTTACAATCTAATCTAACACATGGGGGTTTTAGTCTGAGAGACTAGCATGTTTGGATAGTTTAAAAAGTAAATTAAACTAATGAGAATTAATCAGCGAATAGCAAACACGTACACAAATAGATAATAGATATAGATAGAAGGCCTGTCCTGATAGTTAAGTAGCTTGTTACTTATTTTATTGTTAGTTTTATAAGATGAGTATCGTAATCTAATCTGTCTCATTGGATCCTAAATATAGGCGAGTAAACTCTTAATGATCACTTATGCCAATCCCACTTTCTTGACGCTAGATAAGTAGGCGAGGAGGGGGTAAGGCAGCCCAAGCAAAACTCAGCTAGATACAGTGGTTATCAAAGCACATATACAAGTCTCCAAAAACATCAACATATAAACTTTTAATTGATGGGAAAGAAATTTTAAGGGGAGCAATATGGTGGCCACAAGCCCATCAATCCTGATGAATTAAAGCTCACTATTACATAAAACAAAACTACTTATGAATTAAATACATGCAGGACCTTCTTGCTGCTCTAAGATCTTCTTTGGAGGTGTGTTTTGTGTTGCTAAATTGTCTAAATTCGTCTCCTTAGGGTTTCTGTTCTCTTATCTTTTGTCAGACTCTTGGGGTATTTATAGGTTCTGTCTGAGGGTTAGATGCGGCGCATTGAGTAGTAGATGCGGCGCATCTACTTAACTTCGCGTGGGGTCTAAGATTAATATATTCTGGAATATTCGTACACCGCCTTTAGATGCGGCGTAACTTGAATCTTATACGGCGCATGTCCTTCAGTATCTTGAATCGTATTTGGTGAAGTCTTGATAGAGATACGGCGTATGTTGATAATGTGATGCGGCGTATCTAAAGTAGAACAAGTTGGTTATTCTTTGTTGACCAAAGTTTCATATGCGGGCATGCTTCAAAGTCAGGCAATGGTCTTCGAATTAATCTAAGTATGATAGTACGGCGCATCTGTCTAGAATGATGCGGCTTATCTTCTGAATTTCAGTAGACTTTTTCATCTTGATCATTTTGCTCCATATTTCGTCTAAATTGCTAAGTTTCACCAATTGCCTGTTTTTACCTGAGAATTACTAGAGTAAACATTAAAGCCCTAATTCTCATATAAAATATAATAAAACAAGACAATTATATAGGACAAATGATGATAATATAATGTACTTATTTGATGTCATCAGATATCTTGGCAACTTTTAGAGTTTTGTTATCACTATAAATTAAATATATATTAAATCGGCCAATTTAACTTAAGTCACTTGACGTTTTAACATTAAAAGAAAAGTTATATTCTATTTTGAAAGAAATTGGACCTTTCTGTTACTTGGGCTTGCAAGAAAAAAGAAATATGTCTTCTAAACAAACTCAAGCATGCGTTTTGTAGTTAAAAACTGTAAGGAATTATTGAAGTCAGTATTTAGATACTGCTGATGGATTCTACTGACAGGTTCCTGCAGATACATATAGTTGATTCTGCTGAAGACTGGTTCCTGCTGATATATGCATCCTGCGGATATAGTTAATCCGTCGATAGAATTTGTTTATTTTAGGACAAGATATGTAGAATATCTTTTATTAGTTTAATATTATTCGTTTCTTGTAAGAAAGGTTAGGGTTTCCACTAGTATAAAAGGAACCCAAGGTCATTGTATTACGTACATGTTTTCAAAACAATTATTAGTGAATAATAACGATCCATAGAGGATCAAAGAGTTTAGCATATAGTTTGTATTTATATTCCGCGATAAATATAAGCTCACAGAGATTGTCTATTTAGTTTTACTAGTGATTACATTAGTAGACTAACGATCCATTGGCTCAAGATCTATCAAGTGTAGATTCTACAAGTGGTATCAGAGCCACAAGATAATCTCTGTAATCAAACCTACACTCAAATACTTTTCACTCAGTACCGATGGGAGATGCAGAATCTTCTGATGTCACTCTAACAAACGCCAATACTCTCACTCAACAGCTTCAACAAGTTGCTTTCTCTAACAGCATCGCCAAGTTTCCCTATCTCAGGAAGGATGAGTATGAGATTTGGGCCATGAAGATGCAGAACTGGATTGCCAGTGTCGAATTTGACCTATGGAATGTGATTGTAAATGGATGCACTCCTAAGAAGCAAGGAAAAGATTCTAAGGGTAATATTACTACTTTTCCTCCATCATCTGCTGAAGAAATCCTTGCTATACAAAGGGAGAACAAAGCAAGAACTATCTTGTTTCAAGCAATTCCTGATGACCACATGTGTGATTTTCATTACCTGACTGATCCTAAAGAAATCTGGATGGCTATAAAAACAAGATTCGGGGGCAATGAGGAATCTAAAAGGATGAGAAAGTCTATGCTGAAGCAAGAATTTCAGGAATTCAGAATAACTGAAGAGGAGGGCATTCACAAAGGCTATGATAGGTTTCAGAAGATACTAAGTCAGTTGAATCAACTTCTAGCCAGACCTGACATTGAGGGGGTCAATTCCAAGTTTCTAAGAGCTTTACCTCCATCATGGTCTCAGGTCAGCATATCATTGAAAACCAAAGGTGGCTTGGATTATCTCTCGTTTGATGACTTATACAACAAACTCAGAGCCTTGGAACTTGATATCAAGGGACACTCTTCTTATGCAGCATATCCATCACACTCTACATTCATCAGCACTAATTCTAGTAGAGTGTCACATTCTCCTAGTCCAAGTCCTTCCACTACAACATTGTCTTTCACAACTGCTAGTCCAAAGAATTATCCAAAGACTAGTAATGTGATGGAAGATGTACTTCATTCATTTGTTGTTGAAGTTGATCAACAGCAGCAATTAGCTTATGAAGATTTTGACCAGATTGAGGAACTTGCAATGGAAGAGTTGTACTTAAAGTGGCAAATGGCAATGCTGTTTCTCAAAGTCAGAAGGTTTAAGCAAAAGGCTGGAAGAAAGCTCAATGTTAATGGAAGAGATGCAGCTCATTTTGACAGAAGAAAAGTGAAGTGCTTTGCATGTGGAGAGATTGGCCATTTTGCCAGAGAGTGCAAGACCAAGAAGGGTGAAGATAGTACAAGATATTCAGCTTACATGAAGAAGGAGGTGGAGGCTAGAGATTCAAAGGCTTTGGTGACTGCTGTAGATGCTTGTATTGACTGGAATGAGCATGAAACTGAAGAAGCTTCAAGCAGTTCCTCTCAACAAATCTCCTGCCTGGCTAGTTGTGATGCTGACTTTGCCTTCATGGGAATATCTCCTCAGGTATCTGATTGTGTTTTTGGGTGTGATATTAAATATAATGCTCTTAAAGAAGCTTATGATGATTTGGAATCAAAATATAATGCCAGCTTTATTGAAGCTCAATCTTATAAAGAAGCTGTTAAAACTTTAGAAAAACAGAAAGTTTGGTTTCAACAAAATCAATTGGCTTATGAGGAAAAGATAAGAGTATTAAAAAGAGATTTAGAGATGACTAGCAATGAGTTAAAATTTACTGAAAAAGAAAAAGCTAGAATTGAATCAGAAAAGAAGTTTTGCAAGATAAGTTGGATAAGGAAGTGACTAGGCATAGAGAATGGCTAATTTTAGGTGATAAGTTAGCTAGTTTACCCTATAGTAGTCAGTCTGTAACATCTGAAATAGGTTTAGGTTTTCAGAAATATGTTGGTGCAGAGACACACGATTATTTAGATAAGAAAAGTAAGAATAACCCTGAACCTGTAAAATTCTTAAAGGAAGGTGAGATGCATTATGTACCAGGACCAATTAGAGGTGAATTCATGCCTACCTCCAAAACCTCTGACTTTGATGGTTCACACAATTTGTATGGCAAAAAGTCTGATGATCTGCCAAACCTTACTTGTAAAACTAATACCTCTGACTCTCCCACTACCATAGGAACCTCTAATCCCACATCCCATCATTTGGACTTAACAGAATCACAGATTCAAACTAGCATTAGGATCAATGACTCCCCTGACTCTAGAAGTATCTCTAGTGATGATTCTAATAAATATGTCTCTTGTTCTTTCAGGGACAAGACCTCAGAGACCTCTACCTCTAGTTATGTCAGCTGTGAATCCAAGACCAAGTCAGACTAACCCAAGTCCTCATCAAAGCTATCTGTCAAGTCATCTTACAAGTTTGTGGACTCTGAAGTTGCTGCTAATGAAGTTATTTCAAAGACAGCCTTTTCTGAAGACTTGTTATTTACTTCTTTTGAAAACAATTCCTTTCAGTCATTACAAAACAATTCTATTTCTGGTGGTTGTTTGAATAATTTTGTTGTTAATAAGACAACTTTTGGTTTCAATAAATCTTCTAGAAAAAAGAAGTGTTTTATTTGTGGTAGTAATTTGCATTTGATTAAGGATTGTGATTTTCATGAAAAGAGGATGGGTGTTTCTGTTGCTCATAATAGACCTAGACCAAAGTGGACCAATACTTATTCCAAACCCTCATGTGTTCCACAGGCACTAATGAGTGCTCAAACACTCATCATTTTTATCGTATCTGAACTGCCAAAAAGATCCAAAAACACTCAGAAATGCATCAAAATACTGAAAATATCCCAAGGGTTGTGTTTTATATGTTTTAAATGCAAAATGAGTAAAAACAATGAAAAAATGAACAAAGTTTGCACAATTGGCAGTTTCAGTCCCCCAACTTTCAAAAATTTACAAAACTAGTCCCTGAGCATGTGTTTTGAAAGAAAAGTCAACCTAAGGCATTTAAAAGTCAAATATCATCAAATACTGTCCTTAGGTGAAAACTTTGGAAAAATTACAAGTTTGGTCCCCGCAATTTGAAATTTGGCAAAAGTGGTCCTTGGGAATTTTGAAAAATGAAAAAAATGAAATTTGGTCCTTAGAATAGTAAGCTTTGAAATATTGGTCCTTGGTAGTACTTTGGGAGACTTACAACTTCACCCCCTCAATTTTGGTGAAATCACACTTTTGGTCCCTATGACTAAATTTCTACAACCAAACGGATCCTTAAATATTATACCAAATCCATATTAAACAAAAAACACCCCAACCCACTTAATACCCAAATCCAATACAAAAACACACCCATATTACTCCACATCCCAAGCCAGTTTACCCCCTGGCCCAAAGCAAAAACCCAACACTCCACGTTTTTATTAATAAAACGTGTAGGTCAATCCGGTCAACGCTCCCATCTTTTTCCCTCCTTCCCATCAAAACCAGACAACCCTACACCCTGCCATCTCCCAACATACTTGTCCCCTCCCCTCCACTCTCCAACACACTTACCCAATCACCCTACTCCACTACATCAACAAGTCAACCCTAACATCCCCAACACACTTGTCCCCAAATCCACGACCTCCAATTGGGCGCCAAATCAAGATTAAGGGTTGAGATGAGTTCAGAGTAATTGGAAGGATGGGATTTGCTCGCAGGAAAGCACAAGGAGTAAAGGGAACCCTAATTTCAGTTTTAATATAAATAGACAAATTGTAAGCCATATGTTGGCAATTAGGAAGTAAGTAGATGTTAGTAGGTAGTTAATTAGGTCCTAGTAGTTTTAGATTAATTTTCAGTATTGTTTTTAGTATTGTTTTAAATCCCTTGTACCTCTTTTTAATTAATGAAAATTTTAAGATTTCCTGATAAATATTTTCAAACTGCTTATTTATTTAAACTGCTTATTAATGCTTATGTAGTGTCCCTTTATGCTTTTTATGCTGATTCAATCTTATTATGTTAGGTTGTTGCTTAGGAACTTATTTTTCCTCCATTATATCTAATAATTCTTACAATTGGATGATTTAGTTATTTCTAGTGTTTTAGCTCATAGCTTAATGTAGTGCTCAATTATCTGTTATTTCAGCCTTTATATAGTTCATATAGCATAAATGTTCATTTAGGTTGGATAGGATAGCTTAACTAGTCTTAACCCTTTGAAAATGCAAAATCAGTGATGCTTTAAGGGGTGTTTGGAACAAGCAGTTTCATTTTCCAAAAGTAGTTTTATTCCAATTTTTTAAGTATCACTAGTCTTATTTAAGTGACATTAGTTGTTTTGAATCAACACTTTATACTTCCATTAAGTTTCTAAGAGCCTTAGTAGTTTTTATAAAAATTCCTAGAGTTAACTGTTTTTAAGAAATCAGTGGGGTGGTATCTAGCCTTACTTGTGTTAGTCGCTTGTTTCTTGATTGTTTTAGCTGCAAATAGGATTAGTTCACTTGTTTCCACTCATTTTGACAATGAGCAGGCCTGCATTCAGCATATTTGTACCTTCTCCTGCTACAAGCTCATCTCAAGCTCTTTAGATTGAAAACTTGGTTAGTGGAATATTTGTTTGTTTATCTTGCCTTATCTGTTTTTAATTTAAGATTAGAAGCTTATTTTGTAGATTGTTTGAGGGCTGCAAATACCTCATTCAGCACTGTTTTCATTGTTTGACTGTTGGTTGAGCTTATTTCCTGTCCTTGTGCTTACTTGTGTAGAATATTGCTTGATTACTATCTATTTTAGCTTATTAGATTAGTTGTAAGTAGGTTTTAGCTTGTAGAGTTAGAATTTAAATTGTGTGATGCTTGTGGTTTGGACAGTTTAGAGATTTCATTTGCATCCCCATTCCTTTTTGACCACTGTTGCAAACACCCCTTTTCACAAGCTCATTTTTAAGCCCATACAAGCTCTATTTGATCTGAGATTTGGTTTATATGTTCCTTGCTAGTTCATTTTTATGTTTGTATAATTTGTAGATCTTAACTTGTAGCTGATTAGCTTGTGCATTAGCTTAAACACACACCCACCAGGCCTGCACATCAGCAGCCTGCTTGCCCACAATCCACTTGTCTTTCATCTTTAATATCTTCATCTGTAGTTCTTTGGTTCTAAAAATTGGTATATAACTTATTTGGTAGCTTATAGCTGTACTAATATTTTTATTTTATTTTTTTATTACTTTTTCTTATTAGTTTTTATTGCATGCAAATCAGCCCCCTAGGACTGCTTATACCCTGCACCAGGGGAAGCAGTTTCATAAGGCAATTTTCTTGAGCTTCTCGTTGTCTCATTAGAGTAATATGGCCGGTGACTCTTGGTGATTTGTTTAGCTTGTTGTTCATCCTCTTTGTGTATATGCTTTAATTTCCATGAACTGATTATTTACATCGCTTGATTTGCTCTCCAAACTCATCCCTGTGAACCCTCAACACTGATGGATCAGTGTGATCAAGCTACCTTGACATGCTCCTTGTGAGCTTTTCTATGGGATTTAGCCTGTGCCATGGGACTTTTTGGAAAGCTCACAGGGTAGGCTTGAAGGTTAACTGCTCATTTTGCCCTTCTGAGCTTGTTGTACAAGCTTACACAAGGCCTGCAGTTGAGCTTGTGGCCTATTTGGTTTTCAGCCATGAGGTAGTGCTTATTTGCCTCTGTAAGCTTATTCTGTATTACTTGCTTGTCCAATTAGCTTAATGTCAGTTCCTTAAGCTTGCTTTCATCTTATTTCCCCTTGATTCCCAGCTTGTAGCTTGTTGAAAGTGTTTGAGCTTGAAATCCAATTTCTAGCTCATAAGCTTTCTTTTTGCTTATTTTTAATTTTCAAAATTTCTGTCTTTGTTAAAGTTGTTTCATTTTAATAGTTTAGTAGGATTATAAAAGAAAACAAAAATAAGTTTAGTGATAGCTTCTATTTAATAGAATTTATCTTTTTAAATTTTCTTTCAGCTTATTATTAAGCAATTTCACATTTTTATATTTTGCTTAGATTTATTTTATATTAAAGTATTTTTAGGAATTTTTCCAGATTTTTATGTTTTCATTTAGTATTTATTATAATTAATATTAGTTTTATTAATAATTAATTAATATTAGATAATTAAATAGTATAAATAGTTTTTATTAAGTACTCTTATGTTTTTATATTTTTCCTAAGTTTTAAATGTTATAAAATATTTTTAGAATTTTTACTATTCATTTGCTATTTTTCTTTAATTTAATTAAGTTTAATTAGTATTTAAATCTTAGTTAATTAATAATAAATAGAGAAAAAGTAAGAAAAATATATTTTTAGTTTTAAAATTACTTTTATATTATTTTAGAATTTTTAGAATTAAATTTTCAATTTTCTAGCTTAAATTCATAATTAGTGTATTTTAAATATTATTAATTAGTTATTAAATAGTAATTAATTACATAGTGTAAAAATTATTTTTCTTTTTCTAAAAATTTTCTTTTATCATTAGGATTGTAAAAATGTAATTTTCACATCCGTAGGTATTTTATTTCTCCAAAAATTGCGTTTTATTTCGTACGTCTACATAAACTTTAAATCAAACGTACGCATTTTAGACTTAGCTCACGTTTTTAGTGTATCTGATTATCAGTAAATGTTAATATAGTGTTTCTAAGATATTTTCATTCCTCATCTCGTAGTGTAATCATTCACAGCTCCTTTCTGTCTAAATTCACCCGATCACAAACCTGTTTTGTTTACCATCACACCTCGCTGAGACATAACGACCCGGGGAAACCCTATACTTCCACGGAGCATTGACTCTAAGCTGTTTGACTTGGTTGACCATTCCTTGGAAAATTTAAGTTGACCGTTTGGAGCCAATCAAAATTTAGCGCCACTGCCGGGGAGGTTGTGCGCGTTATTCTAAATGGTTTGCAGATTAGTGGTTTTGGAATTCACTTCTTTGTAAATTTACCATCCTTGTGTAAATTTTCATAAAAACGGTTCACGAAAACATTTTAAAATTAGTTTTCAACGAACACAAAAACACAAAAACATTTTCTTTCTTATTTGTACAAAATGTTTATCCAAAAATCCAAAAATATTCACCTTTACCCTCTCACATCTTTGATTCTTCATCCCTACCCCTCTATAAACCTTTGATTCTTTCTTATGTCGTATCCACACCATTTTGGTTGCCAATGGTGTGGTGGTCCTCCTAATGGTGGGAATTGTCCCGGCTGTAGCATTGTAGAGTCAGGAGATGGGTCTGTCTATAACCAAGCTCCCTATCCTTACCATGATACATCTGATTCATTCTACCAGCCACCACATCATGAGATACTGACATACCTGTGTGAGTTTTGTGGAGGTCCTCACCAAGGATTTGAGTGTCAAGCCGGAAACACGTTTGTCTATGAACAGTTTTCCAGTGATGCTCAGAACTTTGGTTATGACCAATACCCATATGATTCACCAGTCCAGACTCAACAGTTTTACTATTGTGATTACTGTGGAGGTCCACACTTCAGCTCAGATTGTCAAAAGGGAAATCCATATCCTTGTGACAATTTTGACACACCTTATTATGACCAACCTCCACAGTACGATATGATTCAAGCAACTCCTTAATACCCGCAAGACCTTTTACTAGAGGCTCTTGAGATATTGCAAGAACTTAAGGAGGAGTTGGCTACTACATCGTTTCAAAACTCTCGTGAGAAATCTATGGCAGAATTACTTGCTGAAGAACGAGATGCTAGAAACGAATTGAGCAAGGAAGAATTGCTAGTCTTAAAACAAGCAGCTAAAACACGTGCCATATTTCGCAATGCTGCTCTTCTCGATTATGATGATGATAGTGATAATGAAGATACCCTTGATATCCTTCAATTTTATAAGGGTTCTTCAGATTCATCAGTAGTGATTCCTTCCATGGAAAATCAGGGAGATAATAATGTGACGAAGTCACTAGCCGTTGATCAAATGGAAGAATCCATAACTGCTAGTCCTTCTCAACTCCCTCAGTCTACCATTATCACACCCGAGGTTCCCACTCACTCTCTACACATGGGGGATGAGCATCTTGACACTGTTCCTAAAAAGGAATCAGACGAAATCATAAAGTCTAGTGTTGAGAACCTTGTCCCAATCCCAAGAGAGTCACAGGGAACTTTTGATCATGTGTGTGATTTACTTTCCCCTCTTGAGTGTTCAAACGATCATTTTGAGACTTTCTCAGATTATAATGATGATTGTACATCTCATGGAGACATTGAGTATGTTGAGGCATCAGTTCCACATTCTGATGTTGATCATCTTCTTGAGGAGTTCGCCGATGAACTTACTCACATCAATCCACTTTCATCGGAAAGTGATGATGGTCTCCTCGATTTCGAAGCCGATCTGGGAGAAATTGAAAGTCTCCTATATCATGATCCACCACTCAGTTCTGATCCTAACAGTCCAATTGAGAATGTTAATCATTTTGTTCCTGAAGCATTCAATACTACTCTCACTAATCCTCTATTTGAATTCGAATCTGAATTCACTTTGATTTATGATAATCCACTCTTTGATATTCGGAATGAGGATTGTGATGAGTCTATTTCGGAACATGAATTCACAGATTCACATCTTGTGAATAATTCTCTTCATGGTGAGTTCTCTGGTGAACTCACTCATCATATCATGACTCCTCCGAAGTTTGATAGCCCGGGGGGAGATGCACTCAATCATGAGGATTTGCAAATTCCCACCCACCCTCCCGGGATGTTTTTGAGCTTAACCCTTGAAATCCAAATTCAGGCTAATGAGCCTGCTCTCGAGGAAGAAGATCAAATCATGATTTTCATCATGGTTTTCTTCCTTTTCTTCACCTATAAGGCGACTTCTTTTGTTCTTCACTCCTTCGGGAATGAAGACACCATCTTTGATCCCGGCATTTTCATTTACCATTATCTTGAGCCGGGATTATATCTCATCGGCGTGGAACTTTCACGTGCTTCAAATGTTTGTCCAAACATCTTGAATGAAAGTCCGATGGAGATTGTCTCTTCCACATCATGCTTCCTAAAGAACCAATGAATTCGGGGTCGAGTCAAGTTAGCGACTCGGTAAACAAAAACAGTAGCATGCTTATAGGGTTTTCACCCTAAGTGTGGGGGAGTTACCCATGCTGTGGTTACCAAAAAAGTGAAAAAAATGGTGTTTCCACATTTAGCTTGTAATATTTCCCTTTTACGTTCAAAATGTCGGCATAATACCCGGACTTTGAATATTGAGGACAATATTCATTCTAAGTGGGGGGGGGGGGGGGGTATTCTAGCGAATTTTATCACATTTTACTATCTAGTACCCCTGTTTTTGCCAAAATTTTTAAAAAAAATTTCACTTGAGCTTCAAAATTTTTTGTGGTTATCAGTCCGCCATGTCTAAACGACAAAAGGATTGGCTAATCCAGGAGCAAACGGCTCTTGGTAAAGGTATCTCAAATCCGTTGATGGCTTGCAATTTGCCCAAAATTGTATGGTATATCAACTCGCCATATCCTAAAAAGTGAATGAGTTGGCTAGCCCGCAAGATTATGACTTGTGGTAAAGGCAGTGGAAAAACCATAATTGGTAATCAGCTCACCAAGATGTTGACTATTCCATCAAGAGTTGGCTAGTCCAGAAGCAAACGGCTTTTGGTAAAGATAAATCAAATCCGTTGACAGCTGGTGGTTTGCTCAAAATCACATGGTTATCAAGTGGACCATAGTTCTTACTTGAACTGATACATTTGGCTACTCCAGAAGTGATGGATTTTGGTAAAGATATTCAAATCCATTAAGTTTTCCAAAAAGATTGCTAGGGACTAGCAATAGTTTAGTATGGGGGATTGATGAGTGCTCAAACACTCATCATTTTTATCGTATCTGAACTGCCAAAACATCCAAAAACACTCAGAAATGCATCAAAATACTGAAAATATCTCAAGGGTTATGTTTTATATGTTTTAAATGCAAAATGAGTAAAAACAATGAAAAAACGAACAAAGTTTGCACAATTGGCAGTTTCAGTCCCCCAACTTTCAAAAATTTACAAAACTAGTCCCCGAGCATGTGTTTTGAAAGAAAAGTCAACCTAAGACATTTAAAAGTCAAATATCATCAAATATTGTCCTTAGGTGAAAATTTTGGAAAAATTACAAGTTTGGTCCTCGCAGTTTGAAATTTGGCAAAAGTGGTCCATGGGAATTTTGAAAAATGAAAAAAAAAATGAAATTTGGTCCGTGGAATAGTAAGCTTTGAAATATTGGTCCTTGGTAATACTTTGGGAGACTTACAACTTCACCCCCTCAATTTTGGTGAAATCACACTTTTGCTCCCTATGACTAAATTTCTACAACCAAACGGATCCTTAAATATTATACCAAATCCAAATTAAACATAAAACATCCCAACCCACTTAATACCCAAATCCAATACAAAAACACACCCTTATTACTCCACTTCCCAAGCCAATTTACCCTCTGGCCCAAAGCAAAAACCTAACACTCCACGTTTTTATTAATAAAACGTGTAGGTCAATCAGTCCGCCATGTCTATCTAGTACCCCCGTTTTTGCCAAAATTTTTAAAAAATTTTTCACTTGAGCTTCAAAATTTTTTGTGGTTATCAGTCCGCCATGTCTAAACGAAAAAAGGATTGGCTAATCCAGGAGCAAACGGCTCTTGGTAAAGGTATCTCAAATCCGTTGATGGCTTGCAATTTGCCCAAAATTGTATGGTATATCAACTCGCCATATCCTAAAAAGTGAATGAGTTGGCTAGCCCGCAAGATTATGGCTTGTGGTAAAGGCAGTGGAAAAACCATAATTGGTAATCAGCTCACCAAGATGTTGACTATTCCATCAAGAGTTGGCTAGTCCAGAAGCAAACGGCTTTTGGTAAAGATAAATCAAATCCGTTGACAGCTGGTGGTTTGCTCAAAATCACATGGTTATCAAGTGGACCATAGTTCTTACTTGAACTGATACATTTGGCTACTCCAGAAGTGATGGATTTTGGTAAAGATATTCAAATCCATTAAGTTTTCCAAAAAGATTGCTAGGGACTAGCAATAGTTTAGTATGGGGGATTGATGAGTGCTCAAACACTCATCATTTTTATCGTATCTGAACTGCCAAAACATCCAAAAACACTCAGAAATGCATCAAAATACTGAAAATATCTCAAGGGTTATGTTTTATATGTTTTAAATGCAAAATGAGTAAAAACAATGAAAAAACGAACAAAGTTTGCACAATTGGCAGTTTCAGTCCCCCAACTTTCAAAAATTTACAAAACTAGTCCCCGAGCATGTGTTTTGAAAGAAAAGTCAACCTAAGACATTTAAAAGTCAAATATCATCAAATATTGTCCTTAGGTGAAAATTTTGGAAAAATTACAAGTTTGGTCCTCGCAGTTTGAAATTTGGCAAAAGTGGTCCATGGGAATTTTGAAAAATGAAAAAAAAAATGAAATTTGGTCCGTGGAATAGTAAGCTTTGAAATATTGGTCCTTGGTAATACTTTGGGAGACTTACAACTTCACCCCCTCAATTTTGGTGAAATCACACTTTTGCTCCCTATGACTAAATTTCTACAACCAAACGGATCCTTAAATATTATACCAAATCCAAATTAAACATAAAACATCCCAACCCACTTAATACCCAAATCCAATACAAAAACACACCCTTATTACTCCACTTCCCAAGCCAATTTACCCTCTGGCCCAAAGCAAAAACCTAACACTCCACGTTTTTATTAATAAAACGTGTAGGTCAATCAGTCCGCCATGTCTATCTAGTACCCCCGTTTTTGCCAAAATTTTTAAAAAATTTTTCACTTGAGCTTCAAAATTTTTTGTGGTTATCAGTCCGCCATGTCTAAACGAAAAAAGGATTGGCTAATCCAGGAGCAAACGGCTCTTGGTAAAGGTATCTCAAATCCGTTGATGGCTTGCAATTTGCCCAAAATTGTATGGTATATCAACTCGCCATATCCTAAAAAGTGAATGAGTTGGCTAGCCCGCAAGATTATGGCTTGTGGTAAAGGCAGTGGAAAAACCATAATTGGTAATCAGCTCACCAAGATGTTGACTATTCCATCAAGAGTTGGCTAGTCCAGAAGCAAACGGCTTTTGGTAAAGATAAATCAAATCCGTTGACAGCTGGTGGTTTGCTCAAAATCACATGGTTATCAAGTGGACCATAGTTCTTACTTGAACTGATACATTTGGCTACTCTAGAAGTGATGGATTTTGGTATAGATATTCAAATCCATTAAGTTTTCCAAAAAGATTGCTAGGGACTAGCAATAGTTTAGTGTGGGGGATTGATAAGTGCTCAAACACTCATCATTTTTATCGTATCTGAACTGCCAAAACATCCAAAAACACTCAGAAATGCATCAAAATACTGAAAATATCTCAAGGGTTATGTTTTATATGTTTTAAATGCAAAATGAGTAAAAACAATGAAAAAATGAACAAAGTTTGCACAATTGGCAGTTTCAGTCCCCCAACTTTCAAAAATTTACAAAACTAGTCCCCGAGCATGTGTTTTGAAAGAAAAGTCAACCTAAGACATTTAAAAGTCAAATATCATCAAATATTGTCCTTAGGTGAAAATTTTGGAAAAATTACAAGTTTGGTCCTCGCAGTTTGAAATTGGGCAAAAGTGGTCCATGGGAATTTTGAAAAATGAAAAAAAAAAATGAAATTTGGTCCGTGGAATAGTAAGCTTTGAAATATTGGTCCTTGGTAATACTTTGGGAGACTTACAACTTCACCCCCTCAATTTTGGTGAAATCACACTTTTGCTCCCTATGACTAAATTTCTACAACCAAACGGATCCTTAAATATTATACCAAATCCAAATTAAACATAAAACATCCCAACCCACTTAATACCCAAATCCAATACAAAAACACACCCTTATTACTCCACTTCCCAAGCCAATTTACCCTCTGGCCCAAAGCAAAAACCCAACACTCCACGTTTTTATTAATAAAACGTGTAGGTCAATCAGTCCGCCATGTCTATCTAGTACCCCCGTTTTTGCAAAAATTTTTAAAAAATTTTTCACTTGAGCTTCAAAATTTTTTGTGGTTATCAGTCCGCCATGTCTAAACGAAAAAAGGATTGGCTAATCCAGGAGCAAACGGCTCTTGGTAAAGGTATCTCAAATCCGTTGATGGCTTGCAATTTGCCCAAAATTGTATGGTATATCAACTCGCCATATCCTAAAAAGTGAATGAGTTGGCTAGCCCGCAAGATTATGGCTTGTGGTAAAGGCAGTGGAAAAACCATAATTGGTAATCAGCTCACCAAGATGTTGACTATTCCATCAAGAGTTGGCTAGTCCAGAAGCAAACGGCTTTTGGTAAAGATAAATCAAATCCGTTGACAGCTGGTGGTTTGCTCAAAATCACATGGTTATCAAGTGGACCATAGTTCTTACTTGAACTGATACATTTGGCTACTCCAGAAGTGATGGCTTTTGGTAAAGATATTCAAATCCATTAAGTTTTCCAAAAAGATTGCTAGGGACTAGCAATAGTTTAGTGTGGGGGATTGATGAGTGCTCAAACACTCATCATTTTTATCGTATCTGAACTGCCAAAACATCCAAAAACACTCAGAAATGCATCAAAATACTGAAAATATCTCAAGGGTTATGTTTTATATGTTTTAAATGCAAAATGAGTAAAAACAATGAAAAAACGAACAAAGTTTGCACAATTGGCAGTTTCAGTCCCCCAACTTTCAAAAATTTACAAAACTATTCCCCGAGCATGTGTTTTGAAAGAAAAGTCAACCTAAGGCATTTAAAAGTCAAATATCATCAAATATTGTCCTTAGGTGAAAATTTTGGAAAAATTACAAGTTTGGTCCTCGCAGTTTGAAATTTGGCAAAAGTGGTCCATGGGAATTTTGAAAAATGAAAAAAAATGAAATTTGGTCCGTGGAATAGTAAGCTTTGAAATATTGGTCCTTGGTAGTACTTTGGGAGACTTACAACTTCACCCCCTCAATTTTGGTGAAATCACACTTTTGCTCCCTATGACTAAATTTCTACAACCAAACGGATCCTTAAATATTATACCAAATCCAAATTAAACATAAAACATCCCAACCCACTTAATACCCAAATCCAATACAAAAACACACCCTTATTACTCCACTTCCCAAGCCAGTTTACCCCCTGGCCCAAAGCAAAAACCCAACACTCCACGTTTTTATTAATAAAACGTGTAGGTCAATCAGTCCGCCATGTCTATCTAGTACCCCCGTTTTTGCCAAAATTTTTTAAAAAATTTTCACTGGAGCTTCAAAATTTTTTGTGATTATCAGTCCGCCATGTCTAAACGACAAAAGGATTGGCTAATCCAGGAGCAAACGGCTCTTGGTAAAGGTATCTCAAATCCGTTGATGGCTTGCAATTTGCCCAAAATTGTATGGTATATCAACTCGCCATATCCTATAAAGTGAATGAGTTGGCTAGCCCGCAAGATTATGGCTTGTGGTAAAGGCAGTGGAAAAACCATAATTGGTAATCAGCTCACCAAGATGTTGACTATTCCATCAAGAGTTGGCTAGTCCAGAAGCAAACGGCTTTTGGTAAAGATAAATCAAATCCGTTGACAGCTGGTGGTTTCTCAAAATCACATGGTTATCAAGTGGACCATAGTTCTTACTTGAACTGATACATTTGGCTACTCCAGAAGTGATGGCTTTTGGTAAAGATATTCAAATCCATTAAGTTTTCCAAAAAGATTGCTAGGGACTAGCAATAGTTTAGTGTGGGGGATTGATGAGTGCTCAAACACTCATCATTTTTATCGTATCTGAACTGCCAAAACATCCAAAAACACTCAGAAATGCATCAAAATACTGAAAATATCTCAAGGGTTATGTTTTATATGTTTTAAATGCAAAATGAGTAAAAACAATGAAAAAATGAACAAAGTTTGCACAATTGGCAGTTTCAGTCCCCCAACTTTCAAAAATTTACAAAACTAGTCCCCGAGCATGTGTTTTGAAAGAAAAGTCAACCTAAGGCATTTAAAAGTCAAATATCATCAAATATTGTCCTTAGGTGAAAATTTTGGAAAAATTACAAGTTTGGTCCTTGCAGTTTGAAATTTGGCAAAAGTGGTCCATGGGAATTTTGAAAAATGAAAAAAAATGAAATTTGGTCCGTGGAATAGTAAGCTTTGAAATATTGGTCCTTGGTAGTACTTTGGGAGACTTACAACTTCACTCCCTCAATTTTGGTGAAATCACACTTTTGCTCCCTATGACTAAATTTCTACAACCAAACGGATCCTTAAATATTATACCAAATCCAAATTAAACATAAAACATCCCAACCCACTTAATACCCAAATCCAATACAAAAACACACCCTTATTACTCCACTTCCCAAGCCAGTTTACCCCCTGGCCCAAAGCAAAAACCCAACACTCCACGTTTTTACTAATAAAACGTGTAGGTCAATCCGGTCAACCCTCCCATCTTTTTCCCTCCTTCCCACCAAAACCAGACAACCCTACACCCTGCCATCTCCCAACATACTTGTCCCCTCCCCTCCACTTTCCAACACACCTACCCAACCACCCTACTCCACTACATCAACAAGTCAACCCTAACATCCCCAACACACTTGTCCCCAAATCCATGACCTCCAATTGGGCGCCAAATCAAGATTAAAGGCTGAGATGAGTTCAGAGTAATTGGAGGGATGGGATTTGCTCTCAGGAAAGCACAAGGAGCAAAGGGAACCCTAATTTCAGTTTTAATATAAATAGACAAATTGTAAGCCATATTTTGGCAATTAGGAAGTAAGTAGATGTTAGTAGGTAGTTAATTAGGTCCTAGTAGTTTTAGATTAATTTTCAGTATTGTTTTAAATCCCTTGTACCTTCTTTTTAATTAATGAAAAATTTAAGATTTCCTGATAAATATTTTCAAACTGCTTATTTATTTAAACTGCTTATTAATGCTTATGTAGTGTCCCTTTATGCTTTTTATGCAGATTCAATCTTATTATGTTAGGTTGTTGCTTAAGAACTTATTTTTTCTCCATTATATCTAATAATTCTTACAATTAGATGATTTAGTTATTTCTAGTGTTTTAGTTCATAGCTTAACGTAGTGCTCAATTACATGTTATTTCAGCCTTTATATAGTTCATATAGCATAAATGTTCATTTAGGTTGGATAGGATAGCTTAACTAGTCTTAACCCTTTGAAAATGCAAAATCAGTGATGCTTTAAGGGGTGTTTGGAACAAGCAGTTTCATTTTCCAAAAGTAGTTTTATTCCAATTTTTTAAGTATCACTAGTCTTATTTAAGTGACATTAGTTGTTTTGAATCAACACTTTATACTTCCATTATGTTTCTAAGAGCCTTAGTTGTTTTTATAAAAATTCCTAGAGTTAACTGTTTTTAAGAAATCAGTGGGGTGGTATCTAGCCTTACGTGTGTTAGTCGCTTTTTTCTTGATTGTTTTAGCTGCAAATAGGATTAGTTCACTTGTTTCTACTCATTTTGACCATGAGCAGGCCTGCATTCAGCAGATTTGTACCTTCTCCTGCTACAAGCTCATCTCAAGCTCTTTAGATTGAAAACTTGGTTAGTGGAATATTTGTTTGTTTATCTTGCCTTATCTGTTTTTACTTTAAGATTAGAAGCTTATTTTGTAGATTGTTTGAGGGCTGCAAATACCTCATTCAGCACTGTTTTCATTGTTTGACTGTTGGTTGAGCTTATTTCCTGTCCTTGTGCTTACTTGTGTAGAATATTGCTTGATTACTGTCTATTTTAGCTTATTAGATTAGTTGTAAGTAGGTTTTAGCTTGTTGAGTTAGAATTTAACTTGTGTGATGCTTGTGGTTTGGACATTTTAGAGATTTCATTTGCATCCCCATTCCTTTTTGTCCACTGTTGCAAACACCCCATTTCACAAGCTCATTTTTAAGCCCATACAAGCTCTATTTGATCTGAGATTTGGTTTATATGTTCCTTGCTAGTTCATTTTTATGTTTGTATAATTTGTAGATCTTAGCTTGTAGCTGATTAGCTTGTGCATTAGCTTGAACACACACCCACCAGGCTTGCACATCAGCAGCCTGCTTGCCCACATTCCACTTGTCTTTCATCTTTAATATCTTCATCTGTAGTTCTTTGGTTCTAAAAATTGGTATATAACTTATTTGGTAGCTTATAGCTGTACTAATATTTTTATTTTATTTTTTTATTACTTTTTCTTATTAGTTTTTATTGCATGCAAATCAGCCCCCTAGGACTGCTTATACCCTGCACCAGGGGAAGCAGTTTCATAAGGCAATTTTCTTGAGCTTCTCGTTGTCTCATTAGAGTAATATGGCCGGTGATTCTTGGTGATTTGTTTAGCTTGTTGTTCATCCTCTTTGTGTATATGCTTTAATTTCCATGAACTGATTATTTACATCGCTTGATTTGCTCTCCAAACTCATCCCTGTGAACCCTCAACACTGATGGATCAGTGTGATCAAGCTACCTTGACAAGCTCCTTGTGAGCTTGTCTGTGGGATTTAGCCTGTGTCATGGGACTTTTTGGAAAGCTCACAGGGTAGGCTTGAAGGTTACCTGCTCATTTTGCCCTTCTGAGCTTGTTGTACAAGCTTATAGAAGGCCTGCAGTTGAGCTTGTGGCCTGTTTAGTTTTCAGCCATGAGGAAGTGCTTATTTGCCTCTGTAAGCTTATTCTGTATTACTTGCTTGTCCAATTAGCTTAGTGTCAGTTCCTTAAGCTTGCTTTCATCTTATTTCCCCTTGATTCCCAGCTTGTAGCTTGTTGAAAGAGTTTGAGCTTGAAATCCAATTTCTAGCTCATAAGCTTTCTTTTTGCTTATTTTTAACTTTCAAAATTTCTGTCTTTGTTAAAGTTGTTTCATTTTAATAGTTTAGTAGGATTATAAAAGAAAAATTAAAAAAAAAAAAAAAAAAAAAAAAAAAAAAAAAAAAAAAACCAAATTTAAATTTAGTGATAGCTTCTATTTAATAGAATTTATCTTTCTAAATTTTCTTTCAGCTTATTATTAAGCAATTTCACATTTTTATATTTTTCTTAGATTTATTTTATATTAAAGTATTTTTAGGAATTTTTCCAGATTTTTATCTTTTCATTTAGTATTTATTATAATTAATATTAGTTTTGTTAATAATTAATTAATATTAGATAATTAAATAGTATAAATAGTTTTTATTAAGTACTCCTATGTTTTTATATTTTCCTTGGTTTTAAATGTTATAAAATATTTTTAGAAAAAGTTTTAGAATTTTTACTATTCATTTGCTATTTTTCTTTAATTTAATTAAGTTTAATTAGTATTTAAATCTTAGTTAATTAATACTCCCTCCGTCTCACATTAAATGTCCTGTTTGACTTTTCAAAGTAATTTTTTCACAACTTTGACCTTAAATATTTTTGTTTGTATTATATAATACTTGATACAAAATATATGAATAGATTGAGTATTAAATGTATTTTCACTACGTATAAATTTTATCAAATACTATATTATACAAACAAAAATATTTAAGGTCAAAGATATGAAAAAAAGACTTTGAAAAGTCAAACAGGACATTTAATGTGGGACGGAGGGAGTAATAAATAGAGAAAAAGTAAGAAAAATATATTTTTAGTTTTAAAATTACTTTTATATTATTTTAGAATTTTTAGAATTAAATTTTCAATTTTCTAGCTTAAATTCATAATTAGTGTATTTTAAATATTATTTATTAGTTATTAAATAGTAATTAATTACCTAGTGTAAAAAATATTTTTCTTTTTCTAAAATTTTATTTTATCATTAGGATTGTAAAAATGTAATTTTCACATCCGTAGGTATTTTATTTCTCCAAAAGTCGCGTTTTATTTCGTACGTATACATAAACTTTAAATCAAACGTACGCGTTTTAGACTTAGCTCACGTTTTTAGTGTATCTGATCATCAGTAAATGTTAATATAGTGTTTCTAAGTTATTTCCATTCCTCATCTTGTAGTGTAATCATTCACAGCTCCTTTCTGTCCAAATTCACCCGATCACAAAACCGTTTTGTTTACCATCACACCTCGCTGGGACATAACGACCCGGGGAAACCCTATACTTCCACGGAGCATTGACTCTAAGCTGTTTGACTTTGTTGACCATTCATTGGTCAATTTAAGTTGACCGTTTGGAGCCAATCAGGCACCTCACATCACCAGCAGAACCAACTCAGTTTCTGCTGATAGGTCGATTCCTGCTGGTGGGTCTGTTTATGCTAGTAGATATGTTACTACTGATAGGAATAGATATGTTGCTAGACCATTTTCTGGATTTCATCATAATTATTTTCAAAATGGTTATTGGCCTGGATGTTATGACCCAATGTTTTTGGGAAGGGCAAATTGGGATTCTGTTGTAAAGTCCTCATTTACAATCTTTCTTCGTCCATGTCGCTCCATAATTCATTTACAATCTTTCTTCGGATTTGGCTCTTGCATTCTTCGTCATTGATACCTTCAATGACCACAATTGAACTAGTATCACTTGTATTTATTTCAACTAAATGTTTATCTATCAAATTTTCTAAAGTGACTAGTTCTTGTGTAACGTCAAGTTTGTCATCTTTGGCTTTACATTTCCTTTGGTGAAAGTTTAAAAGACATTTCCAAATATCACTTGCCGTTTTACAAAAGAATACTCTTTCGTATTCAACTCTTGGTAGGGTTTTATAAATCATTAATTTGGCTTTAGTATTTTTATCAATCTTTGTTTGAAGATGATTACATCGATTTTCAAAATCCGTTTTAGTTGTTTGAAGATCACCACTGAAATGATATTCCAAAGATTAAGATTTATTGATTTCACATAACTTTCAAATTTATTTTTTCATTCACTAAAATTGTAGTTTTCAAATAATGGTAGTTGTTGCGTTAAATCCTCTTCTAAATATTTTTCAGATTTCATAGATCGTTGCAAGTTTTAAAACACAATATATTTTAAAAATCTCGCTTGACCTGGCTCTGATGCCAATTGTGAAAACTAGAAGGGGAGTTGAATAGTTTTACGTCTTTTTCGTTTTATGAAAGTTTGCTTCTAAAGAATAGATTAGTTTATAAAAACTTTGATTCAAAAATCTAGATTTTAGTTTGTTTACAATTATTGTTTGAAAACCACTTAATTAGATTGTTGAGTAAAAACTATAATGTTAATTTTTACATACATATATACATATATATATATACAAATATATATATATATAATATATATATATATATATAT